>OY723254.1:588378-797954 GCA_963210315.1 Rhynchopus euleeides | reverse complement strand
CCCACCGGTGTTTATTGGTATACTTGACCTAATCCACCTCGCCTCCGGGCGAGGGTGGTCGAAGGTGGGCGAGTGTGGGCGAATGTGGGCGAACGTGGGCGAAAGTGCAAGAGTGCGGAAGAGGGTGGGCGAGGGTGGTCGAGTGTGGGCGAGTGTGGGCGAATGTGGGCGAGTGGTGGTCGAGTGTGGGCGAATGTGGGCGAATGTGGGCGAGTGTGGGCGAATGTGGGCGAGTGTGGGCGAATGCATGTGTGGGCGAGTGTGGGCGAATGTGGGCGAGTGTGGGCGAGTGTGGGCGAGTGTGGGCGAGTGTGGGCGAGTGTGGGCGAATGTGGGCGAGTGGTGGTCGAGTGTGGGCGAATGTGGGCGAATGTGGGCGAGTGTGGGCGAATGTGGGCGAATGCATGTGGGCGAGTGTGGGCGAGTGTGGGCGAGTTGTGGGCGAGTGTGGCCGAGTGTGGGCGAGTGTGGGCGAATGTGGGCGAACGTGGGCGAGTGTGGGCGAGTTGTGGGCGAGTGTGGCCGAGTGTGGCCGAGTGGTGGGCGACCCTGGGCGAATTAGTGGAGGCGAGGCGGATTAGGTCAATACTGTAGCAGAAACCCTGCAAAAAAAAACAATGGCAACATCTTATTGCCACCACACTTGGCACAGAGATCAATGACACAGAGTGCAGCCACACACACCCCTATTCCTCCCCCCCCCCCCCCCTCCATCCCAAAAAACCCCTCCATTTCCGCGACCTGCAACGCTGGATTCTGCGTGCTGACGCCTTTGGATCACACACACACACTCCCTTTCCCCTTTTCATTTGATTTCCCCTTTTGCATTCTGGCAGCCCAGCTTCCCCCCCCCCCTGCCCTTGAGTCTCAACGAGATGCCACCACGGACTAGTCGCCCGGACGACTAGTCGGGACGACGGGTGAAATGACGACGGGTGAAACGACGGGTGGCACCCGTCGACTCGACGGGTGGACCCGTCGAGTCGACGGGTGGCACCCGTCGGCACGACGGGTGAACCTGCTGAAACGACGGGTGTTCCAGCCATTTCCTGTTGATATGGGCCAATTTCCATTGAAAACTAGGGGAGTACCTTGCATGGCATCAGGTTATTTTTCACGCCGAACTATCTTCCCTGCACAGACCCACCCCCCCATTACTTTCCATTTACAATTCCTAGTTGGTGAAGGGGCTGCCCACCGGTGGACCACCAGGAGGGGGGTGAGCCATCCAGGTGGGCAGGGGGCCTGGGGGTGGGGCCTCAAAACAACTCCCTCCCACGACGTCACTCCGCTCTCGAGGACAAACAAAATCACCTACGTACCTGAACTGCCAAACACCCCCCCCCCCTCACTTACGGGTGCGCGGATCTCATGTGCTCGTCGCGCTTTACAGTGGTTTTAAAGAGCTCGAAACAAACACAGCAACGCTTTTTCAGCACGCGCGAATGGTGACTGAGGTAGTGCTGGCTCAGTCCCTTCGGTTGTCCGTTTGCCGCACTCCTGGCATGTGACAGTGCAGGTCTGACACGGCGCGTTGTTTTGTGGCCGATGTGCAGCATCATAATGCGCAAACAGTGCTTCTCTCGTGTGGGCAACTTTGGAGCACACAATGCAGATATGCTGCTGCACAGGCACTGTACCGGATGGCGTTGGTTCTGGCACTTCTGGCACATCCTCGCTGTTGCCCCAGGATTTGGACTTGCAGATGCATGCGAGCAGCGTTGCCTTTGGAGTGGTGTTTTCCGGGTCGCCCAGAAATTGTTGGCCCCATCGCCCCCTTTTTGTGACGTGAGATCCAAGGCCGAGGGACTCGAGTCTCCGCTGCAGTGCTGCCGTTGCTCCCTTCCAACAAGCGTTCCTCGCAGTGACACGGCGGCAAAGCTTTATCGCGCCGAACTTCAGGAGGGTCGGTTGGTCCAGCAGGCCGCACCCCTTGCCTTTGGTCCTCTGCATTTCGAAGAGCAGCAGGTCCCGTTCGGCGGTCTGCTGCGATGTCACCCTCAGGGCATGGCGTTTGGAGACGCCATTCCCCCTCTCCAGTTCCTCGTCACTCAGGGCGAGGGGGTGTGCATCTTCTGGATCAAACCAGTGGCTCATCGAATATGGATATATGTAACACCACGCCCCTCGGATGTTCTCCCAGGTGACACCCACTCCAGGACAAACACAAGGATGTGCATTGCGATGAGCGAGAAGATGAACTCTTTCGCGCACTTTCCCTCCTGGTGGTACTTGATGGGGATGTCGTTGTAGCGGAAATGCACAAGCATTTCCATTACAATACAGAGTAGATGCTGCACCCCTTCGTCTTGGCAATGGTGAGTAAGCGACTCAGAACATCTCTGACCTGGTTTCCCGTCATGTTGGAACACGTTGAGCTGCCAAGGACAGCCTTCTGCACGGCAGGTCCATCAGGCAAGATCTCTGCGAGTATTGCGATGAACCCGTTTATGTCGTGCAGGGGGTGTGATCGTGTACGCTGTGGAGGTGAACACCCCTGCGTACAGGCTCTCAAACCCAGCTTCATGAAGTTCCTGGATGCTAGCCCTGTGGCAGGCGTGGAGCTGTTTCAACCAGTCATTTCGTGGTGTGGTACAAAACGCGCTCCTGTGCGAAGATGACCCCATCTTACTAAATGCCGACCACAGCTCAAGATGGTCCCCTGCTACCCTAAGCAGGCGAGCCGAAACATCACGTTCGCCTTTTCGAAAACCCCTCTCTGCACTCTTGCGATTTGCTTCAGGAAGTTGAACGTGAACCACGTTCTGTACTCATCCTTCTGCTAATCGGCAACTGTCACCAACCGTGTTGCGAAGGCACCGTCGAAAATTCCTACGGCCAGCCTGCTCTGCTGGGTCTTCTGTGCCTGTTTCTTCTCCGCCTCGTACAGCTTCACCATAGCTGCAGTGCCGCGGGGCAGGCGTCGGCCATCTCCTTGAGCCCTGTCGGGTGGTCCTTCCCGTTGCTCTTCCGGAGGCCCAACCCGACAAACTCGATGTCTGACCCGCTATTGACACGGGCAGCGTACATCGTGCGACCCTCCTTCGCGGTCGACTTGCTGATCACCCCACCCCCCAGCTTCTCATACTTTTTGTACAGGGCAAGACTGATGATGGGATCAGTCGACTTGATGGTAGTATCCGCCAGCTTGCCGAGAAGCTGCTTCAGGGCCATGTGGCTCAACCCATCAGCATCACGCTCGACAACATACGTGTTGATCCAAGCACGTACAAACACCGTCATGTCCACAGCGCTGGCGAGGGCCTGCGCTGCAGTACGCTTTGCCGCTGGCATTGATTGGTGTGGCTCGTCTGGGTGGCCTGGGTGGTGATGATGGTATCTTGGGGTATCTTGGCCTGGGTGGTGATGAGGGTACGGTATCTTGGAGACTGCCTTGTGGGTTGTGCAAGGGTTGGGGGCTGGGGCGAAAATTTGCCTGGCAGAAAAGTGATCACCTTCATGAAGTAGGTTGCTCTGTCAAACTGACACAGTTTGTCAGAGTCAAGATCCCTCGAACAATGAAAATCCACGAGAACAGCCGTCGCACATGCACTTGAGGCCCCATCACCAACTAGGAATTGTAAATGGAAAGTAATGGGGGGTGGGTCTGTGCAGGGAAGATAGTTCGGCGTGAAAAATAACCTGATGCCATGCAAGGTACTCCCCTAGTTTTCAATGGAAATTGGCCCATATCAACAGGAAATGGCTGGAACACCCGTCGTTTCAGCAGGTTCACCCGTCGTGCCGACGGGTGGCACCCGTCGACTCGACGGGTCCACCCGTCGAGTCGACGGGTGCCGCTTGTCGAGTTTTCACCCGTCGTCCCGACTAGTCGACCCCACCCGTCACTGCCCGACTAGTCCGTGGTGCAGTGCAAACGATAATTATTATCGCACATATACCAGATACGATAATTTTCGGAAAATTGTCGCATACGATAATTCATTATCGCATACGATAATCCATTATCGTATGATGCGATAATGGATTATCGTATGCGATAACATACGATAATCCCATTATCGTATGCGATACCCACCTGCTTTTGCCCGAAACCAATCACCGAAATCTCCAGTTTACCACCGCCAAACGCCACCAAACCCCGCCAAGGGCCACAATCAGCCACAAAATAGAGATCACTACCATTCTCCCAGCCCCAGGAAGGGTAAGATGAGCCTGTGGGGTCCGGTGCTGCAGGCAGGGTACGCGTACTGGTCTGTGTCCGGGCTGCTGTGGTCATCGACAAGGCTGTGTGGTCTGTCCGAAGGAGGTGGATGGTGGTCTCCCTCAGGTGGATCGCGTCTCTCCGATCCTGCATGGGCTCAGGTGTCTCCAGATGATCATCACCCCTTGCCTTGCTGTCGGTGAGGATGGCGCCCGAGCTCCGCCTTGTAGCGCAGCGGAGTCGTGCAGGTCAGGCAGGCTCCTTGAGGCCTCCGAGGTGATGTGCGCGCGCCACCCCGTGGTTCCTTGTAGAGTTGCAGACAGGTCCGTGCGCACGGTGGGAGCGTTCGTATCGCCCGTTCCGTGCCAGGTCCTGAAGAATACCTTTGGTTGAGTATTGCCTGTCTCGGGTTCAAACCCCATTCAAGGTCCTTCGCTATGTCATCACTGGTCGTCAGTCAGAGGGGAAGAACGGTGTTTCTCACTTTTTCACTGCTCACGGGAGCGAAGGCCAAGTCCAACATAAGTGGTAGCCTTGAAGAGAAATCTCCTGATCTCTCCAAACATTGCACCGAAGACCACACCTGCGTCGAACAGTCTTTCTTGTTCATGTTCTGGGCAGGGTGCTCTGTCTCGGTCACCCCGACACCTGCTTCAACTAGGCTAGCCCAACGTCTCCTCAGTGTTCTCACAGGGGTGTCCTCAGTATCTGGGTCCCGACGGCAAGGCAGCGTACCAGTCGGCTTTGCGAACCCGCAACAGGCTGTACTGGTGGTTGCATACCGCCGCAAGTATGACCCTGTTGCTGCGTGGTCATGTTTTCCATGAAGTGGGGTGGCGACAGGGTGTAAGTCACGAGGGGAAGGGCATGTGGAACGGCCACTGCCCAATCCCCAGAGTCCTCTCCGCCCCACTGTGCCTGAAACTTCTTCAGACAGACATAGTGATGTGCATGTCATGGCACTATGTGTGTTGTGTCTCTGCCACCCATTTGTGAGGGACATTCTACACTTCTGAGTGAAGCCCCCCGTCACCAATAATTCAAAGAAGCAAAAATGGCAGCTTCCGGCTCCACTTTTACCACTTTTTCAATGTGTTCTGGGCTGATTTCTGGTTTTCCGAAAATCTCAAAAAATTATCGCACCATTATCGTATATTATCGTATACGATAATATACGATAATGGGAATACGATAATAATTATCGTATGCGATAATAATTATCGTTTGCACTGTATGCCTAGGGGGGGTCAAATGGGGGTGACAAACACGATTTTTCAAAAAACCGGCGCAGAGGCCCCAAAGCCCCCGTAAACCCTCCAAACCCCCCCAGATCGGTCCGGAAACCCATCGAACCCCACTTTTCCACCATTCCGGGCACCTCAGGTGCCCGAATTGGGGTACCTAAATTTTGTGCCACCGTTTGGTATCGTACAGTGCCACTGTGTGGGAGGTTGGAAAAGAAAATGCCCCAACACACCACATCTGAGGGTTGCAATGCATGTTGCTTGCCAACCACGTCATCCGGTGGGTGTCAGGCGCTATGTAGGTGGCATTAGCCAGGTCTTCGATGTGTTCTGGCTTGTATATATACCTCCCTGCCTGCGGCACAGGCACTGCCTTTGTCCCCCACACCAGCCACAGAGAGCGTATTGTACTCGGTCCACGGTTGCTGATTCATTGTGATGCGTTGTATCCTCGAGTGAACGTCACACACTAGTGGCACCACCACCCGCCATCCGAGAGCTGTATTGACTTTGCGCGCTTCCGTTGTATTCACCTCGCCACGCATATTGCACCGTTCAGTACCAGTGCTCTTGGGCCAGGCAAAGTAGACCGCAGCAACTACCAATTCTGGCACAATGGGTACCACGACAGCGCACTTCATGTGTTCCCGGAATGTACAGCTCGTGTTGCAACAGTCGTTGTCAACACATCCCGGTTGTGGAGCACTGCTGCACAGGAATCACACGACCATCTGGACTGTTCCGTACCTACAGGCAGCCTCCCGGTGCATGGTGGCAGGGAGGTATATATACAAGCCAGAACACATCGAAGACCTGGCTAATGCCACCTACATAGCGCCTGACACCCACCGGATGACGTGGTTGGCAAGCAACATGCATTGCAACCCTCAGATGTGGTGTGTTGGGGCATTTTCTTTTCCAACCTCCCACACAGTGGCACTGTACGGTACCAAACGGTGGCACAAAATTTAGGTACCCCAATTCGGGCACCTGAGGTGCCCGGAATGGTGGAAAAGTGGGGTTCGATGGGTTTCCGGACCGATCTGGGGGGGTTTGGAGGGTTTACGTACGGGGGCTTTGGGGCCTCTGCGCCGGTTTTTTGAAAAATCGTGTTTGTCCACGTAAAAGGGTGGCATTTGACCCCCCCTACCCCCCCCCCCCCCCCTCCCCCTGGCATGACCGCGCCGTGGAACACTCAATTCTACGTTCTACTCTTTACCCCCCCCCCCCCGGGCAGGACACAGGCCGGAAAAAAACACTGGATTTCAGACACAACCCAACCTGCATAACGAGTGAAGGGTGATCATTCTTGTGCTCCCTTCAATTTCGATTTCACTACCCCCCCTGGCATGATTTCACACACCCCACCCCCACCCCCACGCTCTTGACAGAGGTGGCCTTCAGTGCGATCATCACAGCATGTATTGTGCCTCCCCTGGACATCCCCCCGCTGGATAGCAGACACCCTGGTGCTGGCACATGTCAGATTCTGCAGAGGCTCTTCAAAGCCGTCGCGGTTCGACAGTGGGTGGCCTGGGGTGCCCCTCCAGAGTTTTTAAGGCCCCGATTTACAAGCCTTCCCCGATGAAAAACCACCCCGTGTGTGTGTGGGGGGGGGGGGGGGGTGGCGAAATGGGAACAGTTGGGACTCTCTCACCGGGGGAGGGTGGGGGGCGAGGGGGCTCTGCTCGAGCCGAACAAACAATCCCCTCCCGCCCACCGCCAATATTTTGGACCGAACCTCTCGTTTCGACCCCCCGTGGTGAGGAGAGGACATCCAGGCGCCTCTGCGCGTCCGTCGCGCGACTTGCTGTGAGCTCTCTCGCATCGCGGCCTCTCTCTCTCTCTCTCTCTCTCTCTCACCCCAACCCCCTAACCCCCGCTACCTGTTCCTGAAGCGGTGCCGCACACACCCATTCTGGAAGGGAGGGGCGAGAGGTGTTCTGGTTGCCTCCACTTCAGTGGTAGGAAGCGGGGGGGGGGGGGGAGGGGTGGTTGGTCGAGATGATGACGCCTCATTGTGTGCCGAATCGGAGAGCATTTTGCTCCTGAACAGTGTGCATGACACGCCCACGGCATTTAAATACCGGTCTTGTCGTGTGCCGTCAGGCTGGAGGTCGATACCAAAAGAAAAAGCAAACAGAATCCAGGCTGAGTGGCACGGTGGGAGTGGGGGTGGGTGAACGGCTGAGGGTGGGCAGAGTGGGGGGGGCCTTCGGTATGCGATAGGTTTTTTCCTGTATTTCTTCCACGTCAAAAGGCTTGCCAGTTTTGTAGTACAAACTTCTTTTTTTTTGCGCCCTCGCCCAGGTGTATTTCTAGTGGGGGATGAGGATGAGTCTTTTTGGCATCCGCCCTTTTTCCGGGTTTTTTCCAGCCAAAACCAGGTTTTTTTCCAGCCAAAATCTGGTTTTTTTTCCAGCCAAGAGCCAGACGTTCACTACCGTGGCCTCCGGCGGCTGGGGGGCTCCGCCCCCCAGACCCCCCTGTGGCGGATATCTCGTACCCAAGTCCTTCGATTCCCAGCAGGTCAGGAATCCAACAGCTCCGGTAGCCTCAGGAGGACGCAGCCAACTCACACAGAATCTGGACGCCCACAATGAACAGATGTTCACTACCGTGGCCTCCGGCGGCTGGGGGGCTCTGCCCCCCAGACCCCCCGTGGAGCGTGTGTTTGCCCGTCTAGTAACCGCAGCAAGTCCTTGGGCTGTTTCAGCTGGCATATCGGGGGGTATCGTCGGAATAACGGTCCCGAAAGCCGTTTTTTTTGAGGTTTTCCTCCAGCACCCGAGGATGGCGCGAGCGGGAGGAACCGTGGAAGGAACCCATTTGGTACAAGACCAAGGGCCCCACACTGGGGAGGAGAGACATTGGGTACCATTTTTTGCTGGAAAAAAGCGGGGATGAATTGGGGATTTTTGGCTGGGAAGACCGGGGATTAAAAACACACCTGCCCTCGCCCCTCGCCCCCCCCCGTTCTCTGGTCTGTTTTCCCGCCGCTCGTGCGCACAAACAAAACCCGGACTCTTTTTAGCTTGTCAAGTTGCGACACAACACCATCCAGTGCCGGAGGGTGGACAGGGAGGTCCGGATTGGATGAGAGAGACACTAGCTGAAGTTAGCCTCCTCTATCCTGCGCGGGCAGAGGGGGGGGGGTAGGCAGTGTCGTTAGAAACCGAGTTTTAAACATTTTAAACGTTTTAAACGTTTTAAAGTTTAAAACGCCGTTTTAAATTATTTACTGGGGGGGGGGGGGGGCAAATACAAGCATATATGCTTGTATTAAGCGTGCCAGCTCGCATAATGCGGGGCTTTCTGGAAAAATTATAAATGGCTATACTGCGAATACAAGCATACTAAAAACCCAATTTTTGTTGACCAGGCTAATACAAGCATATATGCTTGTATTAGCCTGGTAGAAAAAATTGAAATTTTGTGGTGGAAAACCCCCAAAAACCCCAAAAATACCCAATATTTTCTACCAGGCTAATAGAAGCATGTATGCTTCTATTAGCCTGAAAATTTTATATAAATCCGGATTTTCAAAATATGCTTGTATTAGCATGTATGCTTGTATTTGCCCCCCCCCAGTAAAACGGGGTTTAAAACGGCAAAAACCCCTGCAAAATATAGGGGGAGACTTTTCGATTTTTTTTTCTGGAACCCAAAATTGATCGTTTTGGGCCATCTGAGGCCATCTTCGGCAAAAAAATCCAATTTTGAGGCTCCCTGGGGGTCCCAAATGGGTGAACAAATTCCCTGTGTGAAATAGCCTATTGCAGGCCTTTTGAGCATGATCAGGCAAACGCAGCTGTGTGGCAGGGCTTTCTGCGAAAATTCGCCTCCTGGTGAAGTGGGCTACTTTTCACCCTCCATTCACCCTGGCCTCAACCCGTTCCTCTGCTCACCCTGACGCAAGCTCATGCCCTCATCGTTGACAATCACCCAGAAAAGATTCAGGATGGTACAGTACAGACTCGGGTGCACGAACGATCCAACGGTGGTGCCTGTTTGACTTGCTGGTGTATGGTTGATCATTGCTTGTTACGTACATTTCGCTTTCTCAGCGCCCCCGCCTTCACCGAAACCCGATGCCCAACACGAGCGGTGTGGCGCCCGTGGTACTGACCCCTTCGGACCTTAACTCCAGCGGTAGCCGCCGGCTTTCTTCAAAGAAACTCATCGATGACGTCCCCCCAGAGTGCAGGTTCCTGCTGCCTACCCACGATCATTAGGGTGCCGAGAGAATGGCTAGGTGATCAATAATTGTCCCAAACACTAGCTTGGCAACAGCCAGAGCAACCCCAGGTGGGGCGCAGCCGAGTGCTGCAACCATCGTTCTGACAGCAACAACATCACCTGGCTGTCTTGTTGAACACAGCCGTGATGAAGCTGGCTGCACTTCCTGTTTGGAGTTCATCGGGATCCGTTCTGCAAAAGTGAAAGTTGGAGGCAAAGAATACATGACGAGGATGGTTACGCCTTTTGTAGGCTTCTCTCGATCAGAGAAGTCGGGCGTCCATAGGAGAGTAAAGAGAATACAGATATGCTCCTCTCAAAGAGGGGCAGGCCAAAGGTAGGCTCCAGGTGGCAACTGGAACTGTGCAACTTTTCCAGAAGGTGCTTCCAGGACTGTCGAAGGAGCTGGTGGAGTTCGCTGGGTCCATTGCCACCCCCATCATGGTGATCGGCCTTCAACCTGCGACTTTGTATCATGGATTCAGCTCAAAAGGGTGCACATCGAGTGATGCAAGATGAAGATTCGACACTCCAGAAATATGCTGATGTCAAACTGCATTATTCCTGAGAACAACGGAGGGGGTGTGCCAACTGATGCCGGTGCGATTGATGCAACCCTCACCACAACGTCAGTCAGCCACCTATTTTCCACCAATAATGTGTCCGCTGTGACAGGAATGCAGGAATAATCACCCAGAATATGAGCTGGGGGGCCTCAGGGGGCATGGAAATTTTTTTTTGGCCGAAATTTTTTTTGGTGTGAAAACACCACAGAAACGCCCTGTTTTAAACTCCGTTTTAAATTAATTTAAAACGCGTTTTAATTTACTGGGGGGGGGGGGGGCAAATACAAGCATATATGCTTGTATTAAGCGTGCCAGCTCGCATAATGCGGGGCTTTCTGGAAAAATTATAAATGGCTATACTGCGAATACAAGCATACTAAAAACCCAATTTTTGTTGACCAGGCTAATACAAGCATATATGCTTGTATTAGCCTGGTAGAAAAAATTGAAATTTTGTGGTGGAAACCCCCCAAAAACCCCAAAAATACCCAATATTTTCTACCAGGCTAATAGAAGCATATATGCTTCTATTAGCCTGAAAATTTTATATAAATCCGGATTTTCAAAATATGCTTGTATTCGCATGTATGCTTGTATTAGCATGTATGCTTGTATTTGCCCCCCCCCCCAGTAAAACATTTAAAACATTTAAAACGTTTAAAACGTAAAGTTTTAAATGGGGGCTAACAACAATGGGGGTAGGCCCCCAGATGTATGGGAAAATTTTGTAATAAAAATTTTTCCGACCCCAAACAAGGGTTATTGGCACCTAAGATGGGTGTACCCGCCTCAAAAATATGTCTGGGGACCCAATGAAACCGGTTTTTCACACTTAGTCGCCCATTTTCGGTCCGAATTTTTGAAAAAACGGTAAAAAAAGGGGGGTTTGGCCATTTTGGGCAAAATCCCGATTTTCATGAAAAAATGACAAAATCGGGGCGACTAGACCCCATTTCGGGTGTTTTTCGGGTGAAAAACGTACCCTAGACATCCCTGGGGCACATTGTATACCATCCAGGGCCTCTACGACCAGTAGAAGCACGTGAAAATGCATATTTTTACCCAAAAAAAGGACCCTGCAACCACCCTGCAATCACCCTGCAAGCATCCTGCAACCATGTTGGAGGCACCCTGCAACCCTATAACCACCCAGAAACCACTGGGTATGCCCTAAAATGGGGTGTATGGGCCTGTTGGAACAGGTTTTCTCCACCGAATTGCCCAAAATCGGTCCGATATTTTGAAAAAACTGTGAGAATGGGGGATTCGCCCGTGTGGGGGTAACAGCCCCAATTTTTATGAAAAAATGTCGAAAGTAGGGCAACTAGACCCCATTTTGGGTGTTTTTTGGGTGAAAAACGTACCCTAGACATCCCTGGGGTACATTGTATACCATCCACGGCCTCTAGGACCAGTAGAAGCACGTGAAAATGCGGATTTTTACCCAAAAAAAGGGAACCTGCAACGATGTTGCAGGGCCCTTTTTTGGGTAAAAATACGCATTTTCACGTGCTTCTACTGGTCGTAGAGGCCCTGGATGGTATACAATGTACCCCAGGGATGCCTCGGGTACGTTTTTCACCCGAAAACCACCCGAAATGGGGTCTAGTTGCCCCAATTCTGACATTTTTTCATAAAATTGGGACTGTTACCCCACATGGGCGAATCCCCCATTTTTTATGAAAAAATGTCAGAATTGGGGCAACTACACGGTGGACTCCAGCGGGGGTAGGGTAACCCTTTTCGGGAGTCTCAACTAGGGGGAGTCCAACTCCCGCTAGCGGGAGTCTTTTCACCTATTTTCACTCATTTTTCCCATGATACCTATGCAATGTGGCACTCGTCACTGAAGTACAGCCACACCAAACGAAACGGACGTTTCCACCCATCCCAGCTCGCAGACCTGATTCACAAAAATGGGGAAGACGACAACGAAGCCGGCAGCGAAGCCGGCAGCGAAGCCGGCGGCAAAGTCGATTAAGAAGAAGAAGAGCGCAGAGAGTCCCGAGGCTGCGGAGGCGACGAACATTGTGCATGATTTTTGCACGGCCTTCCCTGTTAAAAAAGGGGGCAGTGTGCTGACACTGGGATCCATTAGAAGGCTCCTAGCAACGGTGTTGAGCAAGGAGCTCCACAAGCACAGCACCCAGGTGGCCAACGCAATCATCGCCATGTCTTCCCTGACATGGATAAGTTCGCTGTCAGGGAAGTCGCAACGATGCGGAAGGAGGGCGCTCTCCGTCATATACAAGGTGGAGGCGAAGTATGGCAAGGTGCAGGATACAAACGTGTCGTCGGGGGCAGCCTGAAGCCGCGAATGATCGCGACACGGGCGAACGGCTTGGCACCGTGGGTCTGGATAGATGCTGGAGTTCGGCCGGGTGAAACCGGAAGTCGCAGCAAAATTTGCCCCCCCAGATTTCTTCCTCAAACCCACCCGTGGGCTGATCCGGCCTTGCACGGTGGACTCCAGCGGGGGTAGGGTACCACTACCGGGTTTAACCCTTTTCGGGAGTCTCAACTAGGGGGAGTCCAACTCCCGCTAGCGGGAGTATAGATCAGCAGTGGGCAACAATGAGGCGATGCGGGGGGCGAGGGCACCGATGCTCACTGTGCGACATCCCAGAAGAACGCTGGTATCAACAGGTGCATCGATACCCGCACCTGACTCTCTCTGAGATAAAAGAGGCTGGCTACCCCTCCCTCTTGGCAGGTGTGCTTCCCAATGCCCGCTACGTCACCCCAGCACTCCATGACTGCAAGGGGCTCGCCATGCGGCTGATCAGGGTACTGGATGAGACAACAAAAAAATATTCGACAAGACCTGTACAAACCTTGCACTGAATGTGTCGCAGAATGGGACAGGTGCTCAGTTCCGGAAGGTCGTGCTTGCCTGTCACAGGACACACCTACAAGGGCTTGTTCCGCTACCTCTTTGTCTCCCTTGCAGACCTCATGCATTTCCGGTATGCAGACATCCCCTGGCACTTCTGGGGATGCAAGGATGAGTCAGCCCGGATTCCCTTCTTGCGTGCTCGGATCTCAGGGCATATATTTCACTGGTTGATGGAGCATGCCGAAAAGGGATCAACGCGCAATGCCTACGTACACAGTCTCCATCATTGGTGGGCTCCAGAAGATGCAGTGCCTCTGCAGAACAACGACGAATTTGAAGAAGCAGAGAACGGACATCGCAAGAAAGATGCCGTTACAATCGCCAGCTCCGCAACTTACGAGAGAGATCTTGCGATGGCAGAAGAGAAGCGGCGCGCATCGGGCATGCCTTGGAAGGTTGCGCACCTGTCGCAGGACGGGATCCTCGGGTATAGAGAAGTCATTCTGTGTCCGTGTCTGCACACCCGACACGCTCATAGATTGGCTGTGTATGTTCTTTGCACACAGTTGACACAGCTGCAGAAGGGGTTTGTGCACTGCAACACACAGGACTTCGTTGAACCCATCAGCGCGCCCTACTTCCTGTCCCGGTTCCCCGAAGGACACCGCAAATTATCGCTCTGCTTGTGCAAAATGCCAATCCCGCTGGGGGCGACTTTCACACCATTCGTGTCATCCGAGGCGACTTTGAGCACGCTTGACCAACGCGCACAGCAGGAGGGGGATGACAGTTCTGACGAAGAAGATGAGGCCTGCAGGATGGCTTGTCTTGCCCAAGGTGTAACACAACTACGACAGGCGATGGCCGCACTTTGACACCTCAAATTCTAACCGCTCACCTCCGCAGGTGCAGCCGCTACCAGGAGGATAGGTAGGTAGTCCAGAGTCCGGGGAAACTGACAGAAGCAAAACAAGCCCCTCCCCATCCCTCTTCCACCATGATTTTACCCCCCACGCCAGTAGACTGTAACTATATCATGGGAAAAATGGATGAAAATAGGTGAAAAGACTCCCGCTAGGGGGAGTCAGACTCCCCCTAGCGGGAGTATAGACTCCCGCTAGCGGGAGTCTGGACTCCCGCTAGCGGGAGTCTTTGACACCCGCTCAGACTCCCGCTCCCAGACTCCCGCTAGGGCCGCTGGAGTCCACCGTGTAGACCCCATTTCGGGTGGTTTTCGGGTGAAAAACGTACCCGAGGCATCCCTGGGGTACATCGTATACCATCCAGGGCCTCTAGGACCAGTAGAAGTGCGTTAAAATGCACATTTTTACCCAAAATTGACCCTGCAACGGGATTCACCCCAGAATGGCTGAAAAAAGCCGAAAAATGGCCAAAGATGAGGGTTGGTGGGCCCAAAAGTGGGTAAAAACCCCCGGAAATTCATATCTGGGGTGGGTTTGGGGGTGGTTTTGCACTGTTGACCGCCGGACCTGAATATTCCAAAAAAATTACAGTTTTTTGTATGGACATCTGGGGGCCTAGGGGGGGGGGGGGAAGGGGAAGGGGGAGGGGGGGTTGCGGCCCGTCCTGTGTTGGCTGGGCTAACAGTTCTCCGTGTGTTCCCATCTTCACCCGACCCCTCCCTCCCTTCCCTCTCTCTCTCTCTCTCTCAGAGTGTGTGGTTCAGTGAGCACTGCAAAAAAAATAGTCACTGCCCCCTACCCTACTTTGTGGGGAAATGGGCGACAATGGGACAGAACGGGTCTGTGTAGTAGCCTAGCTCTCGCAGTGCCTGTGATCAGGCATGTAGCTTGGGGGGTCCAGCTGGTCTCAAGACCAGCAGTTGCCTATGTTGCTGGTCTGGGGGGGGAAAAAAAAAAGTATAAATCCGGGAAACCCCAGAATTTTTTTTTGGTGGGGGGGTTTTCCCTCACACCAGGCCGAAGATGTACCCTGCAGCAGGCCCGAACCACGAGGATTTCGGCTCCCGATGACTGCTTCCCGCGCAGGACTGGGTTCCGACCTGATGTCGGAGAGATCCACACCGTGTTCAGCCCGGAAGGAACAGATGTTCACTACCGTGGCCTCCGGCGGCTGGGGGGCTCCGCCCCCCAGACCCCCCTGTGGCTTGTGCTTGTCAATATGCGACTGTGGGGTTCTTCGCTACCGTCAAGTTTTCGTCAAAGTTCGGCGATTTCTCATACGCATACACATAGGAAATGCACCAGCACACCGTTTCGGCACCGTAGCGAAGACCCACGGTGGCGCTGTCGACTCCGTGCCTCCGGACGCGCCCCGGAGAACCCGGTGTCGGTCAGGACGGGATTTTGGGGGAAGCGCCGGAAAATACCCCAGACCAGCAGAACCAGCAAAAATCTGAAAATCCAATTTCAAGCTACGTGCCTGCCTGTGATTGTCGACACCAAAAAAAAAATAGCCTCCCCTCTCTCTCGCGTGCGAAATGAGGAACAAAATGGCTCAGCCAACATTAAAGAAACCCTGGGTTGCTCGTTGCACGGCCAAGACATCGTTTAAATTGACCGAAATCCCTGCCGATTTGCCAAGGATCGGCAAGCAGGGAACGGGTCATGTGGTGTTCGAACTGGTCATACTGCTGTGCGCTGTCAAGAATTAAAAAGAAGCACAAAAAAAATCGTCTTTTCTGGCCCACACCGGGCTTTGTGGGGGGTGTGTTCGGCCATGCTGCAGTAACGTTGTGGCGAATCAGCAAACGTTCGGAATACCCCCCCATCACACACCCCCCTCGGCTTCCTCCCCCCTTTTAAGGTCTTGGCTTTGAGTGCGTTAGTGTTGCAAGGCCTTGCTGCGAAATCGCGGCGCCTACTAACACACCCGCCCTGACAAACAGCCGAGATAGCGAAAAACAAATCGCTGATTTAGCCAGTGCCCAGCCAGAAGGAAATGGGACGGAAGTTGCCGGGAGGCTTCCGGGCATTGTGTTGTTGAGGCAATAGAAGACCTGCTGCTGCGCTGTGATTTTACCCCCCCCCCCCCCCTTTCCGCCCCCATGGCCTGTGCAGGCATGTCGCTAAGCGTCGACCGTCGACCCAGTGATTTTGGGTTTCCCCCCCCATAAAAAAGCGTCGACCCAGCGTCGACCCAGTGGACTGGGTTGACGCTTGGTCGAGGCTTGGAGCGTCGACCTAGTGGAACTGGGTTGCCATTCAAGCCTGGACCAAGCGTCAACCCATTTATTACACTGGGTCGACGCTAACCTAGCGTTGGCCCGGTTACACTGGGTCGACGCTCACCAAGCGTCGACCAAGCGTCAACCCACTTTCACTGGGTCGACGTCGAAGAGAGTATGGTTTTGCAGGAACAGATGCTCACTACCGTGGCCTCCGGCGGCTGGGGGGCTCCGCCCCCCAGACCCCCCTGTGGCGTATGTCTCGTACTCAAGTCATTCGATTCCCACCGGGTCAGGGAATCCACCCACTCCAGTAGCCTCAGGAGGACGCAGCCAACTCACACAGAATCTGTACGCCCACAATGAACAGATGCTCACTACCGTGGCCTCCGGCGGCTGGGGGGCTCTGCCCCCCAGACCCCCCATCTCGCGTGCCCGTCTAGTAACCAAGTCCTTGCGCTTTGACGGCCGTGACATATCAGGGGGCAGCGTCGAAATCATGGTCCCGAAAGCCATTTTTTGGTTTCCTCCGGCACCCGACGGCGCGAGCGGGAGAGGAACCACGGAAGGAACCCAGCGCCTCACACCGTGCCCACCTAGTGGTCCACCGATGGGAAAATTTGGCAACAACACGAGCGCGCGCGAAGCGCGCGCGAGAAAAATTGACCCCTAGTGTTTTCCCCCCTGATCCCCCCCCCAAAACAGGAGCGTCAACCCACCAAATCTCCAAAATCGAAAAGTTAGCGACAGGCCTGTGGCCTGTGTTTGTTTGACACATGCCAGTGTCACCCTGCGGCAAATGCGGCGGGAAGAGCTTGTCCAGAAAATGGCCTGCCCTATGGCGTGGGCAAGGCCCCCACTCACTCCCACCCCCACCCTCATTTCCAGACATTCCCCAGAATGGGTCCTGTGCAATGTCGACAAACCTCCTTTCGTATATAACACACAACACAACACAACACAACACAACACACACACTCCCCCCTCACCCCCCATCCCTGCTTTCCCTGCCTTCATTGCTTTCTCCCTGTCGAGGGGGGTGTTTGGCAGTGCCTGTGATTTGTCGACATCTAAAAGGGTGCGGCTCTCTGTTTGCTTTTCACGAAACTGGTTGCAAAGTGGCGAGCAATTTTTTTTTGCCACAGACACAGTGATTTTCCTCTCCGCCGAAAATCTCAAAAATAACGGCGAAAAAAAAATTTCCCACTCGGAAAAAATTTTCTCGGGCGCGCTTCGCGCGCCCGAGACTACGCGGAGATGGCCAGTCGCATACGCCCAAGGACTTGCGAGACAGGCACACGCGACAGGGGGGGTCTGGGGGGCGGAGCCCCCCAGACCCGCCGGAGGCCACGGTAGTGAACATCCGTCCCGTCGAGGCTACAGATTTCGGGCGTTTTCGCATTCCTGGGGTTGCTACGGCTGGTGGGCCTGGGTTCCACAAGGGGGGTCTGGGGGGCGGAGCCCCGCAGCCGCCGGAGGCCACGGTAGTGAACATCTGTTCTTTGCAGCCACCCTCTGCAGGTCTTGTCCTGCCAATCTGTAACTGCTTGGTGGGGCTCACAGAGCAGGCCCTCCCATTGTTTTCCTGCACGGTGGACTCCAGCGGGGGTAGGGTAACCCTTTTCGGGAGTCTCAACTAGGGGGAGTCCAACTCCCGCTAGCGGGAGTATAGACTCCCGCTAGCGGGAGTCTGACTCCCCCTAGCGGGAGTCTTTTCACCTATTTTCACTCATTTTTCCCATGATACCTATGCAATGTGGCACTCGTCACTGAAGTACAGCCACACCAAACGAAACGGACGTTTCCACCCATCCCAGCTCGCAGACCTGATTCACAAAAATGGGGAAGACGACAACGAAGCCGGCAGCGAAGCCGGCGGCAAAGTCGATTAAGAAGAAGAAGAGCGCAGAGAGTCCCGAGGCTGCGGAGGCGACGAACATTGTGCATGATTTTTGCACGGCCTTCCCTGTTAAAAAAGGGGGCAGTGTGCTGACACTGGGATCCATTAGAAGGCTCCTAGCAACGGTGTTGAGCAAGGAGCTCCACAAGCACAGCACCCAGGTGGCCAACGCAATCATCGCCATGTCTTCCCTGACATGGATAAGTTCGCTGTCAGGGAAGTCGCAACGATGCGGAAGGAGGGCGCTCTCCGTCATATACAAGGTGGAGGCGAAGTATGGCAAGGTGCAGGATACAAACGTGTCGTCGGGGGCAGCCTGAAGCCGCGAATGATCGCGACACGGGCGAACGGCTTGGCACCGTGGGTCTGGATAGATGCTGGAGTTCGGCCGGGTGAAACCGGAAGTCGCAGCAAAATTTGCCCCCCCAGATTTCTTCCTCAAACCCACCCGTGGGCTGATCCGGCCTTGCACGGTGGACTCCAGCGGGGGTAGGGTACCACTACCGGGTTTAACCCTTTTCGGGAGTCTCAACTAGGGGGAGTCCAACTCCCGCTAGCGGGAGTATAGATCAGCAGTGGGCAACAATGAGGCGATGCGGGGGGCGAGGGCACCGATGCTCACTGTGCGACATCCCAGAAGAACGCTGGTATCAACAGGTGCATCGATACCCGCACCTGACTCTCTCTGAGATAAAAGAGGCTGGCTACCCCTCCCTCTTGGCAGGTGTGCTTCCCAATGCCCGCTACGTCACCCCAGCACTCCATGACTGCAAGGGGCTCGCCATGCGGCTGATCAGGGTACTGGATGAGACAACAAAAAAATATTCGACAAGACCTGTACAAACCTTGCACTGAATGTGTCGCAGAATGGGACAGGTGCTCAGTTCCGGAAGGTCGTGCTTGCCTGTCACAGGACACACCTACAAGGGCTTGTTCCGCTACCTCTTTGTCTCCCTTGCAGACCTCATGCATTTCCGGTATGCAGACATCCCCTGGCACTTCTGGGGATGCAAGGATGAGTCAGCCCGGATTCCCTTCTTGCGTGCTCGGATCTCAGGGCATATATTTCACTGGTTGATGGAGCATGCCGAAAAGGGATCAACGCGCAATGCCTACGTACACAGTCTCCATCATTGGTGGGCTCCAGAAGATGCAGTGCCTCTGCAGAACAACGACGAATTTGAAGAAGCAGAGAACGGACATCGCAAGAAAGATGCCGTTACAATCGCCAGCTCCGCAACTTACGAGAGAGATCTTGCGATGGCAGAAGAGAAGCGGCGCGCATCGGGCATGCCTTGGAAGGTTGCGCACCTGTCGCAGGACGGGATCCTCGGGTATAGAGAAGTCATTCTGTGTCCGTGTCTGCACACCCGACACGCTCATAGATTGGCTGTGTATGTTCTTTGCACACAGTTGACACAGCTGCAGAAGGGGTTTGTGCACTGCAACACACAGGACTTCGTTGAACCCATCAGCGCGCCCTACTTCCTGTCCCGGTTCCCCGAAGGACACCGCAAATTATCGCTCTGCTTGTGCAAAATGCCAATCCCGCTGGGGGCGACTTTCACACCATTCGTGTCATCCGAGGCGACTTTGAGCACGCTTGACCAACGCGCACAGCAGGAGGGGGATGACAGTTCTGACGAAGAAGATGAGGCCTGCAGGATGGCTTGTCTTGCCCAAGGTGTAACACAACTACGACAGGCGATGGCCGCACTTTGACACCTCAAATTCTAACCGCTCACCTCCGCAGGTGCAGCCGCTACCAGGAGGATAGGTAGGTAGTCCAGAGTCCGGGGAAACTGACAGAAGCAAAACAAGCCCCTCCCCATCCCTCTTCCACCATGATTTTACCCCCCACGCCAGTAGACTGTAACTATATCATGGGAAAAATGGATGAAAATAGGTGAAAAGACTCCCGCTAGGGGGAGTCAGACTCCCCCTAGCGGGAGTATAGACTCCCGCTAGCGGGAGTCTTTGACACCCGCTCAGACTCCCGCTCCCAGACTCCCGCTAGGGCCGCTGGAGTCCACCGTGTGGGCCTGATGTTTTTTCCTCCAGGACCTCTCCCCAGACCCCCTGAAAAATTCCCACCAAAAACCCCCGTGGCGAAAAAACTTTTTTCGCCGGACGATTTTTCCAGAGATTTTTTTTTTTTTTTTTGCGAAATTTTATTTTTTCGCCACGGGGGAAAATCACTGCACAGACACACGGTGGACTCCAGCCACCCCAGCGGGAGTCTGGGAGCGGGAGTCTGAGAGGGTGTCTTTTTCTGCAGTATATACTGGTGACTCCCGCTAGCGGGAGTCTATTTTCCAGCTAATTTAGGCTAAAGACTCCCGCTAGCGGGAGTCCGAGACTCCCGCTAGTTGAGACTCCCGAAAAGGGTTACCCTACCCCCGCTGGAGTCCACCGTGCAGCGGCACAGAGAGAGGGAAATGGGCTTTCGACAGAAGGAAGATGGATGTGCTGTTTTGTACAGAGACTGGGTTGAGCCTGTCTTGGGGTTGCCAGAGGCAGAGCAGGGGGGGGGAGGGAGGGGGTTTTTGAAGTGTTCTCTTCTTATGTTTTGTCTGTGCAAACACCATTCTGGCCGCCTGCAAACCAAGGAGGGTGTGGTGGGGTGAAAGGGTGGAAGTTGCGAAGAAGCATTTTCAGCCGCGTCCCACACGCTGCATGCCCTTCTGGGAGGGATTTTTTTTAGATCTGGCACGTTTTTTTCCCGTGAACACGCAGTGGAGCCAAAAGGGGCACCGACTAGCAGAGTTCACAGAGAAGGTGTTGTCGTTTCTCTGTTCCTTTCTTTTCTTTCCTCGAAAGCTATTCAGCCGAGTGGGTCTCAAGAGAGAGGTGGAGTGAAGAGGTGGGGTCAGCGAAAGTCGGTGCTCTTCGATTTCAAACAATACAGGCCGCAAAAAAAAATGCTCAACACGCACTGTTTCCCTTCTGTTTCCTGCTTGCAGGAAGAGGGGGGTCGGCAATGAGGCAGGGAAAGCTTGCTTCTGATTGTCGGCGCCAGCAGAAAAACAAACAAAATGACAAAATGAGCAAAACAGTCAAAGAGAAGGGCGGCTCAAGAAAGGTGTTTTCTTCATCAAACAGACACGCACATATTTCGGGGCTGTCGGACGGAGTGCGCCCCCCCCCCATCCCCCTCTCCCGTTCATTCCCGCCACCTCAGCTCAGACTTTGAGCTTTGTTGCCACGGATTGCACCTTCCCCACTCCGAAACCCACCCCACCCCTGGGCTGTCCCCCTCAATTTGATGCAGACTCCTTCCCCCCACCCCCCTTAGCACCACCACCGCCCCTCCAGGACACACATACACACAGGACCCACCCCACCATGCGCCACACGACACAGCACAACACGCGCTGCTGCTGCCGCCGCACCCGGTGAAGCGTTTTTTGGGCGAGTCACACAGGCCTCTGCCACACCGCACCGCCACCACCACCACCACCACCCCCACCACCCCATCTCCTGCGTGACGGAGCAGGGCACGGCACACCGCGGGTAGCTTCCACACACCGCAGACAGAGCAGCGCCTCCTCCTCATCCTCTTCTCTCCAGGATGGGTCAGGAGATCAGCACAGAGCCATCCAGCCCGCAGGAGCTGTACCAATGGAGCCTCAACGTGCACACCCGTGGGAATGTAAAAGCCGTGCGGAAGCTGCTGGAGCGCACATCGGAGAAGGTGCTCGGGGGAGGCCTGCTTGCCCTGCAGATCGTGGGGCGAATCGACTCTGCATACCAGAACGACGAAACCATCGCATATCCAGATGAGGAGGACGACGCACAGCCTGCTGTCCGTTTCGAAGTCCCCGGGGCTGGGAGGCGACGCCCCGTCAGCGCGAAGCTGCAGGCCACCACCACCGCGGAGCGCCACCAATTCGAGGTGCCCACCGCCATACGCTACCTGGGCCTGCTGCTGTCGAAGTGCCCACACCTGGAGTGCAAACTCTCCTTCCTCAACCTCGCACAGACCGTGGCGGTCGTCATCCCTCAGAGCGCAGGGCAGCGGGCGGAGAACCAACGCGCCTTCGCCGCCCTCACCCAGGCCGCTATCCAAGGCGCGCTGGCCTGCAAAGACATGCGCATCGAAGACCTGGTGCAGGTGTGCGACAGCATACGACTCTACAGCGGGATACCCGCCTTCCGCGAGGCCTTCCTCAGTAGCAACGCCTGTGAGAACCTGCTGCTGAAGATGGCTGCGTCGCGGCGCACCGCAGAGAACCTCGCCTCCGTCGTGGTCTTCGGGAGCTTCCGCAGCGTGCTGTGGCACGAGCTGCCCAACCCAGACCACGCCAGGGAGTCGTTGGAGCGGATCCAGCCCCAGGAGACACTCTGCACGTCTCTCGAGGCCTTTCAGGTGGACAGCACCGCGCTGGTCGAGCAGATGGCCCTCGTGACGCTGCTGCTGAAGATCAACCCCACCTGGGCCACCTCCCTGGAGGCAGTAGCGCCCTACTGCGAGCACTATCTCAGCGGGAAGCATGGGTGGGACATCAACGACGCGGCGACTCTCATGCTGGTGCAGGTGCTGTGCTTCCTGGTGTCGCTGCACCCAGCCCCCCTGGCGGGGCTCGACCCCCTTAAGGTGATCCGCACCTGCAGGCGTGTGGTGGTGAAGCACGGCCTGCATGCGCACATCGTGGTGTACGCTGTGGTGATCCTGGAGGCTGCTCTGAAGATTGTCCTCGCCTCCCCGGATCGGGGGGAGCCTTCATGTGACACCACGGTGCTGCTGTGCCTCGATACCCTGGGGTCAACCCTGTCTCGCCTTGTCGCCGTGGTGGACACAGAGGACGACGTGCTGTCCTGCACCCTCGGCAAGACCTGCGCGATGGTGCAGTGGTTCACCGCAGAGCAGCGGCACAGGGCCCTCCTAATGTGCCACGCTTGCTCCCACCTGCTGGGGGGGCACATCCTGACGGGGCCTGACCTGCCGGACTGGATCCTCGTCCCGGCGATTGAAACCCTCGCGTCGCTGCAGGGGTCTGAGTCACTCGCGGTGGAGCTCGCTTCTGTGGTGGGCCCGCATGCCCTGCGGTTCGATGTGAATAAGATCACGCCGCTCTTCTGCAGGTTCCTCTCGGCAGCGAAGCACGACATCATGCCACGCATCACCGTGGTGCGTGCGGTGTTCCAAGCTCTCCTGAAGCTGGTGGAGGTGGAGGCAAACGCCACGGTCTATTTCAAATCCATGACGGTGGCAGAGCTGTGGGTGTGGCGCACCCTCCCCGCGCACTTCCTGAAGCTGGCCGAGAGGGCCGAGGAGCTCCGCAGGTTCAAACAGGGGCTCTCCCCCGACAGCGAAGCAGTGCTGGATGTGTCGTGCTCCTTCAACCAGTCCCACGCAGACCGGCTGGGTGCGGTTTTGACAGAGTGGGAGGCACGCATGGTGCGGCTGAGGCAGAATCTGGGCATACAGCTGCCGCGCGACGTGCAGTGGGGGGGCAAGACCTTTCCGAAGGCGGCGGATGACCTCAGCGCCTATGCCGCAGAGGCCTCGGAATATGCAGGGAAGGTGCACGACAGGATGTCGGAGTATCCCGACATCGGGGGACACTTTGCAAAGTATGCCGATCGGGCCGTCAAGCTGCAGAAGTGGTATAAGAAGAAGTACGCCGTAGTGCAGCTCAGTAAGACCACCGCGGAGTATCAGAAGCAGACCCGTGCGTGTACCCGGATCCAGTCGGTCTGGAGGGGGCGTGTTGCGCGGAGGGTGCACAGCGACATTATTGCCCGTGAGATCTTCCGCCGCAACGCTGCGGTGAAGCTGCAGAGTGCCTGGCGGAGCCACGTGAAGAATTGGGTGCGGAACAGGGACATGCTGATTAACTTTATCTGCGAGAAGATGGGGGTCCCGAAGAAGCAGTCCGCATCCCGGGATCGGATGGTCAAGCTGCCGAAGCTGCGGCGGTGCGTCGTGCAGCTGAAGGAGTGGAACTACTACAGCACTGTGATGCCCAACGGGGATAAGGAGCGCCACTACAGCCTCGTCCTCTTCTACTCGGGGTGCACCCCCAAGAACATATTCCCGATATTCGAGCGTGTTGCGATGCTGTTCAAAGAGACCACCGACCTCACCCTCGCCTGCATCGACGGCACCCAAAACCCCAGGCTGACAAAAGACCTCCGCATCCCTGGGTATGTCCTCCTCTGTGCCACGCCCACTCTGCCTCTCCTTTGTGTGGCGGCGGCGGGTGGTGTGCTCCTCAGTGTTCAGCGGTTGCCGCGTCTTGCCGCCCACCCCACCATCCACCCACTCATCCAACCCCCTTCAGGTTTCCCACGCTGCTGTGGTACGACAAAGAGAATACCGTGCATGAGTACACACCGTATGCTCTGCAGCAATGCTGTGTGTGTGGGTGACGCTGTTAGCCTGCCGTGTCTTATTCCTCCTCTTCTCATTGAATCATCCTTCTTTGCGCACAGGTCGTGGCCGGAGAAGCCGCTGTCGCTGAGGGAGCCCATTATGGTGTATATGGCGATAACGATTCAGCGCAACTGGCGTGGGATCAAGGTGAAGCGTGCATACAAGAGCCTTATCCAGAAGATCAGAGACTACACGGAGCGGCAGCGCACCTCCGGCATGCATGAGGCGTGCATGCTGGGCGACAGGGCTAAGATGTACCACCTGCTGAGCACAGGCTACGACCCCAATAAACTGTGCCTCGAAGGCGAATTGCCGTTGAACCTGTGTCTAAAGCATGGGCAGAAGGAGTGTTTCGGGGATCTGATGAAGGCGGGTGCCGATGTCAATGCGGCAGACATCAACGGGCACACCCCTGTGTTCTTCGCCGTCACATCCACACAGCATGAGGTGCTGCGCATGCTCGCGAAGAATGGGGCTGATGTCACCCGAGTCGACAAGTACCGCCGAAACCTCCTGCACTTTGCCTGCGAGGCAGGGCAGGAGTCAACGGCCCTCCTCCTGCTCAACATGAGCTCGCATAGGAAGCTTGCATTCCAGGCGGACATCAACTCGTACACCCCTCTGGACTACGCGCTCAGCACAGGGATGGAGGAGGTGGGCATGGAGATGCTGGTATGCCAGCCGAATGCGGCAGGGTGGGGACCTCTCGCTTTTGAAGCCAAATAACTGGCAAACATTGGGTTGTGGCCATTTTTTCCGCGTTTGCAGCACACCCACGCACCTCCCCACACCCCCGCAGCGCCTGGGCGTGCCGATCAACTCCAGCATCGAGTCGGGGTTCATCTTCCACAGCATGCTCAAAGGCATGGAGAGCATAACGAAGCTGATCATACAGCACGGGATGTCTGATCTCAACCAGCACGACGGGACCCCCGAGGAGTGGTATCCCCTGCACTATGCCGCTTCCCTCGGGCAGATCAGCGTGCTGAAGAAGATGATCCAGGCGGGTGCCAATCTGACAGTCCGCAACGCACACTACCAGACAGCACTGCACGTCTCGGCCAAACGGGGCCACTCGCTGTGCGTCAGCCTGCTGTTCAACACAATGAAGGTCCCCGCTGTGGAGCTGCTGCATATGGACCCCATCCCGGAGGAAGGCGAAGTGAACTGCCAGGACCTGGGGCCCTACGTGGATGACGGCGGCAACACCGTGCTGCACTACGCCTGCACGCAGCTTTCCCTGGCCCCATTTGCGGAGAAGCTGATAAAGCTTGTTGCGGACGCAGAGGGCCTCCCTCTGAAGAACCACTCTGGCAACACGCCCCTGCATTACGCAGCTTCGGAGGGGATCTACTTCGTGTCGCTGCAGCTGGCTCGCAGGTGGGCGGCCCTTGATCTGGTGGACTTCCTCAATGGGAACGGCAACACCGCCCTGCACCTCGCGATGGGCAACGGGCACAAGGAGGTCGTGCAGATGCTGATCGAGGTGGGTGCGGATATGGACATCCTGGACCCGCAGGGCAACTCCCTGCTGCACCTCGCTGTGTCGTGCGTCTCGATGGACCCCAACCAGCAGCTGATTGCGGTATGAAGCGCCGCCCCCTTTTCTTCCGCCGCAGCATACCGAAGGCTCCCCTTGCTGGCTTTCTAATTTTCAGAAGTGCATCAGGCCTTAGGCATTGCCATTCGCCTACCCCCACCCCACCCCACCCCACCCCACCCACCCCCCTCTGCAGATCCAGTACCTTCTGCAGAGCTACCACCATCCCGTGAATGTGTCTGATAACATGGGACGCACACCCCTGCACCTCGCGGCGAGTTTCGGGTTGTTCCCCATAGTTCAGGTATGCACCCCTCCGGTTGGGGGGCAACCGGCAGTGCCTTTGCCCGGTTTTGCTGACTGCCCTCCACCACATTGCCCATGCACAGGAGCTGGTGCAGAAGGAGAACTCGGAGAAGGGCATGCGGCGTATGTTCCTCAACAAGCAGGACCGCGAAGGCAACACCCCGCTGCACTACGCCTGCCAGCGGAGCAAGATGGAGACGGACAAGTCGTCGCCCAACTACCCCTACAACAACCCGATGATCCTGTTCCTCGTCGTCGAGGGTGCCGATCCGCTTATCGCCAACGGCGAAGGGGTGCTCCCCTCCAAGCTTGTGGTCAACGAGAATGTCATCCGCCGTGCCACTGCCATGCGCAAGGAGAAGCTGCAGGAGGAGGCCGTCAGCAAGCTGCTTTAGAGGCGTGCAGACCCACACCCCTGACAGGGAGCGGGCGGAGCTGCCTCGAGAGGCAATGGCAAGGGGGGGGGGGGTAATGACAGGATGTTGACACCGGCTGGAGGGTTTTTTTAAGATTTAGCGCCTGAATGCCAGTTCACAGGGCCTCAGCACAGCCTTGGGATAAAAAGGGGGCGTCGTGATATATAGCATCAAGAAGGACCAAGAGGTGTGGCTGGCCAGAACAGCGCAGAACAGCATTCGGTGATGGGTGGGGCTGGATCGCCTCTGCCGATTGCCGCCAAAAGAACCATGTGGAGGTGTGTGAAGGTGTGTTGCATCATGCCAAGAGCAATCCTCTGTGTGCTCAACACACCCCCCCCCCCCCCTACAAAATGATTCACTTGTCGAGGGGGGGTAAGGAGGGGAGCGACGTGCTGCCGCCCGCGCGCCTTCACCCTGCCACCCCCTCTGCCTTCTCACCCGCCACTGCCTATGCCTTGCTCGCCCCACCCCTTTTTGCTGTGGCCTTCGTGGAGGGGTGGAGGCGGAGAGAGACGTGCACCAGCCCTGCCACACACCTGCTCGCCCTTTCCAGGGCAGGGCGGGGTAGGGGGGGATCAGCACGGCGCGTCTTGCTTGCATGTGGTCCGAATCGCAAGGAGGATCCCACCCACCCCCAACACCCCAGCCCACCCCTCTCTGACTACACTACTGCTGTGGAGCTTCACCGGCACACCCCACCCCGACCATCACCCTGCAGGCGCGAGGGGGTGTGCGGCTGAGGCGGCTCTGCGTGTGGGGGGGGTGTCGCCCCCGGCAGTGCCGGGAGACCTCGGCCCGCTCGATGCGGCGGTGCTGCCATGGCCAGCGACAGGGGTCTGCCTGAGGAGGAGCAGGAGCCCAACTGCCAGCTCCTCGGAGATGCGTCGGCGTTCCCCAGCCCGCCGCTCCAGCTCCCGCTCATCACGCAGTCGACGCTGGAGGTCGGGGGGTGCTCGTCGTCGTATGCATTGCGGTTGTTTTTTTTCCTCTTGTTTTGGCGTTGTGCCACACACATGCATCGCCAGCATTGCTTTTTTTCTTTTGGGGTGTTCTCGCGATCGACGAATACCCTTCGGCTCTTCTCTTTGTGTCCCTTCCAGATTTGCACTCAAACACAGGTTTGCAACAGAACATTGCCATGCTCTTGGGTGGGATGGTTTCGGCGGGTGTGTTTGTGACTCACCGCATCACCATCGTCCATACCACACCCACACCGCAGCGAGCTGCAGTCTGCTGAGGGATGTGCGGAGGAGCTCCTGAGGGAGCGGCCCTCCCTCGTGGCACAGGCAAGAATACTGCAGGCAGGGGCGAACCAGCGTCTGCTGGTGATGCTGAAGGACATCAAGGCGATGGAGTCGTCGCGGTATGAGAAGGTGGTGCCACAGCCACCGCGATCCCGGAAGCCGTTGGCTGCCCGGCCGGTGCAGCGGAGCGAGCCGGGATACGCACGGGTGACGGCGTGCAGCAGGGTGGAGGGGGATGTCGTGAAACATCAGCATCACTACCTCCGTGGCAGGATGCTGTACCTGCGGTCGTTGCAGGAGGAGGAGCTGCGGATGTGGCGGTCGGATGTGATGCAAGAGGTGTCGCAGCGTACGGCGGCACGGATGCAGGCGATCGCGGAGAGGGAAGCGTCGTCGCGCACCCTCCCCACCGCGCAGACGTGGGATGCCAACCACATCCGGGCGCGCGAGGCGCGTGTCACGCAGGTGCTCACAAAACACTCGCACTCATGTGAGCACTTCGTGCGTGTCGAGCAGCGACACCACCACGCCCATCTCCGCCGCACCAACACCCTGAGTGACGTGCAGCTGCGCTACGCAAGCTTCCTCACGCTGATCACGCTGCACCGCTCCCTCGAGGCGGTGCCCGTGCTGATCAGGATGGGGAAGGTGTGGAATGTGCGGGGGTCCAACCACATCGCGGAGAAGTACGGCATGCGGTGGCTGCAGCTGACGCGCAACCGGGTTCACCAGCGCCGCATGATGAATGCCCGGCACACCATCCAGGGGGTGTGCTGCCGCCTGATCATGCGGACGCGGTTGAAGCGGCGGCACAACGCTGCGACGCTTGTCAGCCACTTCCTGCAGCTCGTCAGGGAGAGCACGCGGATCACGCGCAGTGTGCACATGGTTGTGTCCCGCATCACGCAGATCAACAGGTGGTGGCGGCGAGCGCTGATATCACGTGCCACGCGCCTGTGCCTCGCGATGAGGCAGTGGATGGTGTACAGCGCGCAGAAGTCTGTCCTGACCGAGAAGGGGCGGCGGCGCAAGGCGTTACTCGTGAAGTCGTCGCAGATGTGGCAGGAGACGCATGTCGGCATTGCGGCATACCTCCGCTCCGCCCGCTTCCTCCACTCCGGGGCAGCGCCCAGCACCGAGTTGGATATGCTGCGCATGCTGTGTGCCAAGTGGGTGTCGCAGACGCTCCGCCACAACGCCGACGTTTGGATGGCGTATGAGACATCTGTTGAGGATTATCTCCAGTTGAAGAAGCACAAACTCGTGCTTACCAATTTCGCCTCGAGTGGGTCTGTCGCGGCCACATCGATGGTGGTGAAGAAGAAGAAGCGTGACAGGTGGCGTGATTTCTTGAACAACGTTTCCACTGGCCAGGAGGGGCGTGATGCAGCATTCCTCAACCTCTCTGTCCCCCGCAGGTATGCACCAGGGTTGTTGCGTGTGACTTCTATCAGCATCTCAACAGCCCGGGACTAGACTACCGCCCCACCCTTCTGCAGGCCGAAGCTGCGCTACATCATGACAGAGGCCGAACTGGCAGAAATCACATCAAAGCTAGGAAGCATCCGCTGGGCTGCAAACCGCCGCCTGCAGAGAACCTGATTCACTGCCCCCCCCCACGCTGGGCCTGGCTGGGTGCCGCCTTCATACCCTGAGCCCCCACACACGCAGTGTTGTTTGGAGCTGTTTTCCCCTGACGCTGGACAGGGTGATACCACATTCTCGCGTGAAGGGAACGATATTCCCCCGCCTTGTGTGGGGTGAGCGAGCGAAGCGGGAGCAATGCCTTCCGGCAGAAGCGTCTCCGCAAAGGAAAGCCTCTCTCAGGCGCGCATGCCTTGTTTGTCTGTTTTGTGTGGAAGTATTTTGGATACCCACATGCACCCCGAACACACACACACACGCACACCACACACCCACACACGCTCCTGGGAGGGTTAGCTCCCTCCCGGTGTTCACCCTGCCTGGCTTCCTTTCTGCTTTGAATTATTCTTGCCGCAAACCCCACCGACCTGCTTGCAAGAGCGGAAACCCTGCCCCCTGTTCCCGACCCGACGGTTCTACTCTATTCGAACCCCTGGGCTGGGTGGGTACACAGGGGGGGGGGGGTGCGAGGGGCAGTCACCCCACCTCCACCGCCACCCCCCCTCTTTACCCGTCACCACCGCCACCGCCCCCTTGTCTCCTGGACTCCTGGAGGCCCAACCAGACACGCCGCTGCTTGCCCCTGCCTCTCTGCCTGCTCCTTTTCCAAGGGCACAGAGCCTAAGAGGGATACCCATCGGTGCCTTGTATACGCCTATTTGCCTGTTCTGTGTTCCTGACGTGGCCTCCACGTTTTGTTGACAGCGCACGTATGGACACGCATACCATGCACGCCAGGTGAGCACAACCAAACTTTTTCGTCCTCACTGTGCACGACGCCGTCATTTTTTTCCGACCGGATTCCCTCATTGCCCAAACAAGCTTGCTTGTCACAGCGAAAGAGTCAGTGGGAGCGTACCCGCGCGCAGTGTGTTTTGAGAGAGCAACACAAAACCACTTTATTACAGCAACGCCCTTCACAGGGGCCACAACACACTGCCGCTCGTGCGCACAAACAACACCCGGACTCTTTGAGTGAGCGAGCCCCCCCTACCCCCCCCCCCCCCCCTGAACCTGGGTGATCCTTTCTTGCGAAGGCGCCTGTGCTCTCACACCAAACCATTCCACCACTACACCACTGCACCACCCCTTTGCTCCACACCCCTCCTCCACCAGGCCCGGTGTGTGTGGGGGCGGTGCACCGCATGCCGCGATGGGCTGTGCGGAGTCACAGGATGCAAAAGGGGGCACAGCGAAGCCGCCTCCCGCTGCCGCACCCCGCGCCGAGGGCGGGGTGCAGCAGAGCACGCCGGGCACCCTGACGGGCCCCGGAGGCGCCAGCCCCCTGCAGGCACCCACTGCGGATGCCCCGCCGCCGCCGCCACCCAGCGCAGCGTCGCCGGAGGCCAACTCGCCACGCCGCAGCAGCAGCGGGAGGCGGAGGCGGAGCTCTCACCCTGCACAGGGGTCACGCCCTCCGTACCCATCAGGCAGCGTCAAGAGCAAGCACGCTGCGGAGACGGCAGATGCCGCAGCAGACGCAGAGGGGGCGGGGTGGCAGGGGCCCCCGCAGGTCGTCCCACCTCTTGCGAGCGGCGGTGGTGGTCAGCAGGACGGGCAGTCGGTGGCGGAGGCGGGCGTACCGCCGGTGTCGCCGATGAAGGTGGCCCCTGCGGGGCGGGGAGGGGGTGTGGGTGTGGAGGAGGAGGCGGTGGCGGTGTCGGCGGGGGGTGCGTCGCGGCAGCATGCCGGGACCATGACCGTCGAGTCTGTGCCGTCGCCCCACAACCTGGCGATCCCGCCGCCGCGTGCGTCGTCCTCCTGGGGGCGGGGGGAGGCGCGTGGGTTTCTCGACGCGTTTTTCTCCAGCCGGGGGAGGCTGCGGGCCCTGGTGGTGGGGATTGCGGATTCCCCGGTGGCGCGGGGGGCGAAGCACAACCGGGCCATCACCGCGGAGATCGACCAGCTCCAGGAGGCCGTGCATCTCGCGGGGGGGGGGGTGACCGTTGTGCGGGATGACGTGCCGGCATACACCCCGCCCACCCACCCCGCCATCGTGTCGGGGCTGCGCGGCGTCGCCGATGCTGCCCGTGTGGGCGACGCGGTGCTCATTGTGTTTGTCGCCCCGTCGTGTGACGTCGACAGGCGTTGTGTGCTGATCCCCAGAGGGTACGACAACCTCGCCTCACCAGATGTGGTTGACGGGCCTGTTCTGTCCGAGGCCCTGAGAGGCCTCCCGCAGGGGTGCCCTGTGTTTGTGGTGGTCGACTCCCCGCTGCCCTCGTCGTACCCCATGATGCCTGTGGCTGTGAGCAGCGGCAGGGCTGCGTCTGACGTCGCGGAGCTGCGGTGGTACAACGGGGGGTCGCGCGATTCGAACCAGCACTGGGGTGCGCTGTCGTCGGCAGTCGCGTCACTGCTGCTGCAGCACCCGCTGAGCAATGGGCATGCAGCCCTGCTCCAGCAGATAGATCTGTGCAGTGTGGATCCACCCGGGGCGGTGCAGTCGTGCAATGCCACGCCAACTGCGGTTCTCGAGCTGACCCATCTTGTGCGTGGCCCGGTTAAACGAATCCGGTCGGACACAGCCTTCGAGACGGCTTCTTCTAACTACCACAAACATATTGTGCCGCCTGGATCCCTCCGCAGGTACTGAGCAAACAGGAAGGTCATCACCCGCCCCTCTTTGTTTTTTGAACTATTTCGGGGGTGTATCTCGGCAAGACTTGCACCCAAAACATAAAGTCTGGAAAATACGAGCCCCCCTAAAAAGGGTGTGCCTTTTCCTGCTTCGCAGAGCCCCCCAACACGCCCCCATAGAGTGTTATTTAGTGACCCCACCCCCCCACCCCTCCCGATGAGGAGTTGTGTATATGTATGTTGTTCTGTGGAAACCCCCCCCCAAGGCTGGACAAATGCTGCATTTTAAAAATAAAAAACATAAAATAAAATAAAGTGCAATAAAATGCAGTAAAGTGCAGTAAAATGCAGTAAAGTGCAATAAAGTGCAGGAGAGCGTGTTGTAGGGGTGGCTCGGCGTGACGGTGGGCAGGATGCTGACCTGCCGTGCCAGGGGACCCTGATCCGCCCACTCTGGCCAACACAAGGCCACCAAGGCAGTGCCCCCGCCAGGCCCGCCCTGCTGCTGTTCGGCATGCTTGATGCTGCTTCCGAGTGCCGGGGCCAATCAGGCAGCAGGCGCACCAGGGCGGACCAGCACGGCGGTGTGCGGTGGGCAGTCCACCTTCCTCGGACGTTGTACAGCTGAGCTCTGGCGTACGGGTTCTTCACCATCCCGTTCGGGGAGGCTGGACATCAGAGCGGACTGAAAGCACTCAAAGCAGGACTGAAGCCAGGCGGAGGCCGCACCGATCAGGTCCTGCGAACCCACCGACCCAACATAGGCAGGGCACATCCATCCCGGCCTGCATTCTCTGCCGGAGCCTTGGTGCGTCCCTGTGACCTTCAGGAGAACCTCCGTGCAGGAGCGGTACTTTTTGCCATCTTCTGCGGGTTTGCGGCTGTCCGCAAACTTGCAGACGTGGCTGCACCTCTGTAAAGTGGGTGTGACTCCAGCATTTGGCCTGTCCATAGTGGTCCTCCCAGCTGTACGTATGCGAAGCCCAAGGCACCACTAAGGACCATGCACTTTATCCAAAAATCCGGAAAATAAAATACAATAAAATGCAGTAAAATGCAGTAAAATAAAGTGCAGTAAAGTGCAGTAAAAATTTGCTGCCAGCCTTGCCCCCCCCCCCCCCCCTCCCCCACACCCACCCACCCTCGCCCATGAGTGCGTGGTGTGGCGGCTGCCTGTTTGTCAGGCCTTGGGCCTTGCTTTTTTAGGAGTTCCGTTGATTCCTAGTTATGCATATTGTGAGTTCATCATGCCTGAGAACTGCAGGCCCGTAGGTAGGCTAGGAACGGGGGTGTCATTAAGAAGTGGTGTGCGCTGGGCGTGGGGGTTGCGGTTTGCGCATGTCGATGCGCGTGGCGTGATTTTTCTTCAGATGAAGGATGGCGGTCCCTCCAGAGTGCGTCGCCCACATTGCAGTGCGCCACACGGCAACCCACACTCCCTCCATCCGCAGGGAAGCTCGCCAGTGAGCCCCGCCGAGCTCACACCCACCACACACCACACACACGTGCCCCCCTGGAGCATCCACAGAAGCACGTGGGACAGTTTTTTTATTTCATCCCCCCCCCCCCTCCCCTTTCCCCTTCCCCGAAACAAACCAAAACAGTTATCCCCTCCCCCCCCCCCCCCCCCCCCCCCGGTTCTTCCCTCGTATTACTGAGTGAGGGAGGCTGCCCCCGTCTTCACTGTATTGCTGCACGTTTTTTTATTGAGAAAGTTATACCCCCCCCCCACCCCCACCCCCCCTCGCGCGCCCCCCCCCCCCTCTGCCTTTGCAGCTGGAAGGGGCAGGGTGGTGGTGGGTGTCCCTCCTTTCGCCGAAAGATGGGGTGTTGCCAGGCGTCGTCGACACTGGAGGACAACGGGAATGACAACGCGAGGCACGAAAAGCTGGATGCGTCACTCCTGTTCCAAAAGGATGCGCCCGACTCGCTGAACGGGCTCTCGCAGAGCCTCGAGAATGTGTCCACTCCGGGGCGCGGCGTCCCGGCTGGGTCATTCTCCGTATCAGAGAGGCTTCGGGGTAAGCTGGAGAGCAAGATGTCCAACATGTGTCTGCGGAGCTGCATCCCTAAGGCAGACAGCCCGGTCGAATCGGTCGGGCCTGCAAGCCCCCCCGTGCGGTGGTACGTCGATCTGAAGGATTGGGATATGCTGGGGAAAGCAGAATACAACTTCCTCCTCGATCTCGTCGCTCCGGAGGAGCGGTTGGGGATTGAGAAGTACACCCGTGAGGACGACAGGAAGCGTGCCCTCGTGAGCCGCTTGCTCGCTCGGAAGGCGTGTGCGGATGTCTGCCGTGTGGAGCACGACGATGTCCTGATCAGGCGCACCGAGAGTGGGAAGCCGTACCTCGCGATGGCGCACAGCTCGAGGCAGGACCAGCCCAACTTCAACTTCAACATCAGCCACGATGGGGACTTCGTCGTGATCGTGACGGACCCCGTTTTCCTCGTGGGGGTCGACATCGTTGCGCCGCGCGAGCTGACGCCTCGGCGCGGGGGGATTGCCGAGCTGAGCAGCGCGTTCACCCTGGCAGAGCTCAGCATGATCAAGAGCCAGCAGACGGAGGAGCTGCGTGAGGAGCGCTTCGCGCTGCTCTGGTCATGCAAGGAGGCCTACGCCAAGGCGAGGGGCGACGGGCTGAGGTTCAAGCTTGCGCGGTCTGACTTCAGCATCGTGTCGGTGGAGGAGATCGAGGGGCAGGAAGGCCCTGTGCAAGTTACCCTCCTCAGCGTGAAGGTGGACGGGGTCCTGCTGAGCAGGTGGACCTTCCACAGCTGCATCCTGCACGGGGGGTACCGTGTCACCGTTGCGAAGGGACCACCGTGTGACGCGGTGGATCCGTCGGGTGCCTTCAAGTCGACCATGACGCTGGGTGTCGACAGCTTCAGCTCCGAGGAGTGGGCGGAACATCTGGAGTCCGTCCAGCCCGACTACGTCAAGGTCCCGATCGGCTTCCTCGTCCCCCACGCGCTGCGGGAGGAGTACCGCCAGCTCGGGGCTGAGCTGCCCTGCACCTCCTTCAGCCCTGTCTCTCCTGTGACGCGCCGTGCCTCCCATGAGCGGCGCGCCCTGCTGGAGCCGGGGACAGGCGCTGGGCTCGGTGCGGCTGGGTGTTGCTCGCCGCCGTCGGTGCACATGGCGCCCGTCTCGGGTTCGATCTGCAGTGATTTCTCCGACGACGAGGATGACCACATCAGCACATGAAATTGAGAGGATGTGAACAAAAAAAATTGCCTAAAAGACACATGTCGCCAGGGCTGTGGTGGTCGAGGCCAAAAAGCTCTGCAGGGCGGAGGGATGGGCTGCCCACCCCGTTCAGGCATCGCTCCGTCGTGCCGTGCTATTGCGACTTGGCGAGTATATTCGTCGAGAAGCTTCGCAGAAGAAAGGGTGCGACGCCTTCGCCTTCCCGGAAGGAACATTGTGCGTCACTGTCAGGCGGTTGAAGGGCGTTGATGACAATAAGATGTTCCACTGCCAGCCCTTCTTGACGCTTCCACACCCCTTTGCCTGTGATGAGGAGGGGGGGGCGCGGAGCACGGTGGGTGGGGGTGGGTCCTGGCAAGCGAGGCTTCTCCTCCACACTGAGTGTGTCGAAAAATATCAGGGCTGCCTCAGTCGCCGAGTCCCTTGTTGCTTGTGGTTGTCGGCACCAACAGAGAGATGAGTGGCGACTTCCGCATACCTTGTGTTCGAACCGGTGCAATACGAAAGGTGGTCTGTAGTGCGGCGCTGCTCTCCCCTGAGCCATTCGTTGATTGCCCGTTTTGTTCAGTTCAGTTCCTTGCTTCTTTCCCTCTCCCCGAACCTGGGGGTGTCTTGTTTCACATGGAATAATCGACGAGATGATCCCCTCTCTGACGGTGAAGTTCTTGATCAAAACGATCGGCGATACTTCTTGAGACCATAACGATACCGAAATAATTCTCTACCCCCGTGCGTACAGCGCCTTCGGGCAACATCATGCACGTCACTTACCGGTCGCATCGCGCGTCAGGCAGGAGATAGTCGATACCAATCAAATTCATCAACTAACTCTGTACCGTTATTCTACTCGTTGCTTATTATCCAACCAAATCCCTCTCTTCCAACAAACCTTCTTTTCGGACTTACCCACCCCCCCCACCCTCTGTCCCTCGCCACCCTGTGTTGTGGAACAGCAAGGTGGCCCCGTGTGGCGCATCACACGGTCCCCGATACCGATTTTGAATGATACTGCCCTCCCCCGCCCCCCCCCCCCCCACCCTCCCCCGGGTGCTGCATCTGTAGTTACGTAGAAACAACGGTGCAAGCTTTTTCGCCCAGCAAAAGTACCCCTTTTTGTGCCTTTTACCCGCACAGCATATTGTCACAAGACAGGGGCCGATCACTCTCGCTAAGTTGCCTCGGACACGGTCTTTCTTTTGAGTGGAGTAACGGATCTAGCTTACACGATGGCCCCCCCATCCGGACGACTGCGCCATTTCAGGGGGCGGGGGGTTCAGACCCCCCACTCCAACCGCCGCTCCCAGCACACCTTGGGGTTGGAGGCCCACTGTGTTCGTTTCTCTCCACGATACTAATGGAAGTACACTGCCTTCCCGCAATGTGTACGGCAAGGCTGGTTGTTCTTGAACGCCATCTCTTGGTCGTCTGAAGGAGAGTCTTTGCTTCGCGTGCTGAAGAAGTGTTGGGGGAAAATGCCACACTTTTTTTTTGCCGGGAAAAATGCCGAACTATTCGGAACAGCGAAGACCTCAAACTAAAATAAATCTTGAATGAAAGGTCAGATCGAGCCTCGCTCGCGATTGTCGACAAAAAATACAACGAATGAAAGGCCCCGCGAAACCCACCCGCATGTCAATGCAGGTGGATTGCACCACATTGTAATATGGTCTGACCCCCGAAAAAATCACAACGCTGTGCGGTGCACTGGGTGCCGGCTTTTAAAAACAACCCGTGATTCTGCTCTGTGTCAACCCGTGATGGTGCGTGCCTAAGTTGTGACCAGAGATGTTCACCTTCTGTCAGGGTCAAATGGACAAGTTTTGCCGTTCACAAAAATTGCGACGCCCGGTCTGCTCTTGGGGCAGTCGGAGGGGTTTGGTTCTGTAAGACGAACCAGTAGGTTGGCATTCCGCATTGTGATCAGATGGTGTCATCGCTACAACCAAAGCAAGCCGGACGTGTGCTCCGCACTGGCCAACACGCAAAGCGGTTGCTGCTGCTGCACGGCGCTGTCGCTTTCTGACCCTTCCCTGCCCGCCTTCCCTTGAGATCATCAGGTGCGATCAACCCTGCCCGTTATTCTTTTTCCTGATCCTGGTTTGGGGGTTTTCCCTGCAAAGCCACCAACACGTAACAGGAGGGACTTGTACATTTCGAGGACCACTGGTTGCTGCCGGGTTTGCTTGCAAATTGTGACCCATGCGAGTATTTCATGTTATCATTTGGACACAGACGCTTTTTTGCGTGCTCTGAAGGGTGGTCCATGTTCTTGTCTGCCCCCTTTCAAGGCGGGTTCTCCACCTTGAGGTGTGCTGTGCACTGCCTTCCCCCACTCCCGATTCCCCGCCGTGTGTAGGCATCATGAATGTATGGTGCATATTTCACATTGGGCAGGCAACCCTGTCATGATTGATCTTGTTTGTGATTTTGGTACCCCGCTGGTTGGTTTTCTTCTGGTGTATGTGTACGGGGAGCGAATACCCAAGTCTTCTTCTATTCTATCAGTTATTGTGAAAAGAAACAAGCTGCGCGGGAAAAAGCGCCTTCTCGCGACATTGTGGGAGGTCACCTTACGTTAGGGTGATGGAGGGAAACACGGCCCCATCCACTGGGGCCAAACAGCAAGACAGAAACAGGGATGAAAGGAAAGGGTAAGCCGACCAGACTTGCGACTCGGTGCTTCAACTCCTTGTACTGCTCAGGCCGGGTCACTCTGCGATAGTTTCTCCAGACGGTGCCCCCCTGATTTTCAGGACGGGTCATCGTGAGGTACTCGCTTTGCCCCTGTGTTGTGTTCCGTAACATCATTTGTGCTGCCCAAGTGAAGTATTCTCGTTCGGAACCTGAAGAGTGTTGCCAGCGAGAGGGTATGTCGGCAGGTCAAATTTGAGGCCGTGTTTTTCTCAGCACACGGCCTTCGTGTGGAACTTCGTATCATTCATCTCTGGTAACCGTGCTCTACACCACACCACGTCTATGGGTCACCGGAATCTTTTCTCCGAAGTGGCAGTACGAGCGGTCGATACTCTGGAATGTTTTTTTTATTGTTGCAATCTTATGAAGATGTTACACCCGTAGACTCTGGCCTCCATGCTGAATGCAAACGACTGTACTTCAGCGCCATCCGCACAATTGTTTCGCAATTATTTTGATAAGTTGAGATGTTGGAGGCACATTACATTCCGGTCCAGCTGTCGCCTTGTTTGACCGTTCCGGAACCGTACATTGCCGGTGCCATTGGTGCCTGTCCTATCTTAAATTGTTTGCTCCGCGTTTGTTCAATGTCCCATTTTTGAGTTTCCTGTACAAGAATCAAAATCATTAGACCTTCAGAACAAAGAAGTGAAGCCGTCAGGATGGCTCTTTTGCCTCCAAGAACATACTGTGCATATATCGGTCACGAACGTGACGCGACGAGTGCGGAAACATCGTCGTGATGCCCGATGCCGCACATAACCCCTCGATTCATTGAAGAAGCCGTGCAACGTGCCCGCAAGACATCAGAATATCCTCTTGCAGTCTTTGCATGCATTGCTTCTCGTGATTCAGCCACACCTTTCCAATACCGTAAAGACCCCGAATAAAATATGGGGTCGTGATGAACTATGATCGGGTCAAAGCAGAACTTTGCAAACCGTGCATCTTACGCTTTATCTAAGGTTGGCTGGGAAGTTGAACGATTTACGTACAGAACGCCTCCGAAGAGAATAGTGTCGATTGGACCCCACAAGGCCGCAAGGCCGTTCAGATGATTTCTCTAACACATCAATCGGCATTGTTCGTTGTTACGGAGAAGTCGACTACAGACGTGCCGTTGCGTTGCCTTGTGCTGTCCTCACGAACACGACAAGACACACTGATTCACTCACTGTACCCCCGAAGGTACTTAACCACATGTCCGTGATTTGTGTTGCCGCAGGATGATTGCGGTGCCCTGGCCAAACCCAGGCACCGCAGTGCACGAACGCAACACCCGATACCTTGTTTCGCAGCGATATGCAATGTGCTTGGAAAAAATATACCGCATGAACTATTTCGAACATACATGTCACGGAAAGCCAAGAACCGTCCCTGCTTTCTGTCATTGCCTTGATCCTCCGTGTGGCTGCCCCCCAGGCCCCTTTTGTCCCATCATGGCCACCAGCCGCACTGCTTCCTTTTTTGTTGGAACCCGCTTCCTATCACGCCCTCACGGGGACCCGTTGCGGGTTGCAGAAGCATGCCCGGTCCCCTTGCTGTGCACTTTTTGTGTGGCACACTGACGCAGTTTGCACAGAGCGGCGGGCTCTGCCAGTCTTCTGACTGGCTTATCTCCCACACACCCGGATTTTGGATTCACTCCGAACGCACACCGGTAATCCACGAGAAGAACCCCATATTGCCTCAGAGGAATCCCACTCCTTTGGGACCGCTTTGAGTGTTGCTGTGCAGTGGCCCAGAACGATGGCCGATATTTTAAGCCCTCTGTGGGTTCAGGCCCATTTCTTTTGTTGGAGTTGTTGCTAGCAACGCCGTAAACTTTGCCATGCAAATCATGCAGGACACACCACACCCGCGGCAGGTGCGTTCACGGAGTGTGCGTGGGGTGTTCTCGCGATCGACGAATACCTGCTGTTTCTTCTCTCCCCTTCCTGATTTGCAGACGCAAAGTTTTTCATATTGCCCCCTGGGGCTTCGCCCTGTAGGGTGTCAAACACTGTTTTTGTTGTCTGACACATGCATTTGTGAGGAAGCTCACTTTTGAGGCGCTCGGGAGCGAAGCCCCCCCGCCCCCTCCACCCCAGTGACGTTCTGTACCTTAGTTTTCCGCGACTACATCACACGGCGCAGCATGTCGGGGGGATCGACTAGTCGGTTTTTGGATTCGTCGGGGGCAACCGGTTTCAGAGTCGGGCCAACTAGAGAGTCTGGCAAGGATGGGATCGGCAACACATGCCGCAGAGCGTAGTTTGATCCGGCTCGTTGGAACTGGTGTCCAGGCGTGTTAGAAACCACCCCCCTGCGTGCACATCCCAAAGAACCCCGTGACACCGCCTTGCAGTGGTGCCCCCGGGGGATGACTTACTTATCTACCCTGTTCCCACTCACTCTCCCAGCCCCCGGTAGTTCGCGACGTTACTTTTTGGATCGGAACGTTTTTATTTGTCAGAAGAAACTTAGTTTGGTTTTCAAAAAAAACAAGAAGAAAGATGGGCGGGCAGCGCAAGTTTTTGGGAGTGGGTGAGGGGGGGGAGGCGGCAGGGGCGTTCTGCCTGCCTGCTTGCTTGTGGAAGCCATGTCACCCCACACTCTTCGGCAGGGCAGAGCGTGCGGTTCCCGCGATGCGCCGGATTTTGCGCAGAAATCAAATCACATCCCCAAAGGAGGTCCTGTCGCTCAGGAGTACAGAAAAGAACAGAAGTGTGCGAAGTTAAAAAAAGGAACTTGTTTTTGTGTTGTCAGTGAGAAAAAGGCGCACACGAAGCAGCGACCCCTCTCACCAGGGGATGCAGCGAACACGGCCAAAATTTATTTCAAATCGTTCAAAGGCGCGCTGCCTCAGAATATTGGTGGCAAAGTGACACAGTATTCGTCAGTGGTGTCGAGCACAAGGCCCCTTGAGGGCGCCCCCCCTCCCCCCATCGGTTGTTTTTGAACGATTTTAAGCGATTTTTGGCCGTGTTCATAGCGCCCCCCCGCCCCTCCCTTTTTTTCCCCACACCATGTCCATGCCCCGCTCGTAAAACAAAATAATGATAAGTGTCATGAAGTCATGCTGTCAGGCCATCCTCGGATCATCTGTCATGCACCCAACGCACCCTTTGCGTGGAGTGCCATGCTCCAACGCCCACACGTGGGTCCATGTCACACGGCTCGATTTGCTGTTTTTGCGCAGATGTGAGCGCATGTAGTTGATTGCTCATCCCCCCCTGTTGCTGGGAAGACAGATCGAATAGAATTCATCTAAACAAACTAAACACCAACACCAGTGGGCTGCCCGTGTGTATCCATCCTCGTGGGTGGCGGGTTCCCAAGTCCACTTTTTGAGACACTGCACTATGTTGTCAAGAGAAATTATAGGCGGCATCGCAGTGGTTTGGGGGTGGAGCTGAACCTTACATTCGGGGCATTTCTGCCTGCTTGCTGGATGGGTCGTATGGAGGTCATGCATGCATGCACCAGGACATCGTCAGGCCAAGTGTGTGGTTCGGCAGCACCAATGCCTCGAATTTACGCACAGCACAAACAGTGGCACGTCGTATATATTTTCAGAGTACAGCACCCAATCACCCAACCCTCAGCCACCCTCTCGTTTTTCTGTTCCAGGGTCCCATTTTAAATGGCTCTTGAGTGCCACAACAAACCGTGTCAGAGTGTTTGCCTACCCCGTTAGGGTTGTCACTTCCGAGGGCAAGGGAACCCCCCCCCCCCCCCCTCACGAACTCACTTCTCTCAGCTTCTCCTGTAACATTCATCCCTCACGCCCTCCAGCTGGTGGGCACCGCCCTCAAAGCTCCTTCCAGGGCGCTGCCGCCACAGCAGGCATGTGGGAGTCGTCTCGCGCGATCGACGACACTCCGTCGCTTCGTCTCTCTTTTTCAGCTTTTTCTAACCGCCGACGGATCCCTCTTCCCCCCTTTTCCTTTCTTGCTGCGGTGGCAGCCGTCGGGAAAACCAATCGGCTCTTTCTGCTTTTGCAAGACTGGCGAGGCAAGGCAAGGCAAAACTGCCAGCAAGGTTGGGGGGGGGGGGGGAGGGACTCTGGAGGGGAGGCAACTCACTACCATTCAGGAGCTCCCAATTCCAGCGCTTTTTTTGCAAGAACAGCTAGCTTTTCGCACTAGAAAGACTCGTGGCAGCGTTCGGTATCCTGCACACCTGCACTAGCAGGCACCGTTCGTGCAAACAAACGGTGCCTGCTAGTGCATGTGCAGGATACCGAACGCTGCCGTTCGTACAAACAAAGAACGCAACTCCAAGTCTTTTTGGTTCCCACGGATATCTATACGGTATACCGATCTCAAAAAAACTGACAACACGCTGACTCGCTTAAAAAACCTATCGAGTCGAGATTCGACAGCGCCGCATACGGCCCTCCTCACCCGCCCCCACCTCCTGGTGCTGGTGCGTCTCGCTTCGAGTCGTCAGCGACTCGCACCACACCACGCATTACCCCCCCCCCCCCCCCTGTCACATCTCATCGTCTGGTTCTATTGGCCTCCCCCACCACCACCACCACCACCACCACCACCTCCTCCTCCTCCTCCTCCTCCTCCATTCCCCCACCCCTGGTGAGGCCACAGATCCCCCCCGCCTGCCCGGCACAGAACTGCAACCGAAATGCAAACAGAACAGATGACTCGCTCCCCGGAGGGCCTCCCCTCCCCCCCGGCCCTTTCGGGAGACTTGTCTTGCCTTTATTTCCGGCAATGTCACACACACACACCCGGGGGTGGGCGGATCCGTGCAGGGTTGGGGGTGGGGGTGGGTTAACGGTGGAATCTGCTTTCGATCAGCAAGACACCGTTTTTTTCCCCCCGCTGGGGTGCTGCATCAAAAAAGTGAAGTTAGCTCTGGGGGGGGGGGGGGTGGGGAGGGGTGGAAAGATGCACCAAAAACCGCACCTTTTTTTCCACTGCATGTTCAACAGAAGACTCCCTACGCCACCCACACCCTGTCTCTTCTCTCGACATGGTTGCCCATCACCGAGCGCCCCTGAGGATCCCGTCGTGGGGGGGGGTTTTTTTGTGCCAAGCCCAGCACTGCCCCCACATGTCCTCCCCCCCCCCCCCCCCCCTCGCATGTCAGTTTTTTCTTGCAGGGGAGGGGGGGCTGTGGGCCCTTTGTAAGCTCCTCTCGACACCTAATCGCCCAACAGCCGATTCTCTTTCTTTTTTGTCCCCCTTCCGCTCGGCTCTTTTGAATGGTTCCTCTCAAGTTCTCGGATGGCGTGCTGGTGGTGCTGGCGCTCCCTCTTGGAGCCCCAGCCGGCACAAGCGCCACTCAGAACACAAACCACACGTGGGTGATTCGGCTTTCCTCCACACCACCCTTCCCCTGATCCCGCTTCAGACATTTGGATGCCTTCGCTCAGAAAATGCAGAATAAGGCGTGTCAAAAAAAATACAAAAAAAAATATGAGCGGATGCAGTTCCCTCGCCTCACGAGGCGCGGTGCCGGCACGCTAACCCAAACTTCAGTAAAAAGTGATGGCGGGGACGGTTCTCGCGGAATGGACTCTAGGGGACACTCTGCGATGCCAGCACACTAACTCAAACTGCAATGCAAAAAGAAAGTGAGGGAACATGTGAGCTGCCCCGCACAAAACTGTCTGCCAAGCGGCACAGTTTTGTGGCACACAGCTGACATGATCAGAGGGTCCCATGAACAGGATCAGGGGAGGGGCCTGGGGTCGTGACCCCCAGGGCCAACAAGGGTGTGTGTCATCTCTCTTTCTCTCGTGTGATGGTGGCGATGAAACTCCCTGCGAGTTGTTTAACAGAGTTGTGTCTCTCTTCTGCAGCGTGTGCACCCTGCGCCTGGCTGCAAATAGGAAATACCCGTCAGCATCGGAATAACCACAGAGCACTGTCTGCCTTTCCCTGGGAACGAATCACCAGCGGGATCCGGAAATCACAGCCCATGCAGTATGGCAACCACGAACAATTTGAACTATTTCATGGGATGTGATATGTCGGTGTCTGTCATCACCTAGGGAAGCGGCAATGTCGCGCTCGTGTGTCGGAGTTTGTCGTGGGAGTTTCAGCGGTGCTGAAACTGCCAAGCTGCTCGCCCGTGCAGCTCTAGCCCTCTGTTGCCCACTTCCAAAAAAAAAGGGTTCAACGGGTTCTCATCACAAACCATCACGTGTCGTGTTTTAATCCTGTTTTCGATTCTGTCTCTCGCCCAACCACTTCCTTCAAAACCTATACAATTCGCGTCGGTCAGATCCACGTGACACCATTTTATAGCCGAATAACGCATCAAGTTTTGATGGCGGTTGAAACACCATATTGAACCAACCCAGACATTATGCCCTTTGTTTGGGGCGGTTTTGTCACGTCGCGGAATAAGTAGGTCCCCCTGCATTCTTCTGAAAACACGCTGGGCGGCCTGCATGTCTCAAAGTCGGAGCAGGAGCTTCTCCAGGAGGGGAGCTCTTGCGCATCTTGCGCTGGCCAAAACATGCGTGAGGAAAGCCACAAATGTGAACACTCCCCCAGCGTCGTTCAACATGTGGCGTCCGTTCAGTTGGTTGCCCAATCTGTCCGAATAACCAGCCTGCCGATTTACGTTTCCGTTCCGAACATTGTATTGGCCTGGTCGATAAAGTACACTGTTGGGGTAATCAGGCTGGGGGAAAAAAACAACAAATCACACCCGATCACAACAGATCACAACAAATCACAAGGCAAATCGTATTGCAATTTGGGTTAGCGTGCTGGCATCGCAGCCTGGCCCCGAAGGACCATACCGTGAGGAACCGGGCCCGCTATCCTACTCTTGCTCTACGTGACACCACACGGTTTCGCTCTCCTCCTCGTTGCGCTGTAAAGGAGGGGGGACACACACACACTGGAAGCCGGAGATTGCGCCTGCTGATACTGAGGCGCAATCTTCGCGACGACGCGTTGAAAAGAGCGCGGAATAGCCGCCGAACGAAAGATGGTGGGAGAGGGGATGCAGCGGGTGCGCTTCGGAACCGCACGCAACACCTGCTTCTGGAGGAAACGAGAACGAGAAGGACGGACAGCACGTGTCTTGCGCTCCAAGAAGCGCAAGGCCTGTGAGGCCCGTGGGAAAGGGGAAGGCACGCCCGATCTAGCTGTGCTGATGATCGTGCGGGAGGAAGGAAAACCTGCTCTGTTGTTATGAAACGAGCATCGCTCCAGGGCAGATTCGTCTGCCTCCCGCATGTGCGCTACACGTTTCTGCGCGCGGGGAACCGAGGACTCAGAAGGGGAGGAAGGGGAGAAAGGAAGTCGACGCCCCACGTAAGGGCTCGGCGACGTGCACTCGTGGGAGAGCGTGTCGCCCCCCTGGTGAGACGGCGTTTCTGCCTGCCAGTCGGGAAGAGAGGGGGTTGCAGTGTCTAAAGGCACTAGGGGCTCCTGACATGGAGAGGGTGGTGGGGGTGACACAGTGTCTGATGGGGGACTAAGCCGAGTGTCGACGGGCTGAAAGCCCGGCGAGTCATCCACAACAAGGGAAGGTGCAGGCGAGAGAGGAAGGGGGGAAGCAAGTTCTGATGGGGGCATGATACTATCCTCGTCAGGCCGAAGGCTTGACGCTGAAATCGGTGAACCAGGGGACACGGGGGGTTGAGGTTCTACTCTTCTGTTGTTAAAGGAGCGTTGCCCCAGGGCAGATTCGCCTGTCTCCTGTATGGGTGCTACCCGCTTCTGCGCGCGGGGCACCGAGGACTCAGAGGGGAGAGAGGGAGAGAAAGGAAGGCGGCGCCCCACGCAAGGGCTCGGAGATCTCCGTTGCGTGGCGCTCTCTGGGAGGGGCGGCGAGCCCGACTGCGGGGTCTGTAGCCCGTCCAGCAGGTCTGTGTGCAGCACGAGCTCCGGAGCCGGAGAGGGCGCCGGAGGCGGTGCTGTATCTGCTGGTGGAGCGAGACGAGCATCATCAGGCTGGGAGCCCGACGATTCATCCGCATCAAGCGTAACGTGCTCTGCACCCATCTTACGCGGGGTAGGGGAAGCAGGGGTATTCATTCGAGGGGAAGGCGAGAAAAGAAAACCAGGGAATTCGCGTGGGGTCAACGCAGATGACTCCGCAGAAGAACCCAACTCGCCCTCACTGGGCTGATCGTCGGGGCAGCGAAGAGCCAAATGCTCAATCACGCCCGGCCAAAGAAGAAGAAGAGACGCACACATGTCCCACTCTGGCTGTCGCACACACACTATCCCAGCCCCCCAGAGGGACGGGCCCTCGTCAGAGTGATCTAAACAAATGGCGGTGCGTTTCACGGCATCCTGCCCCATCGAGTCCTCGTCGGAGGCGTCCAGAACGATGGCGGTGCGTTTCACCGCAGCCGCAGCCGTCGTGTCGCTATCCATCTCAGACGAGGGAGGGACTTCCTCGCTGGTGGAGCCCGCATCTGCAGCGTCGTCTCCATCATGCTCAGTGGCACCAGAGCTGCCCTCCTCTCCCTCGCTGTCAGAGTCGTCTTCGCAGCTGCTGCTGTCGTCATCCGTGCTCGCAACTTGGTCGACCCTGGGGGCGCGCCCATGGTGGCCGGCCGCGCAGCATGTCTTCACATTGGCGCAGGTGCCGCATCGCGTCATGTGGTGTGTCTCACAACACATCACCTTCAGGCCGTCCGCGTGGTGGTGGTGGACGCGGCAACACGCAGCTATCGTCAGTGCGTAATTCCGCTTGGCATTATCGCACTCGTCGCATTTCGGTTTCGAATGCGCGTTGCACACTTTCCGGGGGCCCAGAGACGTGCTCGCGAGCGACCGCGGCACTGGTACGGGTATAGCGCTGCGCGGCGGGGGCGGGCGTGGCCCATCCCATTGTGAGGCTCGCGTGGTCCGGGGGATCCCAGTGTAGTCTGGGAACACGTTTGTTCCCCACCTCACGATATTGCCGTCTGCATCGACGCCTGCGGCCGCACATGCCTGTTCTGCACTCGCCTCTAACGCCGCGATCGTCTCTGCGCCACCTGCGAACACGGGCCGGGGTGTCATCCCGCCCCAGACCTCTCCAGCGCCTACCGAGCAGAGGGAGCCGACCCGGTCCTCGCGTCGCGCAGGCCACGGGGTAGGAAGGCTTAGCTGGTCGCATAGCCTCTTCAGGCAGCCCATCATCGTCCAGAGGAGGTTGCCACGCTCGGCCATCGCGGGGTTGGAGGTTCGTGCCGAGCGCTCCGAGGGCTGTAACGCCTTCCCTGTGAAGATTTCGAAGTCAAGGGCGAGCTCGATGTTCGACACCGTGCCTTGCTTCGTCCATTGGAGCGCTGCGAGCCACGCAAGTATCGCCCTGAGAGACGCAGCGCTATACGGCCACAGCCGCGCTGCTGGCTTCTCTGGGATACTGGATACGTCGAAGTCAAAAGCCTCTGCCGGCCAGGAGAGAGCAGCCGTCCAGGGGTGCACGAGGGGTCCAGCGCGCCGCATCTTCGCCTCGAGCTCCCACCGCTTCAGCACGATGCGCCCCATCAGCGTGTGCAGCAAGGTCTCGTCTACCTGGAATCCCTCTGGCACCACGCCGTATCTCGCAAGGCACGGGGGCCACCCTGAGCGGTCCAGCTGCAGCAGGGGTTCGTACTGAGGTTGAGACCTGACGGAGTCAAACGCACTGCATGCCCACCAAAGGTGATCGGGCGTGTCACTGTCCGCACCATCGCAGTGTACACACAGCTTGGGGTCCCGTACGTCTGCCTCTTCAGCCGCCGGATCGGACACGATATCCCAGTCGAAGGAATCCTGAGAACCGAGCAGATCGGCGTCTCCCTGCTCCTCGTCCTCCTCCTCTTCGTACTCGCACTCCTCCTCTTCCTCAGCTTCTTCATCCTCTTCGTCCCCTTCCATAGCCGCGTCAGCAGCCGGTGAGGGAGATGGGGCATGGGATGAGGAGTCCGACGTCTCGTCTGTCGTCGCACGCCTGCCAGAGACGTAGGCGCCGTTGCGCCCCCATCGTGTCGCGAAGAAGACACCACCAGTAAGCACCACCGTCAGCGCCCGCGAGAGGTTCCCGTCCTTCGTCTCCAGGCGGAGCGCGTTCGTCCTGTCGTAGTCCACACCGTTTTCGATCCCCGAGAAGGAAGGACGGTGCTTCGCCAGCGCCTTCCAGCCCTGCCGCCGCAGATTGTCGCGCAGCGCATGGTTCCGGGAGGACCGTGGTTCACCGGCGAGACACATATCCCCGATGGCACAGTCACGGATGTCGTCGCCCCACTCTAGTCCAGCAGCAGGGAGGGCGACCGAGATCGCGATGCCCACAGGGCCGAGGGCGTCAGCAGAGGAGAGGGTCGGGTGATCCTCGTACAGCACAGCGATTCGGTTCATCCTGTCCACCATGTGTGGGATGCGCACACACGTGTCGAAGAGATTGCACAGGATCCGGTAAGAGTTGGCTATCGCCGGATCTACACGGTGGGCTTTGTGCAGGATGGTGAGCATCGCGCCTACACTGCGGGAGGGGTGCTTGACGCCGAGGATGCCTGTCGTTAAACGGCTTCGAAGACGCTGCGTCGCCGTCTTCGACAGAGGGGCAAACGCTCCGCCCGACACCGTGCTCGACACGACATTCGACGCCACAATTTCCGCCCGTTGTCGTGTGCTCAGCGGAGAGGTCGGAAGTCGCATGAGCAGGGGTTTGTGGCTCTCGAGTCGCGCGTCGTTGCGGCGCACCTGCACCTTGTCAGAGACGCAGGCCTTTGCACCGAGGATCTTCGACGCTGTCTCAGTCGGGAGGATGTTGTCCTGAACACGCACCTGTCCCACGTATGGGTGTCGCCTCCTGAAACCCGACGAGCCCCTCGGGATCCCCATCGCCACCGTCTTCTTGACGTTGAGGGCCATGCCGGTGATGTTGCAGAAGCCTACCACGACATCGACAGCCTGCTGCACCGACGCCTCATCCTCCTGAGATACAAGCGTCCCATCGTCGGCGAAGGACTGCGAAGACACTGATGGCACGCGCACGTCGACGGCCTTAAACATGACCGAGAGGAGGGCGTTGATCAGGATGACCGATATAGGGCAGCCCTGCAGGATCCCGTTGGTCACCTCGAAGCGCCCGCCAACACCTAAGGGCAGCTTGAAGCGTCTCTTCACAAGGCAAATGTTGTGATTTGTTGTGATTTGTTGCGATTTGTTGTGGCCAGTTGGTTAGTGCCTTTAGACCCTGCAACCCCCTCTCTTCCCGACTGGCAGGCAGAAACGCCGTCTCACCAGGGGAGCGACACGCTCTCCCACGAGTGCACGTCGCCGAGCCCTTGCGTGGGGCGTCGACTTCCTTTCTCCCCTTCCTCCCCTTCTGAGTCCTCGGTTCCCCGCGCGCAGAAACGTGTAGCGCACATGCGGGAGGCAGACGAATCTGCCCTGGAGCGATGCTCGTTTCATAACAACAGAGCAGGTTTTCCTTCCTCCCGCACGATCATCAGCACAGCTAGATCAGGCGTGCCTTCCCCTTTCCCACGGGCCTCACAAGCCTTGCGCTTCTTGGAGCGCAAGACACGTGCTGTCCGTCCTTCTCGTTCACGTTTCCTCCAGAAGCGGGTGTTGCGTGCGGTTCCGAAGCGCACCCGCTGCATCCCCTCTCCCACCATCTTTCGTTCGGCGGCTATTCCGCGCTCTTTTCAACGCGTCGTCGCGAAGATTGCGCCTCAGTATCAGCAGGCGCAATATCCGGCTTCCAGTGTGTGTGTGTCCCCCCTCCTTTACAGCGCAACGAGGAGGAGAGCGAAACCGTGTGGTGTCACGTAGAGCAAGAGTAGGATAGCGGGCCCGGTTCCTCACGGTATGGTCCTTCGGGGCCAGGCTGCGATGCCAGCACGCTAACCCAAATTGCAATACGGCCAGTTGTGATTTGTTGTGATCTGTTGTAGTAAGAGGTAAATGACTTGGATAGCGTATCAGTTCTCGTGCGTCGTCTTTCGTAGACGTTCTGTACGATGCGGATCCGCTAATCCAACATAGCAAACGATCTATTGTGATCTGTTGTGATCGCGATCCAAAATTTCAAAAATTTGAAATTTTGGATCGCGATCACAACAGATCACAACAGATCACACCTCATCACAACTCATCACAAAAGGGTCACAAGTCGTCACACCTAGTCACAACAAATCACAACTGGCCGTATTGCAATTTGGGTTAGCGTGCTGGCATCGCAGCCTGGCCCCGAAGGACCATACCGTGAGGAACCGGGCCCGCTATCCTACTCTTGCTCTACGTGACACCACACGGTTTCGCTCTCCTCCTCGTTGCGCTGTAAAGGAGGGGGGACACACACACACTGGAAGCCGGAGATTGCGCCTGCTGATACTGAGGCGCAATCTTCGCGACGACGCGTTGAAAAGAGCGCGGAATAGCCGCCGAACGAAAGATGGTGGGAGAGGGGATGCAGCGGGTGCGCTTCGGAAACAACTGGCCACAACAAATCGCAACAAATCACACCCAATCACAACAAATCACAACATTTGGTAATGATTGACAACGTGTCGCCGGATGCTACAATCCTGAAGCAAAATCAGAGCAAGCTCGTCAGATGCAGACGCCACGTGGTGGTCTCCCGGTGCTTGCTGTGTTTCGGCGCTAACACACTACAACCTCCCCTGGTGCGCCTCATCAGGTGTGAGCCAGGATCAATGGAACCTAAGATAGCTAGTCTTAGGCCAGCAAGACTTTCTTCCCGTCGCGCGCGTGTGTTTCTTGTGTGGAGCTCACAGCCTGAGCACAAGCTCATGTACTGCGCCCCTTGTCATGCATCCAGAAGAGAGAAAGAGAATGTTACCCCGTCTGATACCCCTCCGACCACCCCGGGTCACATCTCCAGGCCCTGAGACAAAGGAATAGGCTGCCACTACGATGAACCCACGAGAGGTCCTGTAGCATATCGTAGTTAGCAGGCGGGCAGAGACGTGCGTGACCTGGCGGCAGCAAAGGCTCCAGAACTGTTTGCTTGTGGCGATCAAGTCGGACTCATGGAGCCTAGCATGAACACCGGTATCCCAGAACAAATCAAGAGAAAGAGAGAGACAAAACAAAAGACCATGCACGCCACGCGTCGGTCTTCCGGTGCTTGCTGTGTTTCGGCGCCAACACACTACAACCTCCCCTGGTGCGCCTCATCAGGTGTGAGCCAGGATCAATGGAACCTAAGATAGCTAGTCTCAGGCCAGCAAGACTTTCTTCCCACCTTATCCCTCGCCTCGTGTGCGTAAGAGCTACTCGTCGAGCTAATCCGCGGAAGTGGAGGTGAGGGGGACAACATTTGTATTGCAATTTGGGTTAGCGTGCTGGCATCGCAGCCTGGCCCCGAAGGACCATACCGTGAGGAACCGGGCCCGCTATCCTACTCTTGCTCTACGTGACACCACACGGTTTCGCTCTCCTCCTCGTTGCGCTGTAAAGGAGGGGGGACACACACACACTGGAAGCCGGAGATTGCGCCTGCTGATACTGAGGCGCAATCTTCGCGACGACAACATTTGGCGTTGTGATTTGTTGTGATCGGGTGTGGGCAAGACGTTAAACTACCTGGGAGGGCTTCCCCAAACCATGACGGGTGCTTGCACCAGGAGTTTGAAACAGCCACTCATGCCTTGCGATGCTCAAGTGCCTGCTGGACCCCTATGTCCTTCAGGCCCCAAAGCAGGCAACGATATGGGAGCAACCTAACAGGGGAGGTGAAGAGGGCACGGGTCTTAGCCTGATGACACACTGCAACCTCAAGGTGACTGGCGACACCTCTCCCACAGTCTGCGGCGACTCTGCCGTGGCGACAAGGATTCCTGTCATGGGAGATCGCTGCGTGGATTAACGTGGCACCACCCGTGTGCTCGGCAGGTTGTTTCGGCACCTGTTTTCTCCGTGTCATGCTTTTCGTGAGCGTGTCAGGGATGTTGGCACACGCTGGGGAGGGTTTCACATGATGACATAACATATATCAGAAGCACACACCCACGTGGCGCTGTCCTTGGCAGGACTTTGAAAGTGCCGCCTTGATATCCTTGTTGGATAGAACCCTCATATCACACCCTCAATCAGCTGACGATCGGGTGTGATTTGTTGTCCTGGGCAAGACGTTAAACTACCTGGGAGGGCTTCCCCAGACCATGACGGGTGCTTGCACCAGGAGTTTGAACCAGCCACTCATGCCTTGCGATGCTCACGTGCCTGCTGGACCCCTATGTCCTTCAGGCCCCAAAGCAGGCAACGATATGGGAGCAACCTAATAGGGGAGGTGAAGAGGGCACGGGTCTTAGCCTGATGACACACTGCAACCTCAAGGTGACTGGCGACACCTCTCCCACAGTCTGCGGCGACTCTGCCGTGGCGACAAGGCTTCCTGTCATGGGAGATCGCTGCGTGGATCAACGTGGCACCACCCGTGTGCTCGGCAGGTTGTTTCGGCACCTGTTTTCTCCGTGTCATGCTTTTCGTGAGCGTGTCAGGGATGTTGGCACACGCTGGGGAGGGTTCACATGATGACATAACATATATCAGAAGCACACACCCACGTGGCGCTGTCCTTGGCAGGACTTTGAAAGTGCCGCCTTGATATCCTTGTTGGATAGAACCCTCATATCACACCCTCAATCAGCTGACGATCGGGTGTGATTTGTTGTGATTTGTTGTTTTTTTCCCCAGCCTGATTACCCCAACTGTTGGGGTAATCAGGCTGGGGAAAAAAACAACAAATCACAACGAATCACACCCGATCATGCCGCATACGGACAAGTCTGTGTACAACTCCAGGCGCACAATTGTGTGGGCTGCATGAATCAAGTGACAGAGGCAACGACACAACGCCACTGTGAGTGTACGACAGGGGACTGGAGGTCGGACCACCCCGCTGGCTTGTCTTGTTTTCTGTGTGTGGAGGTGTGCTAGAAGAGAGTGTGCATTCATCCTTTCCTCATGGGCAATACCAGCTGGTCGCCCTGTGTGGCGGGTGAAAAACCTTATGCAGTATCGCCATCACTTTTCATGCGCACCACGGGCATTGGTTGCCCAATAAATTGACAGGCGGCCTCTTTCTGGATCGTGTGTGCTGAAGCAAACACCTCTTCATCTCGGATCCGGCAGGCGACTGCTCTGTCGAGGTGAGGGGTCTGGTCGGCTGTAGCAACCCCGCTCTTGAGGTCAGCGCGGCTTTTCTGCTACTGCCTTGCCTCTTTTGAACAAGCAAGGAGCCCTCACAATCTTTGGCTCCTGCTGTTGTCGTTGCTTCACTGCACTGTCACATCCCGAGCCACTCGACGGCACTCGGCTCGGTGCACTCGACTTATTCTTTCAAAGCAACTGTCGTATTTGCGCGGCCGCGCTCTGGCTGGACTTCTTTTTGAGGACAGTTTTCCACCAACATCCACCGTGCTGCAGTCAATTTGACTCAAAGTATTGTTCTCGCTTTGGTCGGTCTTCTGGGGCAGGCACATCCGCCTTGATGAAGTGACACGTTCGAGACTGCAGCACTGCTTGCGCAAGCAAACAACGGCCTGGTGGTTCTTTTGCAACACCTTGCAACGGGTGCACATCAGAAACCCCGAGTACTTGATATTTGAACATTGTCTCTGCTACACACATCTCTTCTTCTGTCTGGTGTATTCCTTGCCAGCACAGCAAACCTCTCCCACAAGGGACCCTCGTCATCATTCGATATACTGCACATGCACGAGCAGGGACGGCACCCGTTCGTACACCCACAGGATCACCCCTTTCTTTTTCTTTGAGCTAGCCAACCCACCCTTTCTCTTGTCTCCTTCAAGCCTATGCCGACCCTGCTGGGCATTTGCTGGATTTGTGATGTAATCACATGAAGGACAGTATACACCACCCCCTGCGAGTGCAGGTGGTTCGAAACCCAATTGCACATCATTTTTTTTGCAAGAACAGCTAGATTTTCGCACTAAAAAGACTCGTGGCAGCGTTCGGTATCCTGCACACATGCACTAGCAGGCACCGTTCGTACAAACAAAGAACGCAACTCCAAGTCTTTTTCTGCAAAGTAGCATGATACCCGGCGGTGCTCCGAAGCGTATAACAGCGTGAGAACCTCGCAAATCGGGGTCGGGCCCTCTTTTTCCCCTTTTGAGAAAGGGCAGTTAGTTCATGCGTTGATAGGCGAAACGGAGTATGAGCTGCGCTGCATGGCAGTCCTTCACAGTTCGCGAGGATGTCCTTTTCAAGGTTGCGGAGAGAGCATGGGATCAACATTGGTGCGCGCCATAGAGCACTCCAGTTTCCCCTCCGATGCCGACTCCATCCGAGATACTTTTCTTTTTGCATCGCCGCCTTTACTTGCATGCCGAGCACAACCTTTCTTCACCCCGTGGACTCCTCACTGTTTGTACGACTCCCCACCTCGCAGGCACTTCGGAGGTGTGTGTGGGGAAAAGTGTCACTTCAACTCTGCCGCTCTTTCTCTACTGGTTGATACCTCGTTTGATGCGTTGACGCTTCCGCACACACTTACAAACCCACTTGCCTGATGAAGGGGGTGGCGTGTAGAGCATGTTTGGCAGAGCTGAATGGCATTTTCCGCGCGAAAGTTGTGTGTGTAAGGAGGTCACCTTAAGACACGGGGGGACATCCGGGGACAAACCGGTAAAATCGGGGAAAATGACCAAAAAAAAGAGTGTGGGGAGTTGGGTCCAGTTTAGCAAAGTGAGCTCATTTTTCAAATTCCAGAATTTTTGGGGACGCTTCCTGTACCCGGCCTCGCGGGTGGGGTGTTAGGGAATCCACCCCGTGGTCACCCACTGCCCCCTGCGACACGGAGACGGGGTTAGGGGACCGGCACAGCCCAGTACGGCGATGTACGACTTGGTGCTGCTGATAGGGACTCGAAACGAGAGCAGTGCACGGTCAGCAACGCACGGACACAGGTCGTTGGTGCCAGGCACGGTCTACTTTTGAAGCCGTACCCCAGAGACTCGGTCGCTCGACAGCAAGCGAAGGCACCGCCCGGGCGCGCGGGGGGAGGACATGGCAGACGGCCTCAGGAGTGCCGGTCCGGGCGTCCCACTGTACCTCCCTGCGCCAGCCACGCCATCCTCAGGTCTGCACCAGATCAACCTGGAAGTCGCGCAGCTCCAGCACGTGCCACCCACCGCCAGCTAGATGCTGCGAGAAGTGAGCACACTGCACTGCAACGCTCCACCATCCACCACGACGCGGCATGCGATGGTGGCACCTGTGAGCGGCACACCTCCGCTTCGCCAAGGTGAAGTCGACCGCGAGGAGACTGACGGCGGCACGCTGGGTACCACGGGGGGCCCACGTGTCGACTCCGGTCAGTATGTGGAGCCGCCGCCATTGGTCGTTCGTCTGCAGCAGTAATCCCGCGAAACATCCCGTTGGTGGCCGACGACCACCAACGGGAGGTTTCGCGGTGGCGCTGAAGGGACACATTGCTCCGCGTTGCCACGGCTGCTGCGCCCTACGCCCTCACTCAATAACTCACTGACGGGTGCCCCCCCGGGCACGCACGTTCGCAACCCTCACGCACCCCTCTCCAAACCTGGAAGTCAGGGCGTCGAGACGGCTTCGGTACCGACCAAGCAGGAAAGAGATCGACGAGGTGTCGGAGGGAGGAGGCGAGCACAAAAGGGCGTCGGCTACCGCACGCCCTTTGGGCGCAGCCGACGACCGACCGAACCGGCCCCCGGCCGGGAGGGAGGTGGGGGGGGGGGGGGGGCGGGGGGCGTGGGGGGCGGAGCCCCCCACATGGGGGGTCCGGGGGGCGAAGCCCCCCGGAAAATTTTTTGAGCTATTTTGGCCAAGTCCCTGCCCGTATGGGCAGAAAAATGGAAATTCGATGACGCGTTTTAGGCCTCAAAACGGGCTCAAAACTCAGAAATTCCTTTGAAATCGGGCTCAAATATGCAAAATAGGCCCACCCCGGAAAATTTTTTGAAAAGGGTCCCCCTATAGACGGTCCACCAGAAAACCGCCAAAAAAGTTTTGAGGGGACACAAAAAAACCGGTGCCACCTACCGGTTTTACCGGTCCGCCTGTCCCGCGTGTCCCATGTCCGGTTACCGGTAAAAAACCGGTATTGTGACAAAGGCCCAGCGGTAAACTAGCGGTAAAAACGGTAAATTCGGTATTTTGGGGTGACCTCCTAACAATTAAAATATCAGGTTTCTCTTTTGCACAGGGGCAAGAGGTTTGCCGCCCCGAGCTCGTTGCATATCTTTTGTTCATGGCCTCGTCCCAAAACCCCTCCGGGCCTTGGTGGGAGTTTCATTTTTTTTGCTGAACATAGGTGGGAATGCAAGACATGCTCCTGTCCAAGACATCCTCCTGGCATCCCTTCGCCCCGCGAAACACCCACTTCGGAAACCCTAAGAACATACGCCCACGGCATGCATGGGTCCACGGTAGCCGTGCTATGTTTGTGGAACATGCTCTCGGGCATACCAAGGCCACCGTACCTCTTTTGGAGAGGGGTGGCAGGGGCAGGAAAGAACTAGACCCGTCCGTATGTTCAGCAACAAAATTGCAAAAAAATCCCCGCCAAAAGGCTACATCAGGGAGGGATGTGTCCGTATCTCTTCATATAATTCAACGCAGCTCTCTGGGGAAAAAAACCCTCCCAGTCACCCCGTATTTTTGAGTCTTGCAGCTGCTGGGCTGGGTGTTTTCTTTTGACATTCCCGCTCATGCCTGCGCTTCCAACAAAACAACTCCAGGCACAGGCATTGTTTGTTGTCATATTTTTTTTCATTCGCACAAAATTGGAGCGCAGCTCCAACTCTTTTTCTTCTTCTTGCTGTCGCTTCACGACCCGGAATGGAATGCCGATAGTTTTTGAAGGGGTGTTGAACACTGTTCAGGGTTTTGAACACCAACTGTCGCTGTCCCCCCCTCTCTTTGTGATTCGCCCGGTTGCATTATTTTTCTCTTTTTTTACGATTTGCCACGAGACTCTTCACCACACGAACGCCCTCCGCACGGGGATGAGGGCCTGTGCTGCGGGGGCAGGTGTTCTGCGTTTGAAGCACATTCCTATTAGTGACGCCCCCCCCCCCCCCCCCCCCCCCCCCTCAGGCATAGCCTCTTTCTCCACGGTTTGCCCCCCGGGCGGGATCCCGGGCGGGCCCGGCCGGGTTCCGGGAAATTCCGGGATTCCCGGGATTCCCGGGATTTCCCGGCCGGGAATCCCGGGATCCCGGCCGGGAAATCCCGGGATGACCCCGGGGTATCCCGGGGTCATCCCGGGACCCCCCCGGGGTCAGGTGTAGGTGGGTGGTAAGATGACTTGAGAGTTTTGCACATTGCACATTGCACGCTGCCGTTGCCCCCTTCCCCTTTGCGATCCACCCGATGTCATTAGTTTTTGCTGGACCCGACTATTTCACCTCACATATACCGCACGTGACTTGGACCCCACAACCCCGCCCCGCCCCCCCCCCCCCCCCCCCCCACGTAACTGCGCCGCATACACACACCCGGCAGAGAAACCTTCCACAACAGCAAACATGCACCGTACTCTTTTGTTACTCCTCATTTTTTTTTCCTTCCTGCTCGTTGGTGATGCAGCACCAGGGCAGAAAGGAGGGAAGAGGGCGAGGGATGATGCGGATGACGGCGACAGCGATGGCGACGGCGGCAAGAGCCGCAAGCAACCTCGCCGAGGCAAGGCGGAGGTAGCGGCCCCGGAACCGGACCCCACCACTGACAACGACGACGACGACGACGACGACGACGACGACATCGACGACGCCATTGAGGCGGTGCTGAAGGAGGTGAAGCGGAAGAGGCAGCCGCTGATCGATTTGGCCGTCGCTGAAGGGGTCCTCACAGAGAATGAGAAAGCCCCCCTCATGCCGAAGATCGCCCGCCTGATTGCTCTCGGACGGAAGAAGAAGGAGCTCGCCGCCAGCGCAGTGGCCTTGCGCACGCCGACGGGGAAGTTGCGCCGCCCGGCAAAGGCCGCCCTCGCCGAGAGCCTCAGCAGCCAAGCTGACCTGACCCCCCCGAAGCTGCAGCCTGCCCAGTCTTTGTCGACCCGCTTCTCCGAGTTCAAGTGGCTTTCAGTCAAGACGAAAGCGGAGGCCACGACCGACGGGTACAGGTTCGCGAAGGCCACGGCGAGATGCTGCGACGAGCAGGAGGTGCCCGTGTGTGCTCCGTGCAAGTGGGCGTTTGCACCCGGCGTCGACAGGCACGACCTCACGAGCCACGTGGGTACGAAGGGCCACGGTCGCAATGCAACGACCCCAGTCGACGCCTCAACGCCAAACCGTGACGCATCCACACCAGCAGCCGACCGATCCACACCAGCAGCCGACCGATCCACACCTTCGAGCAACCGACCCGCACCAGCAAACTCCAACGTCCGGGAAACGCTGCTGGAGGTGTGCACGATGGCAGGGCTCTCGTTTCGTGGCGCGACGCAGGTCTTCCGTGCCGTCTCTGGGCTCACCATCCCAGAAGACGTCAACATGCAGAAGGTCTGGCAGAGGAGCGGGGCGACCGTCTACGACAACCACCTCGACACGATTGCCGATATGCTCGCAGGACAAGATCTGAGCATCGTCCACGACTGTGGTTCGACGATCCAGGGTCAGAATGTCGTGTTGTTCATTGCACAGACCGCTACAACGTCCGTTGCGCTGCCGCTACAGTATTCGGATGTCCCGTTTACAGGTCTTACGGTGCGCACCGCGCTGGAGGAATCTCTCGCTGCTGTCGGTGTGGGGATTGAACAGGTGAGGGTCGTGCGCAGCGATCGTGGTGGGTCGAACGTGAAGATGTCGCGCGACCTAGCAGGAGAGGCTCACATCCCGTACGTATCCTGCCTGGCTCACCTGCTGAACAACACCCTTTCCGATGTTCGTCGGATGATGAAGGCCGCCGAGGACCCCCTGCTCGACTTCTTCCACCTCACGAACTACGTGTTTGGTGACGCGAAAAAGCAGAACAAGTGGCGGGACCACCAAAGAAGTGTGCAGAGCGACCCCCAGACACACACGGCGGGTGTCCTATTGGCGAAGCTGCGGAAGCAGTCGGCATCGACGACAACGCGGGAACAGGACAAACTTCTGGACAAGATGAAGGGCCTCTGCAAGGCCGCGGTGACCGAGGCGCACAAGGATGCGATTGCCAACGCAAAGACGTTTGGGGAGCTTTGCAGCTTGATGTCTGCAGCACACGCCGACATGAAGAGCACTCTGCAGGAGGCGGTGGCCATCAAACGTGCACCCCGGATCTACGACACACGCTTCGTCAGCATGCTCGACTGCGCGGAGCACTTTGAAGAGCGTGTCGCCATGCTGTACTCGTACATGGCTACCGGGATTGGCAATGCCTACACTCCCCCCACGTTCGAGAAGCTTGCTGTGCTGCTGAAGACCGTCGGTTCTGAGGCGCTTCAGGACATGCTGACGGAGTTCGTCCGTGCCGCGGCGCCGGTAAGAGCCGCTTTGTCGCGGTACAGCAACGCGCAGGCACCCGGGACGGTTGGATCGGCGACGATCTACGCGGAGGTGGAGGAGCTGATCGACATCCTCCAGAGGGCGAGCACGGGGGATGGACTCGCAGCCCGCGTGTCCAAGACCTTCTACAACGGTCTGCAGAGCCGGTGGCGCGAATCCTCGGAAACGGGCCGGGGGTTCTACCTCTCTGTGCGCCAGCTGACTCCGGAGGGGTACGAGACCCTGGAGATGCTGGATGACCTGCTGCCACGCGAAGACCTCGGCAAGCACATCGGCTTCGACGTCACCGCGCCCATGTACCAGGCGTACACTTCGGCAGTGTCGGAGCACGAGGTCGGCTCAGAGAGGGTATTCTGGAAACGCCAGCTTACCAACGAGACGCTCAAGCCTCTTGCTGAGCGTGTGTTGTTTCTCCTCACCTTGCCCCCTTCCTGCACAGCACCTGACAGCGCACTCTCTGTCATGATGCAAGCCATCCCCGTGTGCCGGAGTGCTATGTCCCGCGACTCCCACGCAAAGCTCTCGCTCTTGGCCATCAATCAAGATGTGCGAGGTGCGTACGGCAAGGAGTGTGGCTTCCGGCGGACATTCCCGTCACTCCGTGTGAATGACGCTGAGAGTGACGATGAGGAGTGATTTGTCCGGCACAGTGTGTGCGTCCGTGTGTGTGTATATCGTATTCCTTGCTGTCTGTGTCTGACGTCTTGTTCTGCAGCTGTGAGACGTCGTATGATGCTGATTGCCCTCCGATGCCATCAGCTGCTTTGGAGTCACGAGGGTATTGTGGCTCCCTTCGGAGGTTGTTGTTGCAGTGCATGTACTGCTTTTGTGTTTGTAGTTTGCCGGATCAGAAAGTCAGGAGAAGCGAATCGCGCGGCGCCCCAGCCCCAGACCCCAGCCCCTGCCACTTGCCACTTGTGTGCTGCCTTCGTGTGTGCGCCTGTGCCTCCCTGTTCTGCATTTGGTTGCCCTCGCGGGTATCACGATACAGAGCAGTCCACCCCCTCCCCCCCCCAAAAATCGTTCGCATCATCTTGGCGCCCATTCCTTCCACTTTCTGTGGATGTGTTTGGTATTTCCGAACGGAATTTTCCAGCGTCAAGACTGATACCTCGCCGTTTTCGAGTCAGTCACTTCCACCGCCGCTGCGATTTGCGTACCGGTAGTTGTGCAGAAATGCTAACATTTAATTTGCTCTGTGGAACCTGGACTGCACCTTCTGGGATGTGAGTCTGTAGATAGTTGGACAGTTGCAGTACCCATCTGTTAGAAAGCTGAAAGGAACCTTGTCGGGCGATCAAGGACGACTGAGGGTTCAGTTTGAGTTTAATGTGGTCCAAGGGTACAACAGACATCACTGCTTGCAGATCCCTCTTGCTTGTCCCTCTGGTAACTTCCAACGGCTCAAACTCCTCGACTTCCTTGGGTGGGCATTTGCCATACCTGACGTAAAACAGTGATGCTTCGTGCTAGTGGTGAACCTGACGTTAGTAAAGGAAGGGTGCTGCGGCTGTCCACGAGGGGCTCTGATGCCTCCTCACGGTGCCTGGTTGGTCGGTTCAGGTGAAACAGAGCAAATTTAGTGTTAGGGGGATGCCTCTGGTCAAGGCCTTTTCACAAAAATTGACCCACGGCGCCGAGTTGGGCCGTTGGTTCCTGGTTGTAGCTCGGTCTACGCCAGGTTCCACACCCCGTCATCGCAAAACGTACGCATACACAGAGGCAAAACACAACAGCCTCTGTGGTACGGGAGCATGGCGGGAGGAAATTTTGCCTTTTGGTCAAATAGGCACCCTTTTGTAATCACTTGACCCGCAGGGTGGCTGAGTCTTATCAGACAGGCCGACCTACATGTTGATCAGTGGAACCACACAACCTGTTCAACCTGCCCCCGGGGTGGCTGAGTCCACCCCTGCCGTAGCGTAAGATAAGCCTACGTCGACCCTCGTCGTCCTCTTCGTCGTCCTAGGACTGTGGAGTTCAGCAACCAGGAGGATGCGGAACTGCTGTGAGCTGCACACTCTCTTGACACACCTGCACGTATCTGCGTTACACTCGTGGTAACCCCGAACCCTGTATTTATACAGGAGACTTCCATCTGGGACAGTTTCTGTTCCAGATGAGCTTTGACAGTGGTAGCCATCTTTGCTATGGAGCCATCGTCATTGCTATCGTCGTCACTCGGACCCATGAGCAGTGGATCTGCCGCAACGTGGTCTGTTGTCGTCTGAGGGCGCGGGCAGGCAAGCGGGCGCGGGCGAGCCGGCCAGGGGCGCGGGGGTCTTCGCAGCGGAGTTCCCAGGGGTCCCAGAGCCAGGGGAGTAGGGCCGCCAGGGGAGCGAGATAGCCGTAGGTCGGCTCCCCCCCCCCCCCCCCTCTTTCCTTTCGCCCCTCCCCCCCCCCCTCCCGTTCCCCACCCCCGTGCCCCCTTCCCCTTTCTTCCGGTGAATGCGCCAGCGGAGTCGGTCCACGCCCTCGCTGTCAGTCGCTTTCGCCTCTCCCCCCCTGCCCCCCCCCCTTTACCTCGCCCCCTTTTCCCCTCACCAGCGGGCTGCCCCTTGTGAATGGTAGATTTGCCTACAGCCCCTTGTTCATGCCGCCAGCACGGAGCCCCACGCAGCTCAACCCCGGCCAGTGCGCGGTTTGTTTGCCCTAGAGCTTTGTTGTTTGTGTAGTTCATGTTACAGTGCTAAGAGCCCGTAGAAGCAAAAGTAGAACCTGCTGCGCTAGCCCCACCAAGCAGCCACAGTACGACAGGACGCGCGCAGGCACCGGGCCCCCTAAAAAAAAAAAAGGCAGTGGATGGTGCAGGCGTGTATCTATTTCACGGAATGAAAATAGGAATTTGGGGAAAAAATATTTTTTTGCACTATTTTTTTGCACTTTTTTCTTTTGGATTTTATTGTGACCCTACTTGGTATTGGCAGAAAAATTTTATGTTCCCGGTCTTGGATGTGCTCAAACATTCAAAAGAACACATTTTCCGGATGCAAAAAAATTTTGCACCTGGGGGTGGAGAGGGGGGTCGGAGGGCGGTGGTGTGAGAGGCTTGCTCTCGAGCTCAAACCAACAGATGTTCACTACCGTGGCCTCCGGCGGCTGGGGGGCTCCGCCCCCCAGACCCCCCCATGCGACCTGTGCTATGATTATAGCCGCTATCTGTCAGTTGTGTTGTACTTGAGCGTATGCGACTATGGAGCCAGGCCAACAGACGTTCGCTACCGTGGCCTCCGGCGGCTGGGGAGCTCCGCCCCCCAGACCCCCCTGTGGCTTGTGCCTGGTCTTGGAGCCAAGTCCTTGCGCGTACGGGGCTGTGGCATATCGGTTCCAGCACCCTCGGCTGGGCCCGAGCACTGATCTCTAAGAGACGAACCACCTTGCGAATGCGATCGGGTTTGTGGGCTTGCGGCCATGACATCTCGAAAGGGTCGTCGTGGGCCCGTGATCATGTTTCGGGTTCGACTTGGTGGGCATCCGTGGCGAGGAACCACGTGTATGTGTGCGAGGAAGCAAGGAGATACCACACCAGGAGCCACACAGCACCAGGTCGACCTGGATCTGGTCGAGCTCAGGGGGAAGGAATCACAGTCACCAAAGTGATGTCACCACCGCCGGCCTCAACCACCAAACTGCAACCGCAGAGGTTTCGCTATTCTCACAAGGGAAGGCGCCCTGGGATGCAGCAGTGATTTGTGTGCAGCACCAAGAGGCACTGACCGCCTTGAACAGAGAGGTAGTGTACAGGTGGCGAGCAGTGGGAGGGCGTGCTGTGTCCTTCCACTTCCCCATCTACCTCCATTCGTTCACCGTTGTTGATAGCGATTTTTTCGCCATTTTTTCGAATCGTATGCATCGGTCAGGCAGAGTGAATCAAAATAGCGCAAAAATCACACCAAAATCTGTGTCTGAGGCACAGAAATCGTGCAAAAAAGCACCCAAAAAAAGTGCAAAAAAACCAAAATAGGATTTCGAAAATCGGCCAAAATACCCCCAAAATAGAGCCACACCTGGGATGGTGCCCCTGATTTACCCCTTTTTCACTACGCACAAACTACGCAATCTGGGGGGGGGGTCTCGCTTTTTGGTCCCCCCCCAGTTTTTTTTGGTCCCCCTTTCTGTGTGGCTACTGAGACAGGACTGGAGGCACTGCGCTGACCGAGCAAAAAATTATTGCCAGAACTCACTATACACCGTACGAAAGAACGCACGACATGTGGGGCGGGACTCCAGAAACACCTGGGCAAGGTTGCCCCATGCCCAGAAACACCTGAGAAGGAAGTGAGTTCCAGGAGCCGCGTAGAACACCCTCGAGATTGTGAATGATGATACGATCACAGCCTTCAGGGCGATGCGAGGTGCCACCCTGAAGGTGGCCCTTGACATCAAGGAGAGCGTCGGCCGAGGGGTCGACGAAAAGCTGAAGAAGGCGCTACTGGCACTGGATCCCGCGGGGTATACGGAGGTCACCGCCACACAGGCAACCTCCGCTGACAACGTCCAGGAGACGTTATCCGAGGGGATCACAACGGCACTAGAGATCTGTGTCACGGGATCCAGGCGCCCACTCTCCCTCGACGGTCTGGGGATTGTTGTTGGGTATGGTGTCGTTTCCTGCAGCTGCAAAAAAGCGTAGCAACTGTGCTTCCTTCTTCCTTAATGATGCGTTGACGCTTCCACCCGGAGGAGCTGAAGCAGGCACCGCTTAATGATGCGTTGATGCTTCCACCCGACGAGCTGAAGCAGGCACCGCGCCAAAGGGCACCCCCAAAGAGACCTGCAAAGACTGCGTCGAAACCCGCACCGAAGGCTGCCAGCGCTGCAGCACCTGAAGAACCTGCAGCACCTGCAGCACCTGAAGCGCCTGCACCCTCACTGACCCCGGAACAGCAAGAACTCCTTGAGTTTGGGGTCCCGGCATAGAGACAGAGAATGGCTGAGTAAATCAAAAAATGAGACCCCCCCCCCCCCCTTTTCACTACGCACAAACTACGCAATATGGGGTCGTCAGGGGCACCAAGTGGATACAATTGGTGTGGAAGGAGAGGGTGCGGTTCTGGATCAGCAGGTCTGAATCTGAAACTGGGGACTGAAAGCCATAGGTCTGAGATGACCTCGGTCCAAGCGACCTGAGACTGAGAACCCCCGGGATTCCCGGCCGGACCCCGGCCGGACCCGGCCGGGATTTCCCCGGGATCCCGGCCGGGATTTCAAAATCCCGGTCCCGGGCCCGGAATTTCCGGGCCCGGCCGGGGTTTCCCGGGATCCTGCCGGGGGGCAAACCGTGAAAAAAAACGCGCCAGACAGAGGAAAAATCTGAAATTCAAAATCATGGAATCCGGACCCCTAGTTAGGAATAGCTCTGGTGGGGGGGACCTTTTCGAATTTTTTTTGGAGTGGGCCTATTTTGGACATTTGGACCCATTGTCAAAGGAATTTTTGAATTTTGAGCCCATTTGTTGCCGTAAAATGGCTCATCAAAATTTTCCCAGGGAAATCTGGGCCAGAATGTCAGATTTTTCAGATTTTTCAGATTTTTTACAAATCTGAAAAATCTGAGAAAATCTGGACCTTTTCAAAAAAAAATTGGGGTAGTTCCAGAATTTTCATAATTCTGGAAAATCTCAGGAAATGGGGAATCCACTGGGTTTGCGACCGTCCGCCGACCCCCTTCGCCGCCCCCCTCGCCCCTCTCCCCTCGCCCCCCTCCCCACCCCCGAAACACCACCGGCCAGGGGACAAGACACAGCAACATGCCAACCCTCACGCCGGCGCAGTGGCAAGAGATGCTGGACGACGATGCTGACGAGATGGAGGCGGAAGAAGGTGATGGAGAGCTGATCGATCCACTTCCACGTCAACCACTTCCAGATCGTCTCCTTCAGCGGGAACGCCGCGACGCTGGCGAACTGGGGGCAGGTAGGGGACTGGCGCGACACCATCCCTGCGCTGGGCGGGGCGCTGCGCATCAGGCACGCGCTGGACGAGCACGGGGCGAACATCATGGTGCACTGCCACTTCCTGCCGCACGAGGACCAGGGCATGATGGACAGGTACTGGGTGGTCGGGCTGGAGAGCGACGGCACCGCCCCTGTCCCCCCGTGCAGCGCCACCGGGACAGACACGTACTGCGACAGCAGCGTGCCCAGCGAAGCCTTCGACAACGCGTACCCGCAGGTGTCGGGGACGTGCACGACGTACAGGACCTCCGCCGACGACGTGATCCCTGTCCCGCCTCCGCAGTAGAGAGCAGATGTGTGCACATGGCACGCGTGTTTTGCCTGCCTGCGTCCTGTCGGCAGGTGATTTCACCGCACATCGTGTCTGTGTGCGACCCTCGCTATCGACGTGTTTGTTTAGATCCGTTTGGGCCACAGGGAGTTCCGATGGGGTCGGCGAACATTGTTCCCTGCCCCCTCTCTCTCCTCTCTCCCAAGGCCTTGGGTCCTATCTCTTCTCTCTTATGTCTTATCATCTTGGCTCTTTGATTCCAGAATCGATTCGGGTGTCCCAGATCGCGTGTTTGGGTCATTCCAACCGTCCTTTCTACGAACTACACGGCACCATCTTCCAACGAACGTAAGATGGGTGTGCCTGCTTGCTTGCTTGCTTCTTTGCTTGTTCTCTTGATTGCTTTCCTGTTCCTTGTCCTTCGAACCTCACAGAACTTGGTGCGCAAGCGCGCCGTTGATGTTGTCAACAAGTGAACCCACGTCAAGCCTCTCTCAAGGATCTCTCTTGATTCTGTGTGGCTGTCTTCAGCGCACACGTGGTTCCTGTTTTGTGTCCTACGCTCCTGCATCCGAAGAAATCTCAGCATCACCTGCCATGGCAGCCGCATCATCGATCCCGCCAACTCCGTGATGTGGCCACGTGATGATGGATTCAGAACAAACTAAAAGGCCTGGTACCTGGCACCAGGGGCCAGTCAGTGCTGGCCCGCGTCGGCATTCTGCCCCTCTCATTTCTGTTCTTTTGACGAGCACCGAATCAGAGAGGGGCGAAGCTGCGAAGTAAAGGGGATCATCGTAAGGGGGAGGGATGATATTGGGATTGCCACCTTCTCACGTGTGCTCCACGAGAGAAGTATTCCGGCACTGTCTTTCACAGTTGCCGGACAGGACGATCCCACCTCCTCTGCCTCCCGGAAGGGGAACGACTTAAACCATGCCGTGCTGGTTGGTCTCTGCTGGTCTCCCTGGCAGTCCTTCAGCCCCGGCCTTTACACAGAACATTCTTGATTGCCATTCAGGCAGGGTTCAGGAGTGCGGAAGGAATGCACACTATCACTGCAGTGTTCTGGGGTGTCGTCCTGACCCGCCTCTCTGGCTCGCATGCTTTGTGAGCTCACCGTGCCCCTGGCACGCTGCGCCTGCCCTGCATACCACCAGAGAGGCGTGCGTAAGGGAACTCCCGACAAACCTGTTTGCCCCCCTACAACCCCGACACCCCCAGCAGACACTGCATACGCCTTCCTCTTCCTCACACCATACCCACCCTGTCCTGAACTGAACTGAGCTGGACATTTCCAACCGAAGCATCGAACCCCCACACCCACCCACCCACCCGCCTTCCTCTCACCTCCTTCGGGTCTTCCCCACGCAGCGAACCGCTGCTTCAAACCCGTGAAGTGCTAGAACTGGAGAAGAGATTTCCCTGTCACCACAAAGTTGATGGATGCCTCACCACCCCACCCCACCACCCCCTCCCCCCCTATCCCAAGCCCCTCAGTTCACTGCCTCTTTTGTCGACAGTTCTTTTTTTGTCTCAACCTCCCCCAACAGGACTTCTGTGCGCGGTACACACACACACACCTGGGTGAGATGGAGATGCACGCCATCGACACGCTGTCAGGACGCGAGGAAGTGATGGAAATTGATCCAGATGCGACGGTGCATGCGGTGAAGCGGCGGTGTGGTGAGGCCTTCGATTTCGGCGAGGATGTGGAGTTGAGCGTGGACGGGCAACGCGTCGCGTGTGACGCAACGGAACGTATCAGCGACGTCGCAGCCTTCTCGGCGGGGTGCCGGGTGGGTGTGGTGCGTGGGGTAGCCCAGTTTGTAGCTCAGCTCCGTCGCGGTTCTGTGAAGATGGACGACCTCCCAGCGTGGGCGCGGCAGCGGCGGGAGTGCGCGTTGGGGATGCTGGCCTCCGTCAGTGGGAGTGGCATGTTTGCCTTGCGCCCACACTGGGTGCACCCCTCGCTGCACGGCGACAAGGAGGTGATGATGCACTTCGTGAGTTGGGATCCCAATGCCTTTGTGCGTGCCAGCGCATCACTGCGTTCAGACCCAGACCTCGTCCTTGCGGCGTTGGAGAGGGATGCATCACTGTGGCGCCACGTCGCAGACAAGAGCCTGCAGGATGACCGCGACGTTGCGCTTCTTGCCGTACCGTACTGTGCGAACAGTGCTGTGTGGCTCAGCGACAAGGCATTTGTGCTTGAGGCGCTGCAGCACAATGTAACGTGGTCAGATATATGCGTGGCCTTGCAGCAAGACAAGGAGGTTGTCATGAAGGCACTGTCGAAGCGCCACCTGGACTTTGGCCAGCTGAGCGAGGCGCTGCGGGGTGACAAGGAGGTCGTCATGAAAGCACTTCGTTGTGCACAGCTGGACGAGTTTAAACACATCGCCCGTTCGCTGCAGCAAGACAAGGAGGTCGTCATGATGGCACTCTCAAGATGCCTCGTGGATTTTGGTCAGCTGACCGAGTCGCTGCGGGGTGACAAGGAGGTCGTCATTGAGGCGTTGCGTGCTTTCTTGCATACGGACCGAGGAGTCGCGAAGGCACCTCATCATGGAATGAAGTTTGGTCATTTGAGGGAGTCGCTGCAGCAAGACAAGGAGGTTGTCATGATGGCACTGTCAAGACGCATTGTGGAGTTTGACCAGCTGAGTGAGCCGCTGCGGGGTGACAAAGAGGTCGTCATGAAAGCACTTCATTGTGAGGCCCCGGTCGAGTTTCAGCACATAACCCAGCCGCTGCAGCAAGACAAGGAGATCGTCATGACGGCACTTACCTATGTCGCAATAAAGTTCAGACATTTAAGCGAGGTGCTACAGCAAGACAAGGATGTCGTCATAAAGGCACTTCGAAAGCGGGTGGTGAAGTTCCGTGATCTGAGCGAGTCGTTGCAGCAGGACAAGGTGCTAGTCATGAAGGCACTCGCAAGACGTGCAGTGGAGTTCCGCGATTTGAGCGAGACGTTGCGGGGAGACAAGGAGGTCGTCATGAAGGTGATCGATTGTGACATGCTGGACGGGTTTCAACAAATAAGCGATACGTTGCAGCAGGACAAGGGGGTCGTCATGAAGGCACTCTCAAGGCGTGCAGTGGAGTTTCATGATCTGAACGAGGCGCTGCAGGGAGACAGGGAGGTCGTCATGAAGGCGCTTGATTGCAAGGTTCTGAACAGGTTCCAGCATCTGTGCCGGTCTCTGCAGCAAGACAAGGAAGTCGTCATGCATGCAATTTCTAAAGGTGTAGTGTCGCTTCGTGATCTGAGCGACGAGATGCAGGCGGATAAAGACGTTGTCATTCTGATGGCCCGCGTTCTGACAGCCTGTACTGGCAGGCCCGATTATCGGGGAATGGCCGAGACGCTGCGAGCCGACAAATCATTCATGCTTCAACTGCTCGCCGTCGACCACACCGCCTACGGGGACATTTCTGACACACTGCGTGAAGACAAGGACATTGCGTTGTTCGCTGTTGCTCGTATGGCCTCCTGGTTCGTGAGCATGTCCCCGGAACTGCGTGACGACCCGGACGTAGCACTGGCCGCCATCCGTGCTGATCCTTGCAACTTCGTCTATGCGGGGGGCAGCGTGCGTGGTGATAAGCATGCAGCACTTGCCGCCTTCAGAAGAAGGGATGCTTTCAGTGTGGGGTTCGGCGATGACCCTGTGCTGCTCCCTTTCGCGAGCGCAGAGCTGCAGGCTGACCAAGACGTGGTGGCTGCTGCGGTGCGTGCCAATCCAGAGAATGCACCCTACGCCAGCCCAGCCCTGCAAGACCTGATCCCACAGCTGCTCCAGCCACAGCCTCCTCCGCTGCGCTGGCAAGAGTGCTGACAAGATCACTGGCAAGAGTGCGTTGACACATCACCTGCTGGCGGCCCCTCGACAAACATGGGGTGTTGGCCCAACACCACACTCCAACGTGTATCGCAGTGTGGATCCTGCACTGTGCACAGTTAACGGCATGAAGCTGATCGGAGACTAACCCCCGTTGTTTCTTCTATGGCACGGCGCGAATACACTAACCCAGCGCCGAACATGGAACCACAGGGGAGACTTGTGGTGATCCAAACGCGTGTGTCTGTGAAGCAACACGATCGGTATTAATACCTCAGGCAAAGCTGTGCTGTGACGAACGGCACGACGACCCACCCCCCCCCCCCTAGGCCCCTGCACGGTCCTTTAAATCTCTGTTTAGGGCTGTCACAAACACGATTTTTTGGATTTTGGGCCAAAAACTCCACCAAAATGGGCGTACCTGGCCAGAAATCCAGTGGGGGATCACTGAAAAAACCCGAGAAAATAGCGGACACCCTCGAGAAAGTCGATCCATTCGAATTATTTGACGTTTTTTCCTGAAAAACCCCCGAAAAAGTGTAACGCTTTTGTAACGCTATTGGGCTGATTTGTAACGGTCAAAAAATCGCTTCCAGAAGGCAGAGAAGGCCTCTGAACACCCCAAAACCATACAGATACCCCCTGAGGTAGGTTCCTGAGTGGTTTTTAGTGGTTTTGGGGGCCTTGTGACACCCAGAGGCGGTCTGAAAGAGGTTTCTCGTGGAAAACTTTGATAATTTCCCTAAAAACCCCTTGTTTTTGGGGGCTGAAATCTACACGAAATATCCGAAATATCACCCAAAATCGTCACCAAAATGAAGAATTCCACGCGGAAGTGATTCCGGCAGACCAAAATGGGGGGGTGGTAGCGCGGGCCCGCGGCATGGCCCCCTGCGTCTCGATGGGAGGAGCCATCCCCCGCACCGTCGAGGCGTGGAGGCACTGCTTCCACCCCAGCTATGGCCTTTGCCCCCTCTCGCCCAGGGTGGCAGGTGACGTAGCGGCGGAGTGGCTGCAGGCGCGCATCCTGCAAGGGGGCGCGCAGGCCGAGCCCGGGAACCAGACGAGGGAGCCGGGGGTCAGCCTGCGCGTCTACATGCGCAAGCTGCAGACGGAGGTGGAGCGGGGCGAGTAGGCGGAGCAGCGTCCCCACCCCCACCACCCCCCCCCCCCCCCCCCCCCCCGGGACCTTCCCCCCCCCCCTTTCATAGATGTGTGCAGGTGGCCGTTGTGAATGGTTAGACAGGGGCTGGCCACCCCCTCCCCCGGGCTCTGCACAGCAGGTCTGGGTTAGAAACAACATAACCCCCCCCCCCCTTCCTCCCCTCCCTTCCTCCCCCCTCCCCTCCCCTCCCCTATTGATGTCCCCCCCCCCCTCCCCCAGCGCTTTGCCGCTCGTGTGAGTACCGCCCTGACTGGGAGAAAGGGTAGGGCTGGTTGGGTTGGCGGAGTTGGGCGGATGGGCGAAACGGAAAAATTGACGAGGTCGCAGCGTCAGGGCGTTCTGGGCTGGCTGGTGGTGGTTGGGACAAGACCGACGAGATTAGAAGCGGCACTGGTAGACGGGTTTTGAGGCCCCCCGCCCCCAGGTTCCCCCTGCCCACCTGGACGGACCCAAGTGCCTCACACCGGATCTCTCCCCACCCGGTGGTCCACCTGACGGATACGCGAAAAAAAAAAAAAAAAATGGGTGGAATACCCTGTTTTCGGGTCAAAAATGCGGCTTTTTCCCAAAATTTTCGGGAATTTCCGGGACCGTCACAGTAGCGTCACAGTAACCCCCCAATTTTCAGCTGTTTTGGCACGGTTCGAGATATGGTCTCCAGAAGGCAAAGAAGGCCTCCAAACACCCCACAACCACACAGATACCCCCTGAGGTAGGTTACTGGGTGGTTTTTAGTGGTTTTGGTGGCCTTGTGACGCCCAGAGGCGGTCTGAAAGAGGTTTCTCGTGGGAGACCCCCCATAACCCCACCAATGCCTTGCTTTTAGGGGGTGTGGCCAGGATGGGCATGAATCACCCAAACTATCAGCCAAAATCGTCACCAAAGTGAAAAATTCCGCTCGCAATTGATTCCGGGAGCCCAAATTGGGCGGAGTACCCTGTGTTCGGGTCAAAACTACGGAATATTTCAGTGATATCCACATGTGCAAACGGTCAGTCACAGTCGCGTAACAGTAGCCCCCCTAGCATATACAGGCAAAGTGGGCACACACTATGAAATGAACATGGCATCAGGTGCAGTGCCCGCAGAAGAGACCCACGTGTGACACCGGTGTGTCTGTAGGACGAACAGGGGCTGGGAGAAGGCGGCAAACAGCATGGTGACGATGGCAGGGCAACACTCTGGAACGAGAAAACGAACTCGCACAAGCACACTCAGCTGCAGCCGAGATCCGACACCCGGGCAGACAGTCTGGCAGAATTCAATGTTGCCAGACTCAAGAATCACCAAGAAGGGATTCTGAATCTATTCACGAGGAATGAACTCCAGGAATTTGCAGCATAACTAGGTGCTGAGGTCCCATCCATACTCAAACGTGGGTTTGTGAATTTCCTGGGTGATATACAGGAGAAAAGCGACCTAACGGAGGGGCTTTTTCCGGCAAAAATACCCGAAAACCCCCCCAAAAAGCTGGAAAATTGGGGTGTAAAGGTGGGAAACAGGTGGGAGAGACCCACAAAAGTCATTTGGTGGTGTTTTGGGGGGTATTTTGGACCCAAAAATTGAAAAAATGGCCAAAATTTGGTTTTGTGACAGAAAATCGGGGGCTATGCAGGGGCCTAACCCCCCCCCCCCCTCGCCCCCTCTCCGAGAAGGTGCTGGGAGATTTACTTTTCCATTCCCTCTCGACGATCAAACCCCCCCCCTCGCCCCCTCTCCCACTCTGCCCCCAAATATAACTTGAAGATACTACTGTTGGTCAGAGCCACTCCGGCTGGCCACGATATCCAAACGCAGTACACAGTCCACTAAACACTAACCACCCATCCTCCACAGGGAAACGGTGGATTGCTGCATAGGTGGCATCTTCCGCACACCCCTCGCCCCCCGGAAGCCGTGGGGCTGCCCGTTCTTTCTTTGAGTCCCTTGTCGCCCCTGCTAGCCTCCCCACAGCCCTTCCATATACTGCCAACACCCTTCTCAAACCATACCACAAACAAATCCCTGCGAGATAGGCTTAGGAAAATAGCCGCTCTCCCCCCCCCCCCCTGGCAACAGAAGTATCCCATATATTTTTTGCCCAAAAAAACCGACGACCCTTCACACACCGGCCCCCTCCCCCCCCCCCCCCGCCCTCCACCCCCTCTCTTTTGTGAAGGGGGCGAAGGTGGGGGGGAACCCCCCCCCCCCCTCCAGGTGAGGAAGAGGTTCTGGGAACGAACACAAACACAACAGAAACCGATATATACATCAGCCCATACCCATACCCAAACCCCCCCTCCCATCCTCATCTCTCTCACTCTCACTCTCACTCTCACTCCCCCCGCCCCCTCCCCCTCCTCCTCCTCTCCGTGCACCTTACCGGAGCTTTCCTGTGAGGAGGAGTGTGTGTTGTGTCGCGTTGGTCTTCAGTGGTATTAGGTAGGATAAAAACCCAACGTATGCTACCACGATACAGGTTTGCTGTGTGACACCCCGCCTTGAGTGCGCTCCACCCCCGTCACCCCATCGCCCCCCCCTTGGGGTGGTGGGTGGGGGGGGTAGGGAGTGGGGAGTGGGGGAGGCGCGCGGAAGAAGCGAGCCCGCCCTTGCCACACAATATCAGATAGGGCGCCGCCGCTGTGCTCTTCGGCTCTGACTTTGAACCCTTCCCCCTCTCCATCCGCCCCCTCTGTTTTATTTCTTTCCGCATGACGGAGTGCGGGGCACGCCAGAGATGGATCGAATCGCAGCAAGCGCTCCTGGAAGGCGATGTTGCTGTGATCGATGGGAGCGTCGCAACCGAGCTCCAGCACCGACTCGGGACCTCCGCTTTAGACGAGAAGGTCTGGGCGGCACGCGCATCCGTCAACCACCCTGATGTGATCCGTTCCATTCACGAGGAGGGGTTGGAGCACGGCGCCAACATCGTTGTCGCAAACACATATTACACCAGCCTCACAACCGTCGGGCCTGCTGGACACTCCATATCGGACAGCGTCGCCTACACCCGGGCAGCTGTCACCCTCGCCATTGCAGCGAGGGACGCGAAAAACCCGGACGCGCTTGTCGCAGGCTCGCTGTCATGCCACCCGCCCCTCATGCCTAAAGGCTCCGAAGTCTCCGCCGGGAAGTGGCCCCAGCCTGACGAGGAGCTGGCAAACGCCACACAGCACGCCATGCTCCTCCAGGAGTGCGGCTGCGACCTCATCGTCGTGGAGATGCTGTGCGACCTCACCCACGGCATGCGCGCTGTCGAGGCTGCCTGCTCCGTGGGGCTGCCCGTCTTCCTCTCCTTCGCATTCCCCTACTCCTCCGCTTCGAAGCACGGCGTGCGGCTCACCGAAGCGATACACAGCGGCGAGCCCATTCGCCTCGGCGGTGCGGGCGACACCCTCCTCTCTGAGGCAGTCGTAGCCTACACCGCACGTTTCGCCATCAGCGCCATCCTGGTGCACCAGACACCCCTCCCCCTCGTCATCCCCGCGCTGCGCGGGATCCGCGATGGCGGCTGGACAGGCCCTCTAGGGGCCTACCCCATGCATGGCTCATTCGCGAGCCCTGAATGGCATTTCGACAGCCTCGCCAACAGCGTCCTCCGCAGCGCCGCGAAGGCCTGGGTTACGGAGTGCGCCGTGCAGATTGTCGGGGTGGGCTCCGGCCTGACGCGACGCCACCTCAGCAGACTCGCAGGGGACGCTCCCTCCCTCTCAGAGGAGGGAGGGTTTGCCCTGAAGGAGCGTCTCCATCGTGCGATCGCGGCAGGGCGTGATGTGGTGCGGCAGGGGCTGCTGGATGTCGACCTCACGACGCGGCAGGGGCAGTGCCCCCTCCACACCGCGGTGCTGCTGGGGGATGCGGCGGTGGCGAAGGCGCTGCTCCTGGAGGGGGCGGACACCACGCTGAAGGATGACCTGGGGCTGACCCCTGCGGACACAGCATGCCTGGTGGGGCACACCGACCTGCGGGATTACATCAGGTCCCACTCACAGGGCCCGCGCAAGACATTCCACCTCTCGCTGGGGCATGCGGCGGAGTCATTAGGGCTGGACCTCCGCCAGATCGAGGGGCAGCGCTGCGTCCGCATCATGGGGATCGCCCCGGGGAGTGTCGGCGAGAGGCACAGGGTTCCGACGGGGATTGTGCTGCGGCTCAACCAGACGCAGGTCCGCTCGCTGACGGATGTGCGGAAGGCGATGGAGGCGGTGCGGAGTGGGGATTTCTGCAGCTTCATGCTGGTGGTGCAGTGCGATCCTCACTATGCGGAGGGGGCTGTCGTCGAAGTCACCAAAGATTTGGTCGTCGGGGGGAAAACCGCGGTCCGCAAAGGCACCGTCGCCACAGTGAAGTATGAAAAGAAGGATGACGGCGGGGGGCGCCGCGTCGTCCTCCGTGGTATCGAACGCCTCGACGGGAGATCCGGCGCAGTCGGGGCCATGCCCTTTGAGATCGCGCATTACAGCGCAGGGCATATCAAGAGCGAGGCATCAGTCACCCCCACGGGGATATTCTACGATACAAAACTTGCGGATATTGTCACCGTCTGCAAGCGGGGTGCCGGGGCGTATACAGCCACTGCGCCTGATGCGATGTGGAGCCCTGCCGTGCTCTCTGTGAAAAGCACCCTCGTCACCTTCCGGGGTAGCCGCGGTGTCAACATGGTGGGCGTGTGGATCGGCGACGCCGTTGTGTGGAGCGAGTCCCACTCCTGGGTGCTGTCCCCCGCTACAGGGGATACGACGCCCGCTGCGGAGGGGCTGGCGGTCAGCCCCGACGCCGAGAGGTCCTCCATGATGAAGATGCTGCAGCGGCAGTTCTCAAAGTCCTTCGGGTCGATGATGCCCCGCGGGTCGGAGGAGGACAACTCCAACGGCAGGATCGGGGGGGGGTCGCTGAGGACGGAACGCCCCGCGGCTGCCGCGTCGTTCGCCGCGAAGCCAAAGCTGCCACCCATGGCCAAGCCTGCGCCGCCTGCGCTGCACGCCGCTGTGCAGCAGGGTGACGCGGAGCTTGTGAGCGCCCTGCTGAAGCAGGGCCACGCTGTGGAGGCGACTGACCCCTCCGGCAGGACCGCGCTGCACATCGCTGCGCATGAGGGTTTCGCCGAGATCGCCGAGGTGCTGCTTCAGGCGGGCTGCGACACCACCCTCTGCAACGGCGAGGGCCACACCGCAGCCGACACGGCTGCCCTGCGCGGGAAGGGCGGGTTGCGCATGCGACTCCGAGAGGCTGCGCAGGGCCCGCGGAAGGTCTACACCCTGAAGCCCAAGCAGGGCGAAGCCCTGGGGCTCGACCTGAAGGAGCAGAAGGGCCACGTCCAGATCACAGGCGTCAAGCCTGGCGGGGCAGCCGAGCGCGCCGGAGTGCATCTGGGGTGGGTCGCCGCCCTGGAGGGGAAGCGGGTGCGCACCCTCAGCGATGTGCTGGCTGCCGTGTCCGCCTCCAAGGCAGCCCAGCGGAAGGCGCTGGCCCTCGTGGTGCAGCTGCGTGCGCCGCCGCGGTGCCCCTCGGGGCATGCGATGGTGGCGGCGAAGGGGGTGCCGGAGGACCTGCGTGCGTATGTGCCTGCCGATGGGGAGGACATGGAGGATGACCTCTTCCTGGCGTGCGATATCTGCGAGGCGGAAGACCTGCAGGATCACGCGAAGTATTACCACTGCAGGGAGTGCGAGCATGACGTGTGCGATGCGTGTGGGGCTGTCAGCGAGTTTGGCGTCGGGAAAACCGTCGATGTCATCACCGAGCTTATGTTTAACGGGAAGGTCGCAGCGCACCGCGATACGAAAGCTGTGGTGGCAGGGGCCGTCGCGGCGCAGGATGGGTCGCGCCGCGTGATAGTCAAAGCAGACCGGTGCGACGGCAGCAGCGGCCTCCTCGGGGTGCTGCCGCAGGAGATCGCGCTGTCCCTCGAGCAGATCAACTCCCCAGCGCATGTTGTCGAGCGGTTCTCCCTTCAAGCGGATGCCGACGTCAAAGCCTCACTCTCCCCAGGCGCGCCTGTCGTGTGCAGGCACCCCCGTGGCACCCTCCTCACTGTGCTGGAGAAGAGGCAGAAGGACGGGGCGGTGTGGCTGCTCGTGACCTGCGGCATCAGCGAGAAGGATGGCTGGCTCCCCTCGCAGTCGTGTGGCCTGCAGGCTGGCCTCCCGTCGTTCCCCTCCATGCAGATGTCGGAGTGCGATGAGGCGTTTGAAGCGGTTGGCATGTCGGTGTCTCAGATCAGCGAGCCGCCTGCCTGCCTCAATGTCTCCTTCGGGCTGTCGGCCCTGTGGGGGGGGTCTCCAGCGCAGCAGCCTTACCGTGACAGGTGGATGTCGCATATCATGAATCACTCTGCGAGCAGCTCGAGGTTTGTCCCGCCTACTCTCGAGGCGACGCAGTTTGTGTGGGCGACGTCGGATATCCACGTGGATCATTCGGCGAATCTGGTGTGGCTGAAGACGCTCCCACCGGCGGACCCCCAGGGGAATGAGTTCCGCAAAGGGACTCTGATAGTGGCCGGGGATGTCTGTACGAAGCTGTCGCTGATGCAGGAGGCGTTCAAGCTGCTGAAGGCGGCGTTCCAGCATGTCTTCTACTGCGTGGGGAACCACGAGCTGTGGCAGTGGGGGAAGGGCACACCCGACTCCCTCGAGAAGTTCTTCGACATCCTGCGTGTCTGCGACGAGGAGGGGGTGCAGACCGTGCCCTGTGTGGTGGGTGGTGCGCTGATCTGCCCGCTCCAAAGCTGGTATCAGTCAAATTTTGTTGATGGTTCCGGGAATGTGGACCAAACCACCGCATTCTTCGACGCAGGTTGCATGTGGCCTCCGTGCATTGGGGATCCGGGGAACGAGCGGAACTCGCTTGTGGACAGCATCGGGGACTTTTTCTTGAGTTTGAACCAACCGACGTTGCAGGGCCTGCCGTATTTGAAGGCGCGCCCCGACATGTGCATTACCTTTTCCCACTTTATCCCCCGCACGGAGCTGTTTCCTTCCCGACACCGCCTGTGCCGCGTGATGGGGACCCGTACACTTGATTCAATTATCCGTGACGTCAATGCTCAAGGTATGTTGCGCGAGGTTCCACGGGGTTCGCTTGTTGACAACCTCAACATGTCACGCCTGTTTCTTGCCCCCCCATCTGTGAGGTTCAACAACAGAGAAACGGACAACCACGCAAGGAAGCAAATAGGCAAGCAACCACGCCCATCTTGCTTGTTGGAAGATGGTGCCATGCAGTTCCGATTGCAGAACACCATGCACCCTCCCCCCTTCACCACTCACCCTCCCCCCTACAGTGCATGTGTTCGGTCATTCGCACATTGACTATGATCTGTTGATCGACGGCTGTCGGTACCTACAGAGTAACCTCGGGTATCCACGTGACAGGGTTGGCACAAGGTTGCCTTCGGTATGCCCGCGACTGCAGCAATGTCAATGTCATCACCGCCTCCTCACAGATCATCTGGAGTGCCTCGTGACCCGTCTTTCCTCTGAAGTGAAGATTTCTGCAATCAAAAGAACGCCTCTTGCGGCATCTATCCAGTCAATATTGATCTGTGTCTGAACTACTCTCAGGAACGGTGCCTCTGCCACCTCGCCTGAATGTTGCGACCTGCCGAGCTCCTCGTGCTGCGTGTTGCCAGTGACGTGTGTGTGATTGGCTGACAGCAGGCCCGCAGACCTCAAACACCCCACCCCCCTCCCTTTTGCACACCTGCCCTGTGACGCTGCCTTGTGTGTGTGTTGTGTTGCCGCACATCTGCCATCAACCGCCCTGCAGAACACCAGGGGGGACAAGCCTTGCGGCTCCATCGAACTTTGAGATGTCGCAAGTCGGAATTCCCCGCACACAGCTGACTGTGGGACGCCAGAGTCGGCTGTGTGACATTCTTGGTGCTGAGCTGCGTGCTGCAGGCATCACCGTGTGCTTCACGCACATCGTTGATGCACACGCCGTGCGCCTGTCTGAGGCCCTTGGAGATGTGGGCCTCTCTTGCGTTGAAGTCGGCACTGCAGGTGCTGTCGTGTCTGCGTGCACCGCCTTCGCCCAGTGCGGCGCTGTGCCGGCATGCCTTGTGTCGGGCGACATGTACGAATCTGTGTCGACCGCCCTGCAGTCAACACCTGCTGTGGTGTTGACGGTCTCGTCCCTTGCGCCCAACGTGACCGACCCCGCTGGGCTGGGAAGTGCCCTGTCTGATGTGCTGGAGGGCCAGCAGCCTGGGCTCGTGCTGACCCCGAGCGTGCTGAGCGCCCTCATGGCGTACTCCCCGCTCCAGGTCAAGCCGCCCACCGCCACCCGCGCCCTGTCGCCCTGCTCGGGCAACGGGACCGACGACGGCAGCAGCTTCGGTGCGATGCTTGCCACGCTGAACTCCTCCAGCCCGAAGGGTTGCATCTTCGTCACCGACTCGTCCGATGTGGCAGCCTCTGCCGCAAAGGTCCTCGACTCGACACACGCCGTGTGCACCTCCCTGCCGGGTGACGTGCTCGCCAGCGCGTGTGGTGCGTCGAACGCCCAGAGCCGCCTCGTCATCGCCCTGGTGTCTGAGGACAGCGTGTCCACCCTGCTCTCCAGCGAGGTACTGATCCAGCGCACCCGGGCACACGCCATTGTGATGCCGACGAACGCTACGGGTGCCAACTACTCGCTCCTCGCCACCCACGCAGCCCTGTCCTACGTGCGTGCAGAGCAGCCTGCCCAGCTCACCACCGCACTCGCTGGCGCGTCTGCTGGACGTGCCGTGCTGGTTGAGCTCAACGGCACACCCCTGCCCTCCAGCGCCCCGACGTACACCGACTCCGCCCTGGCTGAGTCGGCTGCCGCCGCCCTGAAGGGCGCTGGTGTCGATGCACGCTTCAGCACCAGGCCTGTGCCTGGGTGCCGCACTCTGTCCGACTACACCCACGCACTGCAGGCTGCATGCAGCGCAACCGAATCCTCAGTTGCTGCCGTGATCGCTGAAGGCACCCCTGTGTTTGTCAACGAGCCTGTCGTGCAGATTGTGCTGGCCGCCGGCCCGCAGGACCGCTGGAACCTCCCTGCATCCTGTGTGGCCACCGCACCGAGCCAGGTCTCGCAGGCCCTTCTCGAGGCCGCTGCGTCGCGCGCCACGCAGACGGGGTCCACCTTCGTCATCGCTGCCGCCCCCGGCGCAACGTTTGGCGGCAGCGCCGCCGACCTCCCCGAGGCACCCACCGCAGCAGATGACGACATCCGCGCTGTGCTGAGCGCCTGCCAGAAGAGCCAGGCACGCCTGCACATCGCATCCGCCCCGCGCCACATCGCGAAGCTCGCCGTCGACGTCGCCGAGACACTGGGCCTGGTGGTCACAACCGACCCCGGCGCAAAGGGTGTGTTCCCTGAGGACCACCCCCACTGCCTGTGGTCCGCCGGCACCAAGGTTCCTGCCGAGATGCGCGACACCCTCACCGCCTGCACCACCGCCGTCGTCATCGGCACCACCACCACCACCAGCATCGCCTCCACAGGCCTCTACATCGTCAGCCTCGAGGAGGCGGAGATCCTCGACGAGTCCACGACATACATCACCAGCACGCCTGCCGCCTTCCTGCAGAAGCTGGCTGCTGCGGCACGCGGCACGACTCCGAGCCACATGCCCACAAAGTCAATCTCCGAGGCACGCGCCCGCCACGCCCGCGCCACACAGCCGACCGGCCTGACCCCTGCCTCCGTCATCTCTGCCCTGCAGACACACCTCCCGAAGGACACTGTCTTCTGCCTCGATGACGGCATCGCCGCAACGGTCGGCGCCGAGACCCTCACCGTGCCCGACAGCTCGTGCCTCCGCATGCCTGCAGCTGCGGGCGCCTGCACCCTGCCGGCACTCCTGGGCCTGAGCAGCGCCCGCCCAGCCGTGGTGGTGTCCCAGGGGGAGGGCTTCCTGTCGTCCTACCTGGAGGTGATGCAGCTGCTGAAGGCCAGCGCCGCACCCCAGCCCCTCGTGGTGCTGCTCCGCAGCAGGGAGCGTGCCACGCTCGGCGTGCCCTACCGCCTCACAGGGCGCCCTATCCCAGCCGTGGCTGTGGTGCCCGACTTCGACGCATCTGCCGCAGCCCGTGCCCTGGGGGGCGTGCACCGCAGAGCTGCCTCTGCAGCCGACCTCCCCGCCGTGATGCAGTGGGGCGCGGAGCAGCTGCGGAAGGGCAACCACGCTGTGGTGGAGGTGGCTGTGGAGGAGGGGGATGCCTTCAGCACGCTGTCGCGCTTCCTCCCGGAATCCGCCCTGGCGGCGGCGGGGGAGGGCGGGCAGGACGCAGATGCTGCGAGGCGCCGGGGGCGGAAGAACCGCGCCCTCAGCAAGGTGCAGCGCCTGGTCCACAGTGCGGTGGAGCCGAGCGATTACTACATGCCGATTGTTCGGGAGTATGACACATCCTTTGCGCAGGATGAGCTGGCCCGCCGCACCGCCTCCGATGCCTTTGACATCTGGGACATCCTCCTGCATGCAAAGGCATCATACTCCTCAAAGCGTGCCTACGCCGAGGGGTCCCACACCGCGACCTACGCAGAGATGTACCGTCGTTGCTGTTTCCTCGCGGAGTACCTTACGAAGGAGGCCGGGGTGAAGCACGGCGACCGGGTTGGCGTGATCACCCCCAACATCTATCAGTGTATGGAGGCGCATTACGCAGTGGGGGCGGCCCGGGGTGTGACGCTCAACCTGAACCAGCGTCTGGCGGCGGAGGAGCTGGCGTATGTTTTGGACAACGCGGGGCCTGTGTGGGTGGTGGCGTCCAGCCGGTTCGCGCCTCTCATTCTGGACGCCGTGCGGCACAGCAAGGAGAAGACTGTGAAGGGGGTGCTGTGGGTCGGCGACCTGTCAGAGGGGGTCACCGCCGACATCCCCCACCACGACTTCGAGGAGGTGGCTGCGGGCAAGCTGGGGAGCGGCGGTGGGGAGTTCTCCCCGGGCCCAGCCAAGGCGGGGGATGGGTGTGAGATGTATTACACTTCGGGCACCACGGGGCGCCCGAAGGGCGTGATACTCAACCAGCGCAACGTCGTGATGCACGCGCTGGGGTGCATGCTGGAGCACCGCCACCACGCAGGGGATGTGTGGGGGCACATCGCCCCCATCTTCCACCTGGTGGATGCGTACGGCATGTTCTCCATCACCTGGGTTGGGGGGTCGCATGTCTTCATCCCGACCTTCAGCGCGGAGAACACGGTGTCCGCCATCGAGACCCACGGCATCACGGTGACCAACATGGCCTCCACCATGGCGACACTCATCCTCAACCACCCCGGGGTGGACAAGCGGGACCTGAGCTCGCTGCAGATGCTGTCGTGCGGCGGGGCCCCTCTGAGTCGGGAGATCACGCTCCGCGCCATCGCTGTGTTCGGCTGCGAGGTGTTCCAGAGCTACGGCATGACGGAGTGCTGTGGCAAGATCTCCATGTCGCTGCTGAACAAGCCGGAGGTGCGCGAGCTCCCCGCAAACCAGCAGGTGGACCTGGTGTGCTCCTCGGGGAAGGCATTCGCCCTCCCCGGGTTCGAGATGCGCGTCGTGATGGACAACGGGAAGGCGGTGGAGGCGCAGTCTGGCGATGTCGGCGAGGTGCAGATCCGCGGCCCCACCGTCTTCGAGGGTTACTACAACAACCCGGAGGCGACCCGCGAGAGCTTCGACGGCGACTGGTTTAAGACAGGCGACCTTGCGACGGTGGAAGGCCACGGCTACATCGTGGTGTGCGACAGGAAGAAGGACATGATCCTGACGGGCGGGGAGAACGTCTACTCCGTGGAGGTGGAGCGTGCCCTGCAGGACCATGACGATGTGAAGTATGTCGGCGTGTTCGCCATCCCGCACCCCCTGATGGGTGAGGTGGTGAAGGCGGTGGTGGAGCTGCACCCAGGCGCGGCGTCGACGTCGACCACCCTGAGGAGGCACTGCAGCAAGCTGCTGGCGGACTATAAGGTGCCGCGTGAGGTGGAGTTGATCGACCCCATGCCACTGACAGGCACCGGGAAGGTGGCGAAGGCGGAGCTGAAGAAGCGGGAGGCTGCGCGCCGCGCGGAGCGCGAAGCGGAGCGTGAGGCAAGGCGGGGCGGTGGTGCTGCCCCGCAGCAGGCGCCTGCGGCAGGGTCGTGCCCTGATGTCCTCACGCAGGACACCTACCATGTGACGTGGGCCCCGCAGAGCCTGAGCGGCAAGGCGGCGGTGAGTGGGAACTGGGTGGTGTTCACCGACTCGACTGGGGTGGGTGAGGCGGTGGCGAAGCGGCTGCAGTCGTCGGGTGCGTCGTCCGTTGCGAAGGTGTCGGCGGCATCGATCGACACGTTTGACAAGGCGAGCTACTCCGCCATCACGCGCGACACAGAGGGCATGGTGTTCCTGTGGCCGCTGGACCACAGCCCTGTGGGGGGTGAGCCCATCTCTGCGGGGGTCACGCAGAGCGTGCATGTGATGGTGAGGTCGTTGTTAACTATCATGCAGGCGGCGATCGCCGCGGGGGTGCGGAACACCAACATCTTCGTGGTGACGCGCGGCGCGCAGGTCGATGCCCCCAGCGTGCCGGAGCCGTGCACCGCAGTGCACGCCACGCAGCAGGCCCTGTGGGGGTTTGCGCGTGTGATCCCAGCTGAGCGCCCGGGGTTCCGCTGCCACGTGGTGGACCTCTGCCCTGCAGACAGCGACATCGCCGCCTGCGCGCAGGCCGTGTCGTCAGAGATCGCCAGCGGTGACACGTCGCCCCACGGCGAGTCGGCATGGCGCGCCAGGCGCCGCTTCGTCCCCAACCTGCAGCTGCTGCCGATGCCGGCGGCACGCCAGGCCCGCTTCGAATCCGACGCGACATACGTCGTCACCGGGGGGCTCGGTGGGTTGGGGCGCCAGCTCGCGCGCATGATGATCACACGGTGGAACGCACGCCACCTGGTGCTGGTCAGCAGGAGGAAGCCGGAGGCAGATGTCGCCGCAGAGCTGAAGGCGCTGGAGGAGGCGCACGGCGCCACAATCCGCGTCGAGTCTGCCGACATCGCAGACCTCGCTGCGACGAAGGCATTCCTGAAGCGCGTGTCGGACACGATGAAGCCCATCAAGGGCATCTTCCACCTCGCAGGCATCGTCGACGACGGACGCATGGAAGACCAATCCTGGGAACGCTTCCTCAAAACCCTCGTCCCGAAGGTCGACGGGTCTGTCAACCTCCACGTCGCTGCCGACGAGCTCAATCTGCCACTGGACCACTTTGTGCTCTTCTCGAGCATCTACGGTGTGCTGGGCTACAGAGAGCTGACCCACTACGCGGCCGCCAACGCCTTCCAAGACGGGCTCTGCCTCGCCCGCCGCCGCATGGGCCTCCCTGCCCTGGCGGTGAGCTGGGGGACGTGGTCCGACGCAGGCATGGCCTCCCGCTTCGGCTCCGGCTTCGAAGCCTACTGGAAGGGCCTGGGCATGGAGTTCGTGCCCCTGGTGGGCGGCATGCAGACGATGGGTGCGCTGTGCATGATGGCACAGGAGGGCGGCGCCCACCACGCAGGCGTGTTCCCCGCCGACTGGGAGCGCTACCTCAAGCAGCGCAGGCAGCTGGGGCCGCACCCGCTGTGCCGCGCCCTGGCCCTGCCCTTCCAGAAGCAGCAGGGTGCTGTGGCGGACCCCAACCTGCCTGCGCTGCTGCGTGAGCTCGTGCCCCTGTCCCCCCCCGACAGGCAGGCCCGCCTCGAGAAGAAGATCTGCGAGATGATCCAGGACATCCGCGAGGGCGACGACGACGACGAGGAGGTGGACCCCACCTCGCCTGTGGTGGACATCGGGCTGACCTCGATGCACGTCATCGACCTGACGGTGCAGATCGGCGAGGTGACGGGGATGGAGGACATCTCCCCGACCATCGTCTACGAGTGCGTCACGGTGCGCGCTGTCGCGGAGCGTCTACTGGAGGACCTGGCAGAGGTGATGACGCAGGGCGGCGGCGGCGGTGCGTCCGCAGCGCCTGCGGTGGACCCCAACGCGCCTGCCCTGGTGCAGCAGCTGCAGGGGTGCCCCCCTGAGGAGCGCAGCGCAGTGCTGAAGAAGGCGCTGATCGAGCTGACTCGCGAGATCCTGGAGGACGACGACATCGAAATCGACGTGTCGGACCCTGTCGTGGAGCTCGGGCTGACCTCGATGCACGTCGTCGACATGACGCAGCAGATGGTATGCAGCGGTTTGGCTGAGGGTCCCTTCGGTGGCTCTGGGAGGGGGTGTTGCCTGGAGGGACTGTGCCCTAACCCGCCTTTGTTTAGTGTCGGTGCTACCCCACTGCCCACACGCACACACACCCCTCTCTGCAGATCGAGATGACGGGTCTTGAGGACCTCTCGCCTACTTTCATCTATGAGTGTGTGACCCTTGCAGGCGTGATGGACCTGCTGCTGGAGGAGCTGCCCCTTGCTTCTGCCGCACAGGCACCGGCAGCCGCAGCCGCAGCCACAGCTGCTGGGGCCGCGCAGGGTGGTGCAGGCGCACCCTCGAGCGCAGGACCCCTTGCGGTGGTCGGCATCGGCTGCAGGCTTCCTGGTGACGCATCGAGCCCTGCTGAGTTCTGGGCTAACCTGGAGGCAGAGCTCAACTGTGTGGTGCCTGCCCCGGGCGACCGTCCGTCGAACGCCAAGCCCAGTGGGTATCTGTCGTCGTCTGTTGTGAAGCGCTTCGACAGGGAGGCCTTCGGGATTGGCGGGACAGAGGCTGCGATGATGGACCCGCAGCAGCGCCTGCTGCTGCAGGTTGCGCGCGAGGCTTTCGAGGATGCAGGTATCATCGTCGAGGAGCTGGAGGACCGCAGCGTCGGTGTGTTTGTCGGGGTCAGCAACGTGGAGTACGGCGCCCTCGGCATGAAGGGCGTGGAGGCGGGGCGTGTCGACCCGCTGCCCTACTGCGGCACCAGCTGGCACCTGAGCATTGCCGCAAACAGGATCTCCTACCAGCTGGACCTCAACGGGCCCTCCGTGTCGATGGACACGGCCTGCTCCTCCTCCCTCACGGCGATGGACTTTGCCCTGAAGTCCCTCAACTCCGGCAGCTGCTCCATGGCCCTGGTGTGCGGTGCAAACATCCAGCTGGTGGAGACGTGGAGCGACTGCTTCCAGATCGCAGGCATGCTGTCCCCCACCTTCAGCTGCAAGTTCGGCGACAACTCTGCCGATGGGTACGTGCGTGGTGAGGGTGTGGGTGCGGTGCTCATCCGCCCCCTGGCGGAGGCCCAGGCGGCGGGCGACCACATCTACGCAGAGGTGGTTGGTGCCTCCATCAACCAGGACGCCCGCAGCAACGGGCTGACAGCACCCAACCCTGCAGCACAGGAGGCGCTGCTGCGCACAGCCTACAAGAGTGCGCATGTGGACCCGAGCGATGTGGTGTACATTGAGGCGCACGGGACAGGGACACACCTGGGTGACCCCATCGAGATGACGGCGCTCGGGCGTGTGCTTGGTGCGCCGAAGGATCTGCCTCCGCGGGAGCGGCCCCTGCTCCTGGGGAGTGTGAAGAGCTGCATCGGTCACCTCGAGTGTGCCGCAGGCATTGCCGGCATCATCAAGGCCTGCCTGGTGCTGCACCACAACCGGATCCCCCCGTCGCTGCACTTCAACACGCCCAACCAGCTGGTCCGGTTTGAGGTATGATTGCGGACGTGGGTCGGCGCCACCGCCTAACACACAGACACATATTTTCTGTGCATCCCCTACACACCACCACCACCACCACCACCCTCCTTACAGCAACTCGGCCTGCAAGTCTGCGGTGCTTCTGCTGGGGTCCGCGACCTCCCGAAGCCTTCAAGCGGGAACCGCCCCGTGGTGGGCGTCTCCGGGTTCGGCTTCGGCGGGACGAACGGGCACTGCGTGCTGCGGCAGCACATTGTGAAGGAAGTGTATGCTCTCACACGCTCATCCTTTTTGTGCTGCATCTCCCACACACACATGACTGGTGGAAGCCTCCAAATCACAATGCACATCTCTCAGCACATGATGCCAAACCATTTATTAGCATTTCCGCAGACCCCCCCCCACCCACACCCCGCCCACCCCACACAGGGACCGCACCTCGCTGAAGCCCAACGTCAGGTGCATTGTGCCCATCGCGGCACACACCCTGCCCGCCCTGCAGGAGACCTGCCGCAGGTGGGCGCAGGCTGCAAAGACCGCCTCCACCGCAGGCCTCCCCACCCTGGCCGACTTCGCCTACACCGCGGTGCACCACCGCCACCACGGGGTCAAGGCCCGCCCCCACCGCGCCGCCATCGTCGCCGCCTCGCTCCCCGAGCTGGCAACGCGCCTCCAGGCAGCCGCAGAGGGCACCGCGATGGTCGGCGCACCCACCGGGCAGGCTGTGGGCAACTCCCCACGCGTCGCCTTCGTCTTCACAGGGCAGGGCTCGCAGACGGTGGGCATGGGCCGTGGTCTCTTCGAGACGAGCCGCCCCTTCAACGAGGCAATGAAGGCATGCGACGCTGTCTGCGCCTCGAAGAAGCTGCTGCCGAAGGGGCGTGCCCTCATCGACACGCTCTACGGCGACATCGACGAGTGCACCGCTGCCCTCAACGAGGCGGGCTTCCTGCAGCCCGCCCTCCTGTCTGTGGAGTACTCCCTGGCCCGCATGGTGGAGGAGCAGCTGTGCATCGTGCCTGAGGTGATGATGGGGCACAGCCTGGGCGAGATCACGGCCTGCGCCGTGTCCGGGATCTACACGCTGGAGGAGGCGCTGACGCTGGCTGCGGTGCGCGGTGCGGCGATGGCGGAGGTGCCTGCGGGGCAGGGTGGCATGGCTGCCGTGCGCCTCGACAAGGCGGAGCTGGAGGAGCTGCTGCCGCAGATCGCCCCCGAGGTGTCAGTCGCCGCATGCAACGCGCCTGGGTCCTCCGTGATCAGCGGGCCTTCCGATGAGCTGAAGGCCTGCATCGCCAAGCTGAAGGAGAAGGGCAAGAAGGTCAAGCAGCTCGTCGTGACGCACGGCTTCCACTCCTCGCAGATCGAGTCGGCGCTGCCGAAGCTCTACGAGGCTGCCTCGAAGCTCACCGCAAAGGCACCGCGCAGCGGCGTGACGGTGATCTCCAACGTGACAGGCAAGGAGCTGACGAAGCTGCCCGACGCCCAGTATTGGGTGGACCACGCACGTGGCACAGTGCTGTTCCTCAACGGCGTGCGGACGGCGCTCGACAGCGGCATCAACGTGTTCATCGAGCTGGGGCCGCAGCCACACCTGACGGTGCAGCTGAATGGCATCCTGCCGACCCACAAGAAGCCTGCTGTGGTGGTGTCCACCCTGCAGGCAGGGAAGGACGAGCCTGAGCTGCTGGCCAGCGCTGCGGGTGCTCTGTACAACGCAGGTGTGGCCCTGCCGTGGGAGACGCTGGTCCCGGAGGGGCAGCGCGTGCGCCTGCCCCCCGTCGCGATGGTGGGCGAGGAGCACTGGATGGACCTGCCCCCCACGCGCCGCCAGCTCGAGGCGCAGCGCCGGGAGAACGACCCCAAGGGGGTGGTGTTCGGCACGGAGTGGCAGGAGGCGGCCCTCGCCAGCACCCCCATCAAGCTGTCCACCGTGATGCTCGTCTCCGACGGCGGCATCTCCTTCTCGGCAGACATCGTCACGGAGCTCCGCAAGACAGGGTGCGCGGTCAGCAAGGTCACGGCTGCGCCCAGCGACCTCTCTGTGCAGCGCCTCACGGCAGCACTTGAGGAGCGCGACCACTGGGATGCCGTGATCTTCTCCTGCACCACCAACGACTACATCCACGGCACGGCTGCCCTGCTGCGCCTGGTGCAGGCATGCGGCACGGTGAAGCGCGTCAGCCGCCTGATGGTGCTCACCACAGGCGTGTGCAGCACGAAGCCCTCCTCCTCTACGCTCAACGTCAGCGTCGCCTGCCAGGCCGCGCTGTGGGGCTTCGTGAAGTCGGCCAGGCTGGAGGTGCGCAGCCCGCTGCTGCAGTGCTGCGACGTGGACACCCCCTCCCCGCACACCCCGCAGGACGTCGTCGCGGAGCTCCGTTCCGAGAGCTTCGGGCTGGACAACGTGCGCCTCCCCAGCGGAGGCACCGGGCGCCGCGTCGAGCGCACCGTCGCCATCCCCGAGGTGCCGAAGACGGAGAAGTTCACTCCCCCAGCAGGCCCGGTCATCATCACCGGCGGAACGGGCGCGCTTGGGCTGCAGCTGTCGGACTGGCTGATGAAGCGGGGGTGCAAGAGGATCATCCTGCTCTCCAGGCGTGGCAAGGTTGCCGACAGCTACCAGGGGCTCTGGGAGCTGGTGCAGGCCACCGCCTCCCGCATGCAGGCCGAGGTGGAGCTGCAGGTGTGCGATGTGTCCGACAAGCAGCAGACGGAGGACATGATCTCGCGCAACGCCACCGGGCTGCGCACAGGTGGTTTCATCCACTGCGCAGGCGTGCTGGATGACGGGCTGCTGAAGTTCCAGACGGAGGAGCGCTACGCCAAGGTGCTGGTGCCCAAGGTGGGCGGGCTGCTGCACAGCCTGAAGTGCATGATGTCGAAGGGCATCCGCCCCCCCATGTTCCTGCTCTTCTCCAGCGTCACCGCCTACATGGGCAACGTGGGGCAGACCAGCTACGGGGCTGCGAACGCCATCCTCGACTCCATCGCCCGCCAGCTCACCGGCGCCAACATCAACTGCACCTCCGTGCAGTGGGGCCCGTGGGGCGGGTACGGCATGGCCGCCTTCATGGATGAAGGCGAGGGTGTCAACACAGTGTGGCAGCCCCTCACAGGCCCTGTGGGCTGGGGATCCTTCGACACGGTATGGCACTGCCGTTGCCCCCTTCTCTTGTCTGTCTTGTTGATTCACTCGGTTGCATTGGTTTTCACCTCTCTTGCGAGCTCCACACCCCACTCAAACACCCCCACAGGTGTTTGCGCCGAATGCCGAGCCGGTGCTTTGCGTCAGCGGGTTCAAGTGGGACAACCTGCGCGAGTTCATGTCTTCACACCAGTGGAGCGCGCGCTACTTCGGCAGCATGGTGAAGGTATGATTTTGCAAGGCCCCCCTGTTGCTGGGGTGCCCATCACCTTCCAGTGTTTCTTCCGACTTCTGAGCAAAAAGGGGCGCGTCATTGCCTCTGGTCTGCGGTTGCTCCGTTCCACAACACCCCGCCACCACCCCTGCAGCCGCTGCCCGAGCTGGAGTACGACGATGACGACGACATGGAGGACTACGACGACGAGAGCGAGCCCGACGCACCTGCCGCAGAGGGGGTGTCCCCTCAGGCAGTTGAGTCCACCCTCTTGGTATGCATGCGTGGTGTGCCCTGCAGTGTGCCCCCGCTCCACCCGGTTGCACCCCTCAACACCCCTCCCTCTGTTCGCAGGATGTGCTCGGGAAGTACTGCAAGAATGCCGAGGCGATCGGGCCCCAGACGGAGCTGGTCAACCTGAACCTCGACAGCGTCGACATGACGGCTGTGGCGCAGGACATCTCTAAGAAGTTCGGCATCAAGGCAGGGCCGATGCTGCTGATGGAGTGCGAGCGCATCGATGAGGTGGTGCGTGCTGTGTCGGCCCAGGTGGTGGCGCAGGGCGGTGCGAAGCCCGCAGCTGCGAAGGCGAAGGCGCCCCGCAGGCGTGCCGCACGTGGCCCTGTTGAGGAGGAGCCTGCCGAGGCAGCGTCTGTTGCAATGTCGGAGGCGGAGGTGTTCGAGAAGCTGCTTGTGATCCTCGACAAGTTCGGCAAAGCGGGGGGTGGCATCGAGGCGTCGACAGAGCTGATGTCGCTCGCGCTGGACTCCGTCGACATGACTGCCGTGGCGCAGAGCATCAGCAAAGGGTTCGGGATCAAGGCTGGCCCGATGATGGTGATGGAGGTGTCGACGGTTGGCGAGCTTGCGAAGGAGATTGTGAAGGCAGGTGCCAGCACCGCGTCCACCGGGGCAGCGTCCAGCAGCAAGGCGGCACCGAGGCGCAAGGCGAGGAAGGAAGCTGCTGCCTCGTCCTTCGCCCCTGTGGCCAAGCCCACCCCGGAGGGCGTGCACGCGGACCTGGTGCAGATCATCATGAAGTACGCGAAGGAGGCCATCGACCCCACGCCCAAGACGGAGCTGGTCAACCTGAACCTCGACAGCGTGGACATGACGGCTGTGGCGCAGGAGGTCTCGAAGAAGTTCAGCATCAAGGCAGGCCCCATGTTTGTGATGGAGAGCGAGACGCTGGGCGACCTCGGCAAAGCCATCATCGAGCTGGTGCCCGACACGGCCCCCGTGGAGTCGCAGAAGGCGAGCAAGCGGGTGAAGCGCCAGCCGTCCTCACCCACGGCGCCCGGGTCGCCACTGACTCCGGGACACGAGACGCGCATCGACATCCCGACCAATGCGAAGGACCTGGAGGATGACTGCATCGTGCTCAACCGCCGCCTGGCACAGGACAAGTACGGCAGCACAGCCATGTGGCTGCTGACGTTCGTGGGGCGCCTCTTCTTCCTGGCGCTGGGTCAGTTCATCAGCTTCATCCTGGCCTCCCTGGCCTCAGGGCTGCCGGAGGTCTTCACGAAGCTGTTCAGCCTCCCGACCCCGACCTCGTGCTCGGTGTCGCTGGGTCACGAGTTGTCCTTCTTCTGGGATGTGTTCCTTTGTGCGCTGGTGTTCCTGCCGGTGTTCGTCTGTGCCAACCTGCTGTATTACATCGCCCTGAAGTGGACCATCATCGGTCGCTTCAAGCCCCAGTCCTTCGTGCGCGGCAGCTCGATGTGCTCGCTGCGGAAGGACATCGTGCGCTTCTACAACGACGAGATGGTCGGGCGCCTGGTGGGGCCGTTCTCCGAGACCGAGATCCTCATCTGGTGGTACCGCGCCCTCGGTGCCGACATCGGGAAGGGTGTTGTCATCTCCAACCCCACCATCTTCTACACCGACCTGATGCACATCGGCGACAGGGTCACGATCAACCCTGACGTCGACCTTGGCTTTGAGTTCTCCCTCGATGGCTTCAACTACGAGATGCGCGAGCTTTGGATCGGGGCGGGGAGCACACTCTGCTTCGGTGCATCTGTTGTTGCCGGCACACAGTTCGGGCAGGCCACGACGGTGTGCGTGCGGGCCACAGCGCAGGGCATCGTGCCCTCTGGGTCCACCGTCTACCATGAGACGGTCCTCCGCCCCGGCGAACACCCACCCGTCCCCGTCAGCGCATCCACCACACTGCGCACCACACTGGGCGGAACATGGGACCTCGTCGTTGCTCAGGTGCTGGGCCTCCTGGCCATCCTTGTCGTGATGGACTTCGCCCTCGCCTTCACCGTGGTCTACGTGGCCTACCTGCTGGTCAACATGTTCATGGCCTGCAACGACCTGGGCTACGGCTACATCCGCGACCTGCCCGTGCTCGACGCTGCCAGCATTATCGCCCTCTTCCTCACCCCCGTGGTGATGGGCTCGCTGGTCTCTGTCCTTGCCGTCGTGCTGAAGTGGGCGGTGCTCGGCAGGTGGAAGGAGGGGTCACACCGCCTGACCACCTTCCTCGTGTGGCGCTTCTGGTTCGTGCGCCAGGTGCTGAACCTCGCCGAGAACCTGTTTGTCCTGCTCTACTTCCGCTACACCCCTGTCATGTGGCTGTGGTTCGTCGCGCTGGGTGCGAAGTTCCGCACCTCCGCCATCCTCTCCCCCTACACGACCTACAACCACGACCTGATCGAGGTGGGCGACGAGTGCTACCTGGGGTTCCAGCCGTACATCCCAACACTCTCATGCGACCACGTCGAGGGCATCGCAACCTTCAAGAAGACCTACATCCGGAACAGGTCGTTCGTCGGACCTAGCGCCACTCTGCTTGCCGGGGCTTGCCTCGAGAGCGACTCCGCAGTGTCCGCAGGGGGCGTCCTCGGTAAGGACCGCACGGTGCGGAGGGGAACTCTCCACTTCGGGTCGAAGATCACCGTTGCATACAAGCCTGAGCCTCGCCTGGACAACAACATCATTTTCAACGTCTACCAGCTTGTGCTGTGCGTGCTGGTGAGGTTCCCCGTCCAGTTCCTGATGAGCCTGGTCCCCCTCCTGGTTGGGTTCCTCTTCATCGCGTGGGTGAACCCCGACTGGTCGAGCGATCTGTACGTCTCACTGACGCTGATCCTGTGCCTCAGCAGGCAGTTTAATATCATCGTGATGCCCTTTGTCCTGCTGCCCTACGGCGTGGCGACGAAGTGGATCTTCCTGGGGAGGATCAAGGAGGGGCAGGAGGCGAACTGGCGCAGCTTCCACCACGCCAACTGGATCCACTGCCTCATCACAAGCGGGACCGTGATCGTGCCCATGCTGTCTGTCTACCAGAAGACATTCCTCTGCCGCTGGTTCTTCATCCTGCGTGGTGGGAAGGTTGGACCCAACACCGTCATCCACATGCCACCCCCTTCCCCGGAGAACGATGTGATGGAGCTGGGCGACGGTGTTTTCTTTGAGAACAGCACCTACTACGCACACAACTTCCTCAACGGATACCTGAAGTACGAAGGGGTGAAGGTGGGCGACGGTGTGATCAACACCTTTGCGGTGCACGTCACACCCGGGTCGACTATCCCCGACGGCACACTCCTGGGACCCAACACGCTGACATTCAAGGGTTCAGAGATGGACCGCTGCCAGGTCCTGTTGGGCACTCCTGCAAAGATCGGGCACCTGGGTGCCGGCAACACCTTCCACACCGATGCAAGCGAGGGTATTCTGCCTCTGGACCCTTCGATGGGGCCCTATGACCGCACCCTGCTGCGCTACCTCATCCAGGAGTTCTCCATCAACGCGTTGGAGGAGGGCCTTCCTGTGGTGGGGGACGTGGAGAGGCAGCGGTCGCGCTCCCGCAACCGCAGCGCCCTCCGCCACACCCTGCTGGACGAAAGCAGCCCGACCGAGATGGAGGGAGTGCACCTCACCACTGCCGATGACAACGAGGAGGTATGATTCAGGCTGTCTTGAGTGGTGGTCCTGGCGTGTGTGTCGTGCAACATCATTTTCCACTCTCACACACACCTCCCGCTGCAGGAGCTCACCGTTGCCGTGTAAGTGAGGCGAAAGGAGTGCATGGGGGGAGGGGGGAGCTGCGTGTTGCCCTTTTTTTTTGGGTGTTCTGCGTTCGAAGAACACCAACTGTCGTTGATACCTTTCTCTCTCGTGGTTCACTCGGTTGCATTAGCTTTGCGCCGTTTCGGCTCGGCTTGGATGAGAGCTCTCAATCTGTAGGTCTGGAGGGGGGGGGGGGGGCGAGGGCGGGGAGTGGTGTGCTCCCCCCCCCCCTCCCCTCCCCTCCCCCCTCAATCTCTACGATTCTAACCAAAAAAAACACCAGGGGAGGTTCTTTCTCCCCCCGGTATTCCAGACCTATCTCTTCCCTGGTTGGCTTGGAGGTGGATTACTCGCCCTTTAGCCTCAGGTCTCGTCCTCATCTGCCCCCTCCCCTCCTCCATCGCCTTTCTCCCTCCCCCTCCCCTGTGGTCAGCAGGTCGCCTCTTCCCAGCAGCGCTTCGTGTCCAACCTCCTGGATCAAGTGCGCATTCAAAAAAGCGGCCGGTGTTAGGTTTCGAGAGGGTTGTTTTCGTTCGCGCTATGCGATAAGAGAGAGAGGGCGGGGGGGTTATTGGGGGGTTTCTCGGTTGTGGCGAGAAGAGAGAGGGAGAGAGAGAGAGGGAGAGGGGGGGAGAGAGCAGCAAACAGCAGGAGACAAAAGGATCAAATCGAAATGTGTTTTCCTCTACCCCCCCCCCCTCTCCACCACAATCGATATCTCCTTCACATTTTTTTTCCATCCGTGGCCCAACTCAGAGGCGAATACGCCCGCACACCACGATGCGGGAGTTCGCAGTGTCCCAGCATACATCTGCTCATCCCGCCCCCTCTTTGCTGTTTCCCTTTTTTTATTTGTCGTTGATCGTAAACTATTGGTGTGGGGGGTTGTGCCGTTGCTGCGCTTGCCCCCTCCAATCAGGCAGGAAGGGCGCAGTCACTGGAGTTCTCCAGGTTGTGCCATCCCAACGGGAGGTGGGGGGGTTTTTTTTGAGCGATTTTAGTATTTTGTGGCGGTTCTTTTTGTTGCCCGGGTGTGGCGCTCAGGGCAACAGAAGGCAGTGCATTTTGCCTTCTTTTTGACGCCCCCCCCCCCCCTCTTTTTTTACGAGCGCTGTATCGGAGAGAACGGCGCAAAAGAATGCATCGAAGGAAAGTATCGTACAGCTGGAGCTTGGAGACTATCGCCGTCATTTCAGAGGGAATCAATGTTGAAGGATTGTCTCTGAGCCCCGAGTTGGCTCAGAGAAAAGCTCGTTCGGAGCTGTTTCACGTCGTTTACGTTTTACAGTTTCCGGGCAAGGCGATCCTACTTCATAGCGCAATGTGTACGATTGTGAGGTAGGTGGGCGTGAGTGCGTGCGAGGCAGTTTCACGCCCCCCCTTTTGTTTGCTGATGGTTCTCACGGTGTGGGCTCTAGGGGCCACTCTGCGATGCCGGCACGCTAACCCAAACTGCTGATGGTGATTTTTTGTGTGAGGTGGCAGCACCTTGGAGGCAACGAAAGACAGTCCCCCCGCAGCAGGCTGTGGGGGCGGGCTGCTTTTTGTTTTTTGGAGTTGTGCCAACAACGCAGGAAACTTTGCTATGCAGATCATGCAGGGCACACCACACCCGCAGCAGGGGTGTGGGGGGTGTTCTCGCGATCGACGAATACCCGCTGGTTCTTCTCTCCCCTTTCTGATTTGCAGACACAAAGTTTCCCGGATCGTGTGTTGCGCAAACATCAACCCATACAATTCCTGAAATGGGGAGGGGGGGTGGGGGGGTCTTCTGCCATCATATGGCCCATGCAAATGAATGCGATTTCAAAGGTCGGGTGATTCGCACACCCAGTCGGCCTTTCTTTTTTGAGAGTTGTGCAACAACGCAGGAAACTGTGCCAGTGCAGATCCTTGCAGAACATCACCACGCTTCATGACAGGCGCGCGGGGTGTTCTCGCGATCGACGAATGCCCTTCGGCAGGCTCTTCTCTTTGTTTCCCTTCCAGATTTGCACTAATACACAGTTTCCAGCCATCGTGACCACAACACAATACCCACCCCCACCCAATGGTGTAATCGCACCTTTATTTTTCTTCTGTTAGCGGTGAATACGAACCCAACGAACATCACGTCCCCTCAGCGGCAGCGCTGAATGTGTGGAGGAATAGCGCACGGAGGAGGAGGGACCGGGGCAGAGTGTGAGAGCTGCGCCGGCACGAGCATGCCGGCACGCGCTTGCCGGATGGCGCCTGCTGGTGGAGGGAAGGGTGGAGACGAGGGGTGGGTAGGTGTGCGGGGGGGACAGGTTCCACACATCCACTCGACACCTTGTATCCCTTGTCCATCCAAGCGCATTTTCTGCAGAGGTCCCGGGTTTACAGGGCGCAGTCAGCCTGGCGGGGCGGGCAGGTGCGAGGCGAAGCCCACACACCCACCCACAACACTCCACGGCCTGACTGGGTGACTGGAAGCCCATATCTCCTTTTGTGCCAGACGCCTTGAACTTGTGTCCGCTACTTAACCCCCCCCCCCGCCCCTACAGGCATCCACAAGCCCTACTGAGGGCATTGTCTTTTATTACATTATTTTGTACTCATATTTTGCATCTTCCGCATTCACGAAAAAAAACCCATTTTTGCCGCCCTCTCCGATCGTGCAAAAGGCAAAGATGAAGGGCGTCAAGCGGGACAGAACGGGACTGTGCCAAAAGGCGCACAGGCTCGAAGGAATGAAATGAAAAAAAAAGGAATCCGCAAAACAATTCTACCGTAAACGGAAATATTGTGGACCGTAATAAAGGTGAACCGTACTATAGGTGGACCGTAAAAAAGATGGAACAAATGGGATTTTTCCGGAACTTGGAACATTTTTACGGTCCACCTATTTTACGGTTGGGATCGTGGACTTGGCGGTTTTTTTTACGAGTTCCTTCGCGACGAAGTCGCGAAGGAACCAAGGAAATCGTACGACTGAAGCTGCAGGATTAACACCACAGGGCCTCAGCACAGAGTGTGCGCTCACCATCGTCCGGGAACTGTTCTCCCACAGTTACTGCAGGGTGTACTACACTAAAGGAGTACGATTTCCCTGAATTTTCCGGGCACTGATTCACGAATTTACATCTGGAGGGAGCCCGGTGGTCTCAGCTTCTGTCTGCGCGCCCTGCCGTACTGTGGCTGCTTTTGTGGGCTCGTGCAGCAGGTTCTACTTTTACTTCTACCGGAATGCTCCTTGCATGGTACTACACTTCTCGAGGTGTGGTGGTGGGTGAGTCTCGAGGTGAGTGGTGGTGATCGTGCTTTTTCCACACACAGGGAAGACTTGCTTCTCTTGCTGGTGTTGGTTGCGGTGGTGGAGGGAGGGTCCAAAGCTGGGAGGTCGGGAGGCCTACGTGTGGGTGTCTGCGGCGTGGAGGCCGCAGTCCGCGCCCCGCAACCCACCAGCCCGCGGGCGAAAAACGCATTGTCTTTTCCATATTCAGTCCCAATAAATGGTGGACCGTAAAAAAGATGGAACGTTTGGCCTTTTTTTGGGAACTTGGAACATTTTTACGGTCCACCCTTTTTCCGTTTACGGTATATCCTGCGCGCTTCTGCTCCAAAGTGCCCCCTTTTCACCTCCCGTCAGCATCAGACTAGGTTTGTCATGGTTTGACAGAATTCTGCCAGAATTTCACAGATTCTGGCAGATTCTGGGGATTTCAGATTTTTCAGAATTTTCAAAATCTGAGAAAATCTGTCCAGATTCTGGACAGATTTTTCCAGAATTTTCAGAATTCTGGAAATTCTGAGAAATCTGGAAAAATCTGAGAATTCTGGAAAAAATCTGGCCAGATTCTGGACAGATTTTTCCAGATTTTTCCAGATTTCTCAGAATTCTGGAAAATCTGAGAAATCTGGAAAATTCTGAGAAATTCTGTCAGAAATCTGGAAAATCTGTGGGGGGGACCTTTTCGAATTTTTTTTTGGGGTGGGCCTATTTTGGACATTTGGACCCATTTTCAAAGGGATTTTTGAATTTTGAGCCCATTTTGAGCCCTAAAATGGCTCATCGAAATATTTCTGCAAAAAATCCGGGCCAGAATGCCAAAATCTGAAAAATCTGAGAAAATCTGGAAAATCTGAGAAATCTGGAAAATTCTGAGAAATTCTGCGGGGGGGACCTTTTCGAATTTTTTTTGGGGGGTGGGGCTATTTTGGTCATTTGGGCCCGTTTTCAAAGGAATTTATGGATTTTGAGCCCATTCGTTGCCCTAAAATGGGCCCGCGAATATCTAGCTCCTGAGGACCTGGGTACATGGCCAAATCAGCCAGAAATCTCAGGTTTTCGCATTGCAATTTGGGTTCGCGTGCTGGTATCGCAGACTGGCCCCGAGGGTCGGTTTTCGTCAGCTGAGTGAGGGTGTGATATGAGGGTTCTATCCAACAAGGATATCAAGGCGGCACTTCAAAGTCCTGCCAAGGACAGCGCCACGTGGGTGTGTGCTTCTGATGTACGTTATGTCATCATGTGAAACCCTCCCCAGCGTGTGCCAACATCCCTGACACGCTCACGAAAAGCATGACACGGAGAAAGCAGGTGCCGAAACAACCTGCCGAGCACACGGGTGGTGCCACGTTGATCCACGCAGCGATCTCCCATGTCAGGAAGCCTTGTCGCCACGGCAGCGTGCCGCAGACTGTAGGAGAGGTGTCGCCAGTCACCTTGAGGTTGCAGTGTGTCATCAGACTAAAACCCGTGCCTTGTTCACCCTGTTGTTCACCCCTGTGAGGTTGCTCCCATATCGTTGCCTGCTTTGGGGCCTGAAGGACATAGGGGTCCAACCGGCACTTGAGCATCGCAAGGCCTAAGTGGCTGTGTGGCAGGTTTTCATTGAAGGGCAAATCCCCCCTTTTCTGGGTGAAAAGTGTTGTGCGTCGTTCAGTATCTTGCGCGAATCGCTTTCGACACCACCATTCAAACCACCGCAAAGGGGCAACCCATCTTCTGGAGTGTGATCTCTGGTGGCGGGGTGGGATGGGTGAGTGGGGTGTGACGGTGCAACGACAGTCGAACTTCTTCGAACGCAGAACACCCCACCAGCCTGCCGGGCGTGTGAAGTGTTCGCAAGGATCCGCACAGTGAAAAGTTTCCTGAGTTGGCTACGCCGAACTTACAAAATGGGAAGATGTGAGTGTCGCTTGTTACGACCCACTGGCTGGACGAGTTCTCTTTTTGGGGGACAAAACCACACACAAGAAGGTTGTCACAAGGGGGTCTTCGCTGGTCGTTATTCTTCGTCAATCTTCGTCAGTTTTCACTATTTCAACAGCAAATACACCGAGGTGCACTGACGACCATCCCGTAGCGAAGAGACCCCCACAGTGAAAAAGATAGTTGGCAGCGCTTTGGGTGACAAACACAATCTACCTTGCCTTGTTGTTATGACTGTGCGCACATTCACACCAAGCTTCATCAGCCAAACCACGTGAGGTTTGTTCATCCGGGTTTGGCGCACACACAACGCCTTGTCTTTTAAACGTTCAATGGCATTGAATGCAACACTCACATCATCGAGGCCAAGTGTTTCTCGTAGTATTTTTCGAGGGAAATCCCCCCAAAAAAGGATAAGGGCAGCAGTCCTTCGGGACGGGTGACTAGCGACACCCCCCTTAGCCAGCTACTCACTTAAACAGAAGTCACGGTGATTATGGTGTACGGAATTCTTGAAGCGATGTCTAGACAAACTGTGTGATTTTTAACCACAGAGGCCGTTAATCCACACATGCGGAGGGACTGCACTGAAGAGCTTCCCCCTCTGGTACGACAATGTATGCGTTAGGAAGCGAAACAACGTACAGTGTCCGTCACGGCCTGGTCGTCTTGTACGTCAGGCTGGAGGTTGAAAATGGGTACAGTGGCTGAATCTGGAGGTTGGGTGCGGGTTGTGTGTTCCGCATCATCCCTACAAACCAAACCAAGCCGATTGACACCGAACATTTTGTCTGACCTGCACCCATTGTTTCCTGCCTGCCTGCCTGTGTTGTGCTGCACCTGTGCCTCCCTGTTCTGTATTTTGTACCCTCAGCGGGTTCACGATACAGGGCAGTCCACTCCCCCAAAAATCACGGTCTTGACGCCCATTCCATCCACTTTCAGTGGATGTGTTTGGTATTTCCGAATGGAATTTTCCAGCGTCAAGATTACAAGAACAGGGTCAGTCACTTCTACCGTAGCTGCGATGCCGGTAGTTGTGCAGAAATGATCTTTTCGACGGACGCGACGCCTCCCCAGCTTGCCTGTGTCTGTGTTGCCATAGCCATGTGACAGATATTCACATAACGAATGTACTGTCACACCGCAAGGGGCTTTGGACAACGTTAAACAACAGTACACTTGCAGGTTTGGGTCAAAAATTCCAATTTCCGCTGGTCACGGGCCCCTTTCAAAACATTGACCACCTTTCGAGAATTTAGTTCTGCACCATGGATTCGAGGGACTGCGATGATTCGGAACCGAGGATGAAGACTACTGGGAAGGAACTGTGTGCTCTCTTGAAGCACTGGAATCGGCGAACTTGGACGGAACCTAAGCGCGACAGGTGAAGGGGCATCCCGAACAAAGGCATACAATGTAATTTAATCAGTTTATATTTGGGCCACTCCCTGGGTGTCTCACAGCGTTGCAGGGAGGGGGAGGGTGTGCGGGGGCCGCACCGCACAGGTCCTTTTTTTTGTCACAAATTGAAGTGTCACCCCCACCCACCGGATCTGGGAGGGCGGGGGTGAATGGTTTTTTTTGTCTTCTTTTTGTTGTGGAACGAGAAGAAAGTAAACACCAAAAAAATCAAAATCGAAGTAACTTCGCTCAGAAATGCAGAAAAGTGGAAAAAAGGGTGGAAATGCACCCCCCTTCACAAACCTGGTTGCAAAGTGGCACAATTTTGGGAGCGAAGTCCTCACCCGATCGGTTTTGTGCAGTGGCCTCTCTCTCACAGTACCCGGGGTTGTCGACATCGGATAAAATGCGCGGGAGGGAATATCCCAAACAAAAATTTAGAACCTGCCTGCCACCCTCCCTGGGTTGGTGAACCGAACCTGTGTGATCCGTCACTCGGTTCTTCTCAAATCTCCCTGCATTCTGTTTCTTTTATTGCGGCCTCAAATAGGCCTGCTCATCTCCCACCTAACTGAAAGTTGCACGCCAACCAGCCCCGTGTGTGATGGCCTTCCCGCAGCGACGTTGTCAGAGGCGGGTGTGGAGTTGCCATCGGTTTCCTGCGATACGCCCCTCCAGCGCTGTTTTCGGGCAGATATTCTGGAGGGGGTTTTGGGCCAAGAAAGTGTCTTTTATGAGACTGACTTGACACGCAATGCCTTGCGGGGAGGTGGCAGTGCGTTAGCACAACGGCCGTGCTCATGCAGCATCCCAGCTCGTGTAGCGTTGCGGTTGTGTCGGGGTTGTGGGGTGAACTCCATCAACATTCAACAGAATAAACCATGACCATCGACGAACGGCTCCAGCACACACCATACATTGTTGTCTTTATGTCCCATGCACTTCCCCCACATCACTCGTGAATTTTCTTGTTCCTTCAAAATCAAATGATGGGCCATGCCGATGACTGGCTGTCTCTTTGCACGTCACCTGTTGATCAGCAAGAGCACAAACCTACCAAGACAGCTGGCTCATGGAAGTTCAACGCTTCTGGTAATGTGGAACATGGTTGGCGTCTTCACGCCAATGTTTGGTCTTCGAATTATCGTCAGTAATATCCAGCAGTCTCAATCTCCGGCCGAGGCACCCGTCTGATCTGTCTCCGCTTTAATTGGGGCGGGGTCGGAAAACGGCGTGCTTCGCAGGTCATATTTGGTTTCCCTTGAGTGTGTTTGTTTGCTCCCTCCCCGCAATGGTGTTTGTTTGAAGGGGGGCAGCAGTGCGCGTGCTGAGCAAGCCGCCACATGCGCCTCTCGGTGATCTGCGGTGTGTGCGGGTGTTGGGTTGTGTGGTACTGTGGTGTGATGCGAATACGACTGATTTCAGCAGTCGGGTTCTGCCAGCTGCAGGATAGTACAGTTTCACAGTGCGCGTATTTGCTTATTTCTTGACAAAACTATTACCGCGTCTTAAATGCGCCTGACATCGGTTCCTGTCTGGCATTCCCTGGATTGCATCTGCATTCTTCAGGGGGTGTCGGGCGGTGATTGTGTCGGCATTTCAAGAGCCACCTTTTTGGCGATTTGTGGCCGTGTCCAGCTCCCTGTTTGAGCGAACTCTTTTGGACGAAGAACGCGGTGAACATGAACTACCCGACAGAACATTCTGAGTAGAGCAGAGGGGCAAGGGGGATGAAAAGGCAAACAACAGGAGACCAATCGCCCAGCCTCTCTGTCTGCTCTCTCTCTCTCTCTCTCTATGCATTGCTCAGGCTTGTCGTGCGTGAACGCTTTCGTTTTCCTTCAGGGTATTCCCTTGATCTACCTAAACAGTCTATGCGGTCGATAAAATGCGCCTGTGGGCATCTCGAACTTCAATCCTTTTCGTTTCATCTGATTTGCGCCGTTTTTCTTATTCTTGCAAGGTCTGAGGGTGCTGCCAGCGAAGGGCGCACCCTCCTAGTTGCATTCGGTTTTGCGGTTGTTTTGCGGGTGGTGTTACTGGGTGGTGTTCCGAACATCCATCCAAGCCACACTCGTTGAGATATTCCTGTGGCAGGCTTCGGACTGCTGTCCATGCGTTTTTTTCATTTCCATTTCCATTTCCATTTGCCTTTTTTCTCTTTTCTTTCTGGGGGCCTTCGCTCAGAATGCAGAGATGTGAGGAAAATCCCCTCACGAAGGCATGAGCACAGTGACACAGTTGGACACACACACAGTGGCACATAGCGGAAGGCCTACAGGCCCGACCATATTAATCCGGGTTTCTATTTAGTGAAGTCTCCGAAAAAAATTAATTATTCACTAAATAAAAACCACGTTTAATCGCGCCCCACACAATCTAGTTGACTACCGTTCATTCCACCCCCTCCCTCTGAATCACTCCAATACACGACACGAATCACACACCAGGAAGCGAGAACATATCCCGGACCCTCCATCACAATGAGCGGAACAGTTACCCCCATCGACGTGGCCCTTGAGGCGGCGGGGAGGGCAGCGGCTGCGGCTTCCGAGGCTGCCCAGAAGGAGGCGGACAACGTAGCTCTTGTGGAGGAAATACTTGAGAAGCAGTCGCAGCGCACCACCCTTTCTGTGGCGGACATCGTACACCTGACTGACCTCGCCCAACAGAGGGAGTGTCAAGTGGACGCGGTGAAGGAGTGGAAGGAGAAGAACAGCGAGAAGAAGGTGTCCGCCGCGCTGGTTTCGAAATATGTAAAGCACAAGGTGGATACGGGCGACTACCACGTGCCCAGGCAGCGGGGACCGAAGCCCCTCCTCACAGACGGTGAGATGGAGAAGGTGCTGAATCTCACGCAGCGGACCCGCGCGCTCGGGTGGCCGATCACAGCTACCCGCTTCTCGGCGCTGGTGTGACAGGTGTGGTGAGTAACAGCGTTGCTGTTACTCACCACACCTGTCACCCGAGGAACTCCGTGTGTCTTATGCACTTCTCGCACGACCAATACCGTACCGTCGGAGGGACCGCCGCAAAAAATAATTAATTATTCGACAAAATTTGCGGTGCGAAAAATTAATAAATATCCACTAAATAGGAACCCGGGTTAATACAAATTATCCAATTAAGAGCCCACTAAAAAGGAGCGGGCCTGTAGGCAGCCCCCCCCCCCCTTTTTTTGCTTTCTCGTTTCGTGGCTCTGTGGAAATTTGCTGGGGTCGGTGAACTAACCCCCCCCCCCCTTCCGTGCCACCCCCACCCACACCCACCACCCCCCCTCCCCCAAGAAGGTGCTGGGAGATTTTGCTTTTCCATTCACTCTCGACAATCAAGCCCCCTTCTCCCTCCCATTGTGCGTTGATCCGCCTTTTGTGCAGCAGATCTGGTGTGGTGGCTACAAAAAATTACTAACATTGCAAGAAGGTGTGCTGGGTGACTTGATTTTCCATTCTCGACAATCAAAAAAAAACCCCCCCGCCCCCCCCCCCCCCCCCCCCCCACACACACACACACCCACCCCTTCTCCTTTGCAATCTGTTTCGAATTGCTGTCCCTCCCTGCCCCTCCACCCCCTACCCCCCTTCTGTGAAGGGCGGTCAACTCTCCCCCTGCACCTTCCCTTTCTCTGCCCCTCTATGTCAGAGCTGGGTAAAAACCCCCCGATGTGTTCAGGGTTGTGGATGTGGTTGCAGGTGTTATTCCGGAATGCATGTATTGTGTGTGACAGACGTGCGGAGGAGAGGTGGTGTTTGTCGCTTCGTCGCTTTGAAGGGGCACCACAGACACCCTCCAAACCAAGCAAAAAAATAAATTTGTGTGATACGATCGGATGGGATGGGGGGGGGGGGGGGGTAGGGGGGGTCAAATGGGGGTGACAAACACGATTTTTCAAAAAACCGGCGCAGAGGCCCCAAAGCCCCCGTAAACCCTCCAAACCCCCCCAGATCGGTCCGGAAACCCATCGAACCCCACTTTTCCACCATTCCGGGCACCTCAGGTGCCCGAATTGGGGTACCTAAATTTTGTGCCACCGTTTGGTACCGGACAGTGCCACTGTGTGGGAGGTTGGAAAAGAAAATGCCCCAACACACCACATCTGAGGGTTGCAATGCATGTTGCTTGCCAACCACGTCATCCGGTGGGTGTCAGGCGCTATGTAGGTGGCATGAGCCAGGTCTTCGATGTGTTCTGGCTTGTATATGTACCTCCCTGCCTGCGGCACAGGCACTGCCTTTGTCCCCCACACCAGCCACAGAGAGCGTATTGTACTCGGTCCACGGTTGCTGATTCATTGTGATGCGTTGTATCCTCGAGTGAACGTCACACACTAGTGGCACCACCACCCGCCATCCGAGAGCTGTATTGACTTTGCGCCCTTCCGTTGCATTCACCTCGCCACGCATATTGCACCGTTCAGTACCAGTGCTCTTGGGCCAGGCAAAGTAGACCGCAGCAACTACCAATTCTGGCACAATGGGTACCACGACAGCGCACTTCGTGTGTTCCCGGAATGTACAGCTCGTGTTGCAACAGTCGTTGTCAACACATCCCGGTTGTGGAGCACTGCTGCACAGGAATCACACGACCATCTGGACTTGTTCCGTACCTACAGGCAGCCTCCCGGTGCATGGTGGCAGGGAGGTACATATACAAGCCAGAACTCATCGAAGACCTGGCTAATGCCACCTACATAGCGCCTGACACCCACCGGATGACGTGGTTGGCAAGCAACATGCATTGCAACCCTCAGATGGGGTGTGTTGGGGCATTTTCTTTTCTAACCTCCCACACAGTGGCACTGTCCGGTACCAAACGGTGGCACAAAATTTAGGTACCCCAATTCGGGCACCTGAGGTGCCCGGAATGGTGGAAAAGTGGGGTTCGATGGGTTTCCGGACCGATCTGGGGGGGTTTGGAGGGTTTACGGGGGCTTTGGGGCCTCTGCGCCGGTTTTTTGAAAAATCGTGTTCGTCCACGTAAAAGGGTGGCATTTGACCCCCCCTAGGGGGGGGGGGGTGGTGGGGGTGGGAGGGAATATTCGTGGAACACCATCGAACTTCGAACGAAATAGGTTGTTCCCACATGGCCTGGGGTGCTCGTGATGGTGGCTGGCGTGTTGCCAAAAAAAACTCAGAAATAATGTCTGTCAAGGCTGTTGGTGGAACAAACCAAAAAAATAAAGTCAAAAAAATCTGGTGGCTGGTGTGATGCCGGCACCCCTTCAATAAAGACATGCCTTGTTGCCAATTGTTGTTTTCGATTGTTTGCTTTTTTTTTTGCGAGGTGCCCCCCCTTGCTCTGCCCCAGGATGTGCCAGTGTGAGAGATACACGGTGGCCTGCCAGGTGCATAATTCTGTTCCCTGGTGCCGGGGTACGCCTCCCATTTGCCTTTGTTGCGCTTTTATTCTGAGTTTCTCTGTGTCGAGTTTGGGTCACAGAGAGGGGGTTACTCTCCCATGGACTGAAATGGGGGCGAGGTGTCGCGTGCGTGCGGAATGAAAGTAAGAAAAAAAAATCTGGAACAAAAAAAATGCAGGGCCTCTGTGCAGTAGCCTAGCTCACACAGTGCCTGCGATTGTTGACACCAAAAAAAGATGCGGTTGAAACCAAATGAGAGGGCCAGCGCCAACGAGATAAACGGGGTTTCGGAACTGAGAGTCGGACACGCTCCAAGTCAAATATGTTAGCTTTTTGGTGTCATATTTTCGTTGCCATGTTGAAATGATTGAGAGCACGGTGTGGCGTGCGTGGCAGGGGGGGTGGGGGTGGGCTGAATATCCAAAAAATATATCCCGAACGTTACAATCTCTTTCCGTTTGCTTGATATTTGCGCTTCTCATTTTTATTTGTTTTCTCTTTTTTTTTCTTCCCACCACCAGCCCCGCCCGTCTTCTCTCTTCTTCTTCTTCCATCTCCATCTTCTCCGAGGTGATGCTCGAGACGTCGAACACCATCTCACCTCTCTTTCTGGTTACGGGCCACTCACCCAAGAAAAGCTAAGGTGCCAGGATCGGCGTTCCTCCCTTCGAGAGGGGCAAACAGGATGATGCTAAACAGACAGGGGAATAGGGTGCCCTTTCTGAGAGGTTTCCAAACCAGAAAAAGCCGGTTTTCTGGTTTGGGCAGGGGATAAGATAGGTCTGGTTTTCCGGTTTTCAAAACCAGGGTTTCCCGGTTCCCGGTTTTCTGGGAAAAAAAAAAAGGTCGGTCTCATTTTTGGCGGTTTTTTTTGTGATTTTGGGACAGTAAAACAGTCAGAAAAAACGCCATAAAAAAATAGAAAGTGACCCCATCGTGATCCGCACAGAGCTCAAATAGTCCAAAGAAGGCAGAGAAGCGGAGAAGAAAAATGGACCTAGCGGGTGGCCCGGTGGGTGGTGATGCCCTCGTCATGCAGGTCTCTTCTGTTTTGAAGGTGCACACATGGTGGACTCCAGCCACCATGTCTAAGAGGGAGTCTAAGACTGCAGTCTGGAGGGCTGAGACGAGAACTCAAACGACTTTCAAGCAGTCTTGAAGGTCGCCAAGCCTATTGGGGGCAACTAACAGATGAGATTTGTTTGTTGCCTGTCGTCACAGCTAGGTGCCCATCTCTTCGATAACGGAATGTGTGCAGAGATCTCGTGGACCCTTTGGCCATTCTGTCGTGCACCCACTCCACCCACAACGCACACCTGTCACGAGTGGTCGCTCCCCCGTCCTCCTCCACCCTGAAGGTTGAACCCTCAAGGACCAGTGATCTCCTGCTGGCCGGGCTGCGATACAGCGAAGCCTTCCTACTTACAAGCGAATCCAGACTGTAGGGAACAGATGTTCACTACCGTGGCCTCCGGCGGCTGGGGGGCTCCGCCCCCCAGACCCCCCTGTGTAAAAGCATTGCACCAGACCGGTTTTTTGGGCGAGAGTCCAAACTTTCAAAGCAGCTGCTGCGCCTGCCCCACCAAGCAGCCTCAGTACGACAGGACGCGCGCAGGCACCGGGCCCTCTCAGATTCTGGGAGGGTTTGCGCGGGTCGCGCGCGCCGAAGGCGCGCGCGAAAAATTTTCAAAACCAGAAAAACCGGAAAACGGCGCCAGAAAAAAAGTCTATCTTATACCCTGGCATGGTTATCAACAGATCTTACCCCCTTTTTTTCCCGAAACCCGTCGAGCATGTCTTCGTCGTCGTAATTTTTTTTCTGTTAAGATCTTAGTGAAAAAAAGCACAAAAATTAAGATCTTAGTATTTTTTTCGAAGATCTTAGGTAAGATCTTAGTTTTTTTGCAAATATCCTTTCGTATTCTTGCTGGAATACTACAGACACACGGCACATCCCAGTCAGGAGTGCAGGCTTCGCTGTCCCGTAAACGGAGAGCGTTTGGGGTGCACAAATAGATCACGTCAAACAGTACAGGAGGAGTTGAAAACCCCATTCCTGTTTCACCAACAGGGTTAGAAACCTCATTTCCCCCCCTTCATTCGCTAAGCAGCCTCACCCAACCCCGGGGTTGAAAACCCCGTCCCATGACTTGGAACATTTCTGATACATGCAACTGACCGCCCCCCCCCCCCCCACACTCTTCTACTCTTTACCCCCCCCCCCACACACACACACACACACACACACACACCCATCCCTGGAGTTGAAAACCCCAGGACTGAGGACGTTTCTGAGATCATCACGACAGGTCAACTTCCTGGCAACCACCGTTGTTCCTCACCTTGGGGAAGGAATGCCTGAGATGGCTCTGTGGGTATCTGACCGCCAGGTCCTGGTTGCAGTGATGAAACACGATACTTGCCATCACGTCAGGCTTTGCGGCGCTGCGGTTGGCAGGAAGAGCATCTTTCCCTACGCTGAACACCGAGTCGCAGCCGGTGGTAGCTGCAGGCACCGCCAGCAGGTCCAGGGAAAGGCACCGGAGCCCCTCGCCAGCAGACGTGTACTTCTCCCAGAAGCCGACAGCTGAGGCCTTGTCCTTGCCGGTGGGTTTGCCTTTCGCGAATTTTCCGAGTCCAGCCAGGTATGTGCTCCATGCCTCCACGGTGACAACAGCTGAGAACTGAGGGAGGGCAAGTTGCAGCTGCTCAAAAGGAAGGAGGGTTTTGCATGTCTGCATCAGCAGGGCCTGCTGTGGGCACAAATGCCGCACGCCACGCCAGAACCAGTACCCGCTCTCTCCTTTATTTCCCCACCAGAGGCGCTTGAGTGACTCGCTCAGCAGGACAGCCACCGGTGAAGCACTCTCGGAGAGGTCGGGGTGGGTGTTGACTCTCTGGAGGTAGGCCTCTTCGGCCTCACCCCTGGCTATCCCGCCGGCCTCGTCGAGGTCGTGGATGCAGTCCTCTATGTCCCCCCAAACCTGGTGCGCATGCGGCTCGGCAGAGGGGTCGGAGTACTTTCGAAAGACGCGCAGCAGGGGTGCCGTGTTGTCACACATCATCTTGAGGTCGGCGTGGAGGGTGGCAGTGCTGTAGCGGTCCAGCAGGCTTCGCAGAACATTTAAGCTGCTGCATGGCTTCTGCGTGTTCTTGAGCTCCAAAGCCGCGAAGCTGTGGAGGGCCGCCAGCCTGTCACGGCAGTGCAGGTAGCACTTCAGGCTCGCTTCGTACCGCGTGTCGCTGAGCAGGGGGCATCTGACACAGGGGGGTGCGCTCTCGGGGATCTTCTCCTGTAGCTCAGCGAGCTTACCCCGTGCGGCGGCGAGCAACCCGTCGAAGTCCGCTGCCTCTGTGAGGGCCGCCAGCCCCGGGGGGACCTCGCTGCGGTAGACAGCAAACAGCGCCTCCTTCTCCCGCGGCTTCGCGACGGCAGCCATCCCGCTCATCCGCTCCACCAGTTCTGCCAGCACGTCAGCTCCGGCAGGCTCCAACACCTTCTGCTGCGCTTCAACGTAGCGACGCGCCCTGTTCTTGCAGTCCTCCCCTGAAAACAGGGCATCCAGCAGGAATACGAGCACGTATGACAGCACGCCACTGGCGGGGTCTGTGAAATCCCCAAGTTCGACTCTTGCCAAGAACTCGAGTTTCTGCTTCTTGAGCCACTTATCAGCGGAATCCGCAGCGTTGTTGGCGATGTGGGGGATGCACGACACCCACGGGATGCCGAGTTCCGCGTCGACCTCCCTGCTTGCTGCCCCGTTTCTCCCGCCGCGATCAGAACGCACCATCATTGGGGCGCTCAGGCCCAGTTTCTCCCACTCCTCCTTCAGGACCGTTGCTACAGGCGCATCAGTGAGGGGCACCACCAGCACAGCACTGAAGCTCCGTGCTGAACATACCATCGAGATCAGCTGCGTTCCCAGCAGCGATCCACAGTCGTGCAGCACTGACCACCTCCGCCCCTTGAGTCGGTCTGTGATGGCCGCACGACTTTCCTCCATCACCTTGGGACTATTCCTCGTCACGACGGGCCCAAGGCGTGGAACGTACCGCGGGATGGTGATGCCATTGAGAACCTCAAGGGCGGTGTGCAGCGCAGCGGGGGTGATGCCTGCGTAGAGCGCAGCCTTTGTCGCCTTGAGTTCGAAGCAAGACGTGTGACGTGAAGCCAACCCAGGGATGGTCTTCTGCGCTGCCTCATCCTGGGCAGCCGCCTTCGCCACCTTGTCTAGGTGCTTCCCCCCCGTGAAGTGGCCCCGCACATCAAGGGCCTGGGACCCGGGGTTCCACAGGCGGGAGCACGTCTGACAGGCGGGAACCATCTGCCCCTCTTCAAACATCCTCAGAAGGGACGCTCTGTTGATGAAACCTGCGGGTGCCTTGCCGAGCTCCACCTGTGAGCAGGTGTCGAACTCGTCGATCACATCTATCAGAGGTGCAGCAAGGTCGTAGGCCTTCACCTTCGCCTGCTCCGGAATGTTGGCGGCAGCCCCCTTCTCAGCGATCCGTGCCGATGCCGCACGCCTCTCAACTGTGGAGGGAAGGGGCTGCCGTCCCTGCGTCTGTGGCACTGTGTCACTCCCAGGCCCTTGCTGTCGATTGCGGATCCGGAACTTCGCCACAGCCTCCGCCACCTCCCCCTTTGACCGCTTCAGCTTTCTGCCCTCTTCTTGCACTTCCCCATTCGCAAGCCTCGTGTAGATGCCCAGCTCCACAGCCTCGTCGACAAGCGCCGGCTTGCGCTTCTTCCCCAGCTGCTTGGACAGCGTGTCCACCGCTTGCGTTAGAGGCGTGTCCACCTGAGCAGGCGGCTCCGCCTGAGCGGGCGGCCCTGCTGGCTCCTCCTCCTGCTCCTCGTCCGCGGGGGCAGGCTGGGGTTCAGGCTCCGGCTGCGCGGGGTCCGCCGGGGGCAGGCTGTCCATTTCCACGTCATGATCACCTGCCCCACTCATGATGGCCCTGGCTTTGTGGATGATGATTGTGGCGAGGCATGTTGGGGTGGGGTTTGCGGCAAGCAGCTCATCGGCGACAGCAAGACACACTCAGGAACAGGCACAGATTGCGATCAGGAGGGATTTGTGGGGGAGAAGGTAAGCTATGAAATGCAGTCACAACACCGTTCAGCCGCAACCGCTCTCAGTCAGTATATGTTTGCTGACGCCGTGCATTGTGTCGTACGCTGCCGGCAGGAAAAATCGTCCTGGGCCTCGTCAGGGAGTGTATCTCCAGTCAGTCAACAAGGAATATGGGGGAAAAACTAAGATCTTAGCTAAGATCTTAGTAAAAAATACCAAGATCTTAGGAAAATTGAAAATTTTACAAAGATCTTTAAAAAAGCCGTTTTCCAGCCAACATCTTCGTAAAGATCTGTTGAAAACCATGCCCTGGGTTTGGGGAAATTTATAAAAAAAATGAGATTTCTGGGGGGAAAAAATCAGAATTTTTTCAAGGCGTTTTCTCGTGGGGGATGAGGATATGTCCTCCTGACACCCACCCTTTTCCCGTTTTTTTTGCAGCCAACAGCCAGACGTTCACTACCGTGGCCTCCGGCGGCTGGGGGGCTCCGCCCCCCAGACCCCCCTGTGGCGTATGTCTCGTACTCAAGTCCTTCGAATCCCATCAGGTCGGGGGATCCAACCACTCCAGTCGCCTCAGGACGCAGCCAACTCACACAGAATCTGTTCGCCCACACGAACAGATGTTCACTACCGTGGCCTCCGGCGGCTGGGGGGCTCACGCCCCCCAGACCCCCGATGTAGCGTGTGCCCGTCTGTCTATCTCACTTACCCCGGATACAGTGCTGCGTAGGAGGTCAGCACCACATCCATGAAGCGCTTCTTCGAAGCCTGGCTGACATCGGACAGGAGGTCGGACTTCCCCACCTGGGAGGTACACTCGCCGCGTTGGCGACATGCGTGACATGCGACACGATACCTGAAACGTGAGTGTGCCTGGCTAACACGGGCATTTCAACGGTCTGCCGGCGACCGTCCCCCAAACCAGTAAACCAGCAGTTTTGGAAAATCGGAGAGGTCACCCTACTACCCTGTAAACAGAATTCGTCTTGAAAAAAAACACACACAGTTTTATCTGACAGCCCTTCAGGGCCGGGAATGCCCTTGTATCCAAAGCACGAATTGGAAATCAACAAACAAAAACTATCTCAAAAAAAAGCACACACTCTCCCACACACCCACATCCCGCCTCTTGCTGTCCAAGAGGCGGAGAAACCCGTCACCCCTCTCGCAGGGGTGATCCAGAAGTCCGGACAAGACTTGTTTTATTCAAATCGTGTTGCCGGCAGTGACGGCCTCCGAAGGGGGGCTCTCCTGGGAATGAACATATTGCCAAGCAGAATAGTGCGTGAGGAGACGGGAGAGTTGCGCTCAGCCCCCCCCGCCCCCCCCCCCCCCCCCCCCCCCCCACACACACACCCCCTCCCTCGGAATTCGATTTCACTACCCCCCCCCCTCCCTCGCGCGAATGTCGGTTTTATTTCATATAGCCCCAGTTTGGCCCGCAAACCCGCAAACCCGCAACCACGCATCCAAAACACACCACAACCCCCCCCCCCCCCAAGCCGCGAGTCGGAATTCTATCTTACACACAACACACACATCTTCTCCCCTCCCCCCCTCCCCCCCCTGCGCAACGGACATCTCCCATTGCCCCGACCGACGCCCACACCCCCACCCCCGCCACCCCCCCCGACCCCCACCCCACCCAGCGAGAGGGTGAGAGGCGATAACCTACCACGCTCAGTGCAGCACAGCAGCACAGCAGCGGTCGTTAGGAGGCAGGCGGCAGCAAGCGGCAGCCATGCCAGGCCAGACCTCCAGCAAGCGGTGCTCCGGCCCGCCGTTGGGTGGGCCGGAGAAGCGGAGGAGGTCGGAGCCGAGGGTGGCTGTGGAGGGTGTGTCTGTGTCCGGCGGGGCGCCGGTGCTTCGGATCCCTGATGAGCTGCTGCTGTTCGTCCTGGGGCATCTGACCAACTCGGTGCAGGATCTCCAGGCCTGTGAGCTGGCGTGCCAGCGGTGGCGCGGCGTCTGCAGCTCGATGTGGCGCATCGCATGCGATGCGGCACGCATCGCGCCGGCAAAGCGGTGCACCTCCTCTGACAAGCGCACCTTCCAGTCGTCCCGCCACCACCACCAGTGGCGCCGTGGCCTGTGGGGGCACGCCCTCAACTCCCTGGTGAACTTCGACATGTCTGACTATGTGCTGTACGACGCAGCCCCGTTTGTCGCGCCCTTCTCCGACGGCACCCTGGTGCCGATGCAGATCGAGTCTATCTCTGGGTTCGACGAGCGCCGCGAGGCATTCATCGCGACACACCTCGCCAGGACGTCGCAGCTGCCGAGCAACTGGTCTGTCCCCTGCACCCACGACATCCAGGGGAGGGTGATCAAGCTGGAGCTCTGCCCTGACGGCAGCACCTACGCTGTGACGACCACAGGGATTGATCTGTATGAGTGCCGCACGGAGGGGGGGCGTGGGGCACCGCCGCGCAGTTTGGATACCACGGGGGTGCCGACGTCGAATGTCGCGGTGCTGCATGCATCCGGGTCGAAGGCGTACGCGCTGACGAAGCAGCCGGCAGGCGTGCAGGTCTGGGATTCCGCCACAGGCAAGCAGGAGGGGCACATCCCGTTCCCCGGCACCTTCGAGTGGCCCAGCGAGCCCTACCACACGTGGCGGTCGCAGGAGAAGTTCTGCTTCCGCGACACCACCTGCTACGGCGTGGTGGTGGACGACGAGGGCATTGCCTGGGCGGTGCATATGCCCACCCGGCGTGTGTGCCGCATCCCCTGCGAGGATGCCTCTGCCCGCGGCGAGTTTGGGGCAGCGGCGCCCAACTGGAAGGCGGGGGAGCCGAACGGGGCGGTGCCCTTTCCGAACCCGAGGGGGTCTGGGCAGGCGGAGGCGGCGCTGCCACATGTGCCGCACCACGCAACGCCGGCCTTCGCCATGGGGCTGGAGGCGCACACCTGGGATGACGTCGATGAGCTGCTGCTGAACTACGACCCTGCGACGTCCCGGTTTGACGACCTGGCCCTAGTGGTATGTCCGGCAGGCAGCACGCGCCGTTGTTGTTGTTGTTTGTGTTTTTGTGTGTAGAACCCAAGCAAAGATCGCCCGACACTGCCAATCCCACACCATCACCCATCCCCACCACAGCCACGCAATGTGCGTGTGTCCGGCAGCTGCGTGCTCCTTTGGGGTGGCAGGGCAGACACCACAGGCGAGGCTGCCCATGCAGAGAGGGGCCCCCGTGGTCGTGCCTTCGTGCAGCTGTGGCGCTCTGAGTCATCTGTCAACACCAGCACCTCCTCAAATGACCTGGTGTGCGTGCTGCAGGCGAAATACGACCACATCCTCCTGGCGCACACCGACGAACAGCGTGTGTACGTCCTCTTCCACCCTTTCTGCATCGAGGGCGGGCACGACGGCGGGAACTACCACCTGCAGCAGCTGGTGCTGGACGTGTGGGATGCGCACGACGGGAGCTTCGTCTGCCGGCGCGTGATGCACAACGAGGACCGTTCCCCCAACTTCCTCCACGGGGACCGGCTGCACCCCGGCATGCTGCAGATCCTGCATGCAGGGGACGACGAGTTCGTCTACTACACCTCGCAGCGGAGGGGCGGGCGCAACTTCATCGCCGTCTACCAGTTCTGCACGATGGGGTCCACGCGGGACGCCACCGCCGCACCGCACGCCACCCGCGAATGGTGGCAGGAGTACGACCCGGAGCGCCTCCCGATCGCCCCCCCACCGCCGCCCGCACCGAAGCCTGCCTGCCACGCGGACCACACACCCCCCGCCCGCACCCACACCGACGCGTCTGCCACGCCACACCCACGCGAGGGCGGGGTGGCGGAGCCTGCCCCGGAGCCCACGCCAGAGGTTGACGAGACGCCGCGGTGCACCTGCCAGCGCAGGTCGCGCAAGGTGTGGACCGTCTCCATCGGCGTGCACGCCCCCCCCGCCACGGCGGAGGAAGGCACGCCACTCCTCCGCACCGACGTGCGTGAGGAGCTGGTCAGCGACAACATGCTCTTCCACGAGGATGCTTCGGGGGACGACGCCCTGCTGTTCGACAGCAGCCTCAACACGGGGGGGTGCCTGCGCCTCCGCATCGTCGAGGCAAAGGGCAGCCCGCCTGCCGGCACCGCCATCCTCCCCGACCCCACCCCGCTGGACATCGTGCAGCGGCTGTGCGGCGCAGGCACGTCGCACCAGGCCCTGCACGAGCCGCCGTGCCGCCCAGACATCGCGCAGCTCTTCAGGTCGTCCGACCGGCAGGAGGGGCTGTTCGCAGGGCATGCGGCTATGGCGGGGCCGATTGTGACCACGCAGGTGTCGCGGTATTTCTCGCGCAAAGGGCATGCCCTGCAGGAGGCTGCGGGGGCCGTGCAGCACTACTGCGCGTCTGTTGACGACATCCTCAGCAGTGTGGCGGACCGGCACTCTGGGGCCTGGAGGGAGCACATCCCTGCGCTGACGGCGGGTGCCCCGCAGCTGTCCCCCCTCGGGGCGTTGCTGAAGGAGCAGATCCTCGCGGCGCTGCTCAACGTTGCGACAGGTATGCCTTGCGTGTGCCTTGCCGTGTGGTGTGGGGAGGCTTGTGTGTGTGTGTGCCACTCTGATCACCCGCCCATCAACACACAGGTATTCACGACGCAGACCCGCGTGAGAGTTTTCTCAGCCTCAAGCCGTAGATGGTGTTGCGCGCCCTGTTGCGGCTCTGGCGGTCAGGTGTCAGGGGCGGGGGTATATGGGAGGGGGTTCTCGCTGTGCAACTCGCCAACTTCTCTGGGATTCCAATCATGACCATCATTTAGGCAGTGACGGGGGAGAGAATTCTGTCCAAATTTGTGAGTGGATCTGAAGAGGATTGTTTTGGTATTGTTCTGTGGCTGGTCATTTTCGACACTTTCCAAGAATGCCAGCGTGCATGCGTGTCTGTGTGTCGTGAGCCAGGCCCTGCGCGCCTCGCTCTGACATGCAGTGCAACCCGCCCAAACCTGGTGTGCCCATCAGGGGGTGCGTGGGTTGTGCCCCTGTGCGATTGACAGCCTGCGGCGGAATCGTTGCTTCCAACAGCAGGGCTCAGTCCGTTCGAAACCCTATATTCTAGACTGGAGCCCCTCCCAACCCGTGTCGCGGGAGGGCCCTTCTTTGAGAGACACGACCAAGGCTGTGCAAACAAGCGCAAGGGAAGCTGTGTGGATGTGCACATGATTTCCAGCTTGCGTGGAATAGCACCTGCCCCCACGTGTGTGCGTCACAACTGAGTTAGTTTAGCGGCTAATCTGGCGTGGACTCTTTTGGGTGAGCAATCACGTCCCGCTGGGCACTGCCGGCAATTCGTAGGCAGGCGCAGGAGATTGTTGGACGCGAAGCTCCACCCGGCGATCCACCCGATGGCGGGGGGCACGCTTCGCACTTCGGAGCGAGCTCCCACACACATCAATTCGATCCCCCCCACCCCCACCCCCCCCCCTACCTTGCGGAAAGGAAGGTGTGCAGCAGTCTGTTTCATTCCCCCTGCACACCGGTTCTTTTGTACTTTGACATTTTAGATTATTGGGGAGGAGGAGAAGGAGGAGGAGGGGGGATCGCCGAGGGTGTGTGCAGCCCACACAACCCCTCCCCTCACGCCCGGAAATAACAGGCAGGCCATGACACCCGTGGCGGCCAGAATATCTGATTTAAAAAGGCGGGCGCCCCCCTCCGAAATGACGATCTTCTCCTACCCCCCATCCACCCCCTGCTTTTTGGATCCTCGTCGTCGAAAGTTTTGGTGATGGCGGGGCGGGGTCTCGAGTGGTGTCGCCTCCACTCACACGCGCCTCGGTTTGGCTTGAGTTTGATTTGTGTTTGGGTGGTTTGGGTGATTTATTTCGCTGTTTTGCTCCGGTTACCCCAGCGGAGTTCTTCCAGGGGTAATTCCAAAGAGGCGATGAGCTGCGGGATCACCCCCACGCTCCTCCGGCAAAAGAGAATTCAAAAAAAAAAAACGAAACCCAGAAGCTTGGCACAACCTATGATCCAACACATGGGAGGGGAGAAGCCGAACTGCGCGGCACGCGTGAGAACCGACAACCCTCTCTTTCATCACACAACACCCCCCCCCCCCCACCCCTTGTCCCCATTCCGTGCTGCTATTTCTGCCTGCAGTGTGTGCAGAAAGTTAACGATTCTCACACACGCGCCCTCACATCCATCCAGTTCGAGAAAAAAAAATGTCTTCTTTTCGAGACCCAACCAGGCATGCGCCTAGTAGAGTGGTCAAGTCTCGTGCTTTATTACATCGTCCCCCCCCCCCCCTCGCCCCTCGCCCCTCGCCCCCTCTTTGATATTGTCCTTGCCGGAATGTGTCCCGTCACCCACCCCCTCCTTCCCCCCCCCTCCCTCTCTGTACGAGGATCGAGGCAGGGTGTTAAATCCATGGAGTGAGATGATGTTTGCCGCAGCAGGGCACTCCTGCCGGAGTGTCGGGGAGAGAGAGAGAGGGGGTGTAGTAGCGCCCTTGCTTGGGCAGCGAACAAAAAGGCAGAACTCTGCGGGGCGCTGCTGGAGTTTTTATTTGTGCGCTCAACAAAGGGCGGAGTCCAAACTGTTCTCCCGCGGTTGCTGGACAGGGCGTCTACAATAAAGCGAAGAGGGTACGATTTAAGTTTTGCCATTTGAGATTTTCTGTTTGCCCTGGGGGTTTGTTTTTGGCGCTAATAAACAGTAACAGTTACAGTGTCAGTATCCCCCGATCTCTTCTTAGAATAGCCCCGTGCCGGATGGAGGACGGTTCCTTCGACAAATGGCAAGAAGCCAAGTGCGTCACACAGCAAACACCCGTCCCGTCGGTAGTGTCTCATACGGTGCGTATAGTGATGCCTGCTCCTATACGATTTCATCGATCCGATGTGGCTAGGTGAATGAAAGCCGAGAGTCCATTCGACATGCACTTAGAGGGGGGGGTTGATTTTTTTGGGATTTAACCGGAGTAAAGTTATGCAATGCCTCCCACCTCCGCACCCCCCTATGTTTTTTTCCTGGTTTTTAGTTGATTCCGCCCTCCTCACCCCCACACCGATCCTTCAGAACGGTACGTTGCGCAATGCCAGAACCCCCCCGACGTAATGCTAGCTATATTAGCACCGCCCCCCCCCCCCCACAAAAGCAGTGTTGCCTTCGCAACACGTTGCACCTTGTTGCACTGCTTGTTTGACGACGTGGTATAGCCGTGCTATACAGGGAGGTGGGGGTGGATTCTCGAGGGGCATTGCCCCCCTTCAATCCCGATCTGTTGTGCGTGTTGTTTTGTGTTTTCTTTTCATTTTTTATTTGTCCTGCGCTGCTGATATTCTGCCACAGGGCTCGCGGTGAGTGGAGCCTGTGCCCGTCGGGACAGAGTACCCCCCAGCACGCTGGGCGCGTGGTCTTTGTTCACGAGCTCTACTCCGCTGCGCTGCGAACGAACCGCACTGTGTCAGGGTTCAGCAAAACACAGGGTTGCCGTTGATTTGTTTGCCAAAAAAAGCAGTACCCCATAGGAACAGGGCTGTGTGCCGATGCTCTGTGATGTAGACATATGGCGACGGTGTGGCATATGTACGATGGCCTTTCAATAAGGCCACAGGCATACATATGTCTCCCCTCTCGCCTGTGCTGTGTCGCGCAAAGCCATCGCGCCGCACCGCCCCTCCTCCTGGTGCCTTGTCTTTTACATCATCTTCCTCTTCTCTTGACATTTGCCCCCCCCCCCCCTTTTGCCGAATATAGGGTGACCATTCCGACCGTGCCCCCACCCCCCCTCCCCCACACACCTCTGGGCATCTGTGAGTTTTTACTCAGGAGAAAACGGGAAAACCGTGGGGTTCTGGCACTGGCAGACCCCACCCCCCCTCATCCCCCCACCAGCTGGCCTGTGGGCATTTTCTGTTGTGGTGTGGCTTCATCCATCTCATCGGCATCAGCATCACCATCATCATCATCACACCAGGCAGGGTTGTCATCATGAGCGGCAATCAAAAAGCGTTAAAACGAACTGCGTCCGTCGGGAGGACGGGCGGGAAGCGGCGTGCCAACAGCACGCTCCGCCGCATTGCCGACCAGGTTGACGAGCAGGAGCGCGAGCTGATCGGGGAGGATGAGTGCGACGACCAATACTCCGACATCGAGGATGACGGAGAGGTGGTTGACGCCGGCAGCGACGCGGAGGACGATGCCATGGCAGAGGAGGAGGACGAGTCGCGGCGCATGGTGTTCCGCCCGGGTGTCGATGCCATCCCTGAGGGTGCTGAGATGACGTACGACTCATCCGCCTACGACATGTACCACAAGCTGCAGATGGACTGGCCTTGCCTTTCTTTTGACATTGTCACAGACAGCCACGGTGCATCCCGCACGAAGTACCCCCTGCAGTGCTTCTGGGCGTGCGGCAGCCAGGCGGCGCATGGTGAGGAGAACTGCATGGCGTTGATGAAGAGCTCGCAGCTGTGCCGCACGCGCTACGACGACGAGGAGGAGAGTGTGGATGACGATGATGACGAGGATGACGACCAGGAGGATCTCGACATGGACCCTGTCCTGGAGAGCAAAACGCATGCTGAGGCCAGCCCATACACACGCATCAGGACGATGCCGCAGCAGCCGACCGTGATTGCGGGGTGGACGGAGGCAGGCGTTGTGAAGGTGTACGACTTCGCGGACCAGTTCAAGCAGCTGGACAACCCCGGTGAGTGGGTGCGTGAGAATGCGATGTCCGGCGGGGCGAAGACCGGCAACGCGCCCCGCCTGCTGTTCAGCACACCGCACGGTGCGGAGGGGCACACCACGGAGGGGTTCGGGCTGGCCTGGTCCCCCCTCAAGCGCGGCTCCCTCGCGACGGGCGACTGCGAAGGGCAGCTGCGCGTGTGGACCCTCACAGAGTCAGGTATGGTTGAGGCTGGCGGGAGGGGGCGGGTGTGTTCGTTTGAGCCGATCCTGTCGGTGCATTGGTTTTTTTTATGTCGCGGCTGTTTTAGCTTTTTGTCAAGGAATGGGGCAGGCAGCTTTGCGGAGGCGGCAGCCACACCACCCCGCCTCCTCCCTTTCATCAGGCACGGTGGCTTCCAACAACCTGACGCCCAACGCGCCTTGCCCTGGGTCCATCGAGGACATCCAGTGGAGCAGCACGCAGGAGAACGTGTTCATCACCGCGCAGGCGGGTGGGCAGTGCCAGGTATGACCAGACGGGGCTCACACGGCGTGACGGGGTGTGGATCGCCATCACCCACACGCAGTGCGTGGCAGGTTCTCCACCCTGCTGGCCCTATTCACGCTGATGCATGACCCTTTCTCCCGTCCTGTTCTTCTCTGCCCTGCACACACGGTGACCCACCCACCCCACCCACCCACCCCTGATGCAGGTGTTCGACGCACGCACCCCGAACGCCAAGCTGTCGTGGGAGGCCTGCAAGGGTGGCGTGGATGTCAACGTGCTGAGCTGGAACGCGCACCGCCTGTCATCCCACCTGATCGCGACCGGAAACGACGACGGCAGCTTCTACATCTGGGACCTGCGTCGGGTGATGCAGTCGGGCGGGAAGAACGTGGAGCCCGTGCAGGCATACACTTTCCTGCAGGCCCCTGTCACCAGCATCGAGTGGTCCCCCACCAACGAGAACCTCCTCGCCGTGGCTTCCGACGACAACCAGGTATGTCCAGCTTCTCATGTCGGTGGCAAAGGCAGTTAGGACGGGTGCGCCTGCTCTTTATGTGATCTGTGGCCACCACTGCGCCCAACACCCACACCCTACAGGTGACTCTGTGGGACTTCTCCATCGAGCGTGATGCAGAGGAGGAGGCTGCGATGGCGGCACGCCACCCGGAGCTTGCGAAGTTCCCCGCCCAGCTTGTGTTCCAGCACATGGGCCTGCAGTCGCCGAAGGAGCTCCACTGGCACCCCCAGCTTCCGGGTGTGGTGATTGTGACGGACTCGCAGGGGTTCGATGTCTTCCGCCCCTCCAACTGGAAGTCGATCGTGCATTAGCCGGCGCAAAAAAAAGTATTGCATCTCGCCTTCCCCCGCTTTGTTTTGTCGGCAAAAAAAATAACCGCGCAGCCATTTCTAGCCTAAAAAAAACACACCGCGGTTCCCGATGGATTGATCCAGCCGGGATGGCAAGTTCTGCGAGGGTTACATTTCGAATTTTGAGTCTTTGCGAAGCACTTTCTTTTGGTCCACCCCCCCAGAACAAAGGCTATTAGCAGACGTCCTCCCTCATTTGGCTGGCTCTTGCCACGATGGGGAGGTGCAGAATAACCGACAAGGTGGTTCATCCCCCCCCCCCCCCCCCCGTTTCATTGTTTTTCCGGTATGCCGTTCTTCTTTTTCTCCCGTTTTCTTCTTCTTCCCGCCGAGTGTGGCGCATCTGGCATCGCCCGACTGCACATTGCTATAAACGCGTGTAGCGGGGTGGTGGGGGTGCAAGCATTCCTTTCCGGAAGGAGCTGGGGAAGAAGGGGAAAAGGGAAGGTCAGCAAATGCAGGCGACGTTGCTGAGGGAGAAGCCAGATCGCACACGAAATTTGATTGTATCAGTATCAAAAGAAGGAAGCAGATGTTGATGGTTTCTGTGTCAAAGCCGTGATTTATTTTGTAGCCTCATGCAATGAAGGAGGAAATGGAACACGGAGAAAGCAGGTCATTCGAGTTTACGGCACGCGTAGTGCCGTAATTGCAGAGCCACATCTCACCTCATCACAGGTCGAGGTGTGTGCGTTTCACCACAACCTCTCCCCTCCCCATTCCCCCGTGTTGAGTGACATGTGTCGATAGTGTTCCATTTATTGCCAAAAAAAAGCACGGAATCAAAAAATGGGAGAGTGCGGTTTTGAGGAAGTTGGGAAAGGTGCTCGCCATTTTTTGAACTGTGCGGAGGAGGAGGGGGGATTTTTTGCTGTTCTGAGGGAGGAGGGGGTGAGGCAAACAAAATAATCGCGTGAGCCATATTCAAAATGAAACATACGTCGAATCAGAAAAATATGCCACGCCAGGCATCGTTTGTTTGGCGGAGGGGTTACGGCACATCACACGCGCGCCAGGGCAGTCATCCCCCCCCCCGGTCAACCCCCCTTCCGCCCCCCTTGGAATACCAAAGTGCGCACCCCCTGGCGAACAAGACTGAAAAACGTCGTTCCGCACCCTTGCTCAACACCAGACAGCTGGTGGGCCCAAGAGTGGCACCAACCAACTGATACATTTCAGCGCGCAGCATGAGAGTTGCGAGTTCCTACCCCAGTTTTTCTTGGTGTGTCACGCCCTGTTGTTGCTCACACCACATGCCCCACTGACAGCACTGGGCCAGGGCCGCAACATGTCGCAGCCCCCTGAGGCTGTGCCCGAGGCAGGGCTGCCAGCAGACGATCAGCAGCCTGAGAACCAGCCCACGGGTGACGAGGCTACTGGCGACGAGGCCCCTGCACCCGCGGATGAGGACGCTGCAGGCACCAGCCCTGCCGAGGGCGAGGGCTCGGCAGACGCTGCGCCAGGCGCACACCAAGAGGCCCAGGCAGCGCCTGCAGATGGCGAGGCGCTCACAACACCTGACATGCGGGCACACGCAGACCCGCATGCGGAGCTTGTCGAGCCCGCAGACAGCGATCCCGCACAGAGCCAGTTCCTGGCATGTGCCGCGAAGATGGGGCACTACCCCGAGCACGACCAATGTGTCGCACTCCAAAGTGCCTCCCTGCATGCATTGGCGAAGTCTGCAGAAGAGCTTGTGGACTTCAACAAGCGGTCTGAGGTATGCCCCCATCAGCCCTGGCTGTTCAAAAAAATTGATCAAAAGGAACCACGCCCACGCTTGTTTGCCCTTCGTTGTTCGCCTCGGGCCCCCCCGCCCCGCTGCCCCCACCTTTGCCGCCCTGCCACAGTACCACCTGCCGGTGATGAGGGGAAACTTCGACCGCTACAGCACGATGTTGGGTGGGCTGGCGAAGGACCTCAGCACAATTGACATCATGCTTCAGGTATGGCACTGCTCTCCCTCCCCTGCTGTCGTAATACCCGAAGCAGCCCCAGCCCGCTGTGCGGAAAGAAAACGCCCGAACCTGCCCCCCCCAGGAGTCAATTCACGGGGAGCTGGGTCGGCTCTAGAAACCCTCCGTCAAAAATCAAAAATCAACCCACGTCGTAGAGCTACAGGGGAGGTGACATACCCAAACCCATCACATCCCACCCCCACCCCCCACGGCAGAACATCCGCCACCGCCTGGTCGCACTGGGCGCCAAGGAGCCTGAGGAGCGCGAAGGAGGCTGAGCGGCATACCCGCAGAGCCTCGACCTGGCGAGCCGCAGCCCACCCGGGAGGGGGTGGTGGTGTGTAGGTGGGGTGGAGTGGTTAGCTGCCTCCCTGCAAGCAAACCCCACAGGCCCTGCCCGTGCACAACACCACCCACGAGGAAGGCACGGCCGCCAGCATCTGGTGTTCGCCCTACCACGGAAGGCCGAGTGTTGCTACCTACCCCGCACACCCTGTTTGTTGCGCCAAGGGCGGGCGTGCCTGTGCCTGTCCCCTGCAGCACTGCCCTCTGTCACCGGCGGGGCTGAGGTTGAGGAGAGCCAGCAGGGGTGGGAGTAGCGAGGGTGGGAGCGTGGTCATCCCACACCCAGTCCCGGCTGCCCTGCAAGGGCAGCATCTGCGCGGCGTGGAGAAGGCCAGGTGGGGAACAGCAGAGTCATCCGCATGGCCCTGTGGAGCCCGCAATGCAGCTGCAAAGAGGGTGTGCGCAGGGGCGTTGTGCCCGTGATTCAGAAGAAGGGCGCTGGAGGGTGGGCCTTTCGGTGTGCCATACTGTGGGGGGCAGAGCCCTTTTTGCCCCCCCCCCCTCCCCGGCTTCATCTCTCCCGACCTGTTATCGTTTTGGAGTTTTGGAGTGCTTTTTCTTTGGCATGGCGGCAACTGTCCCCCACCACCACCACCGCACCCTCGAGGCCATACCGTGAGGAAATCGATCCGAGTGGCAGAGCAAGCTGAGGCGAGCTTCCCGTGTGTGAGGTGGGGCGTGGGTAGGGGGATAAGGCCTGAAGTAGAACATGATGTGTATACCGCTCGGGTGGAACATAGGCAGCAGGTGTGTGTGTGTGTGTGTGTTGCGGCAATTGGGCAAGAGGGGAGTGCGCGTTGCAGTGGAGAAGGCATCGATTGGGATGCCCTGCTGCAAAATATATTCACGTTTGTGCTTAGGGTGGGTAGGAGGGAGGGTTAGAGCCAAATCCGCACGCAGGGTGTGTGCCATGTGTGTGTGGCAGCGGGGATCTCATGAAGAGCAGGGTCCGTGTGCTCCGAGGCGCGTCTCTCCCGCTCGTGCAACGAGAAGTATTGTGACCGCGTGCGCCGCTGGGGATGCGGGAAGTCCAGCAGGCCCACCGCCTGTGCGGTGGCAACTGTGTTATCGAAAGAACAGACACGCGGAAGGCCCCCCCACCGCCACCCGGCCCCACCCACTGAAGCTGAAGGATTTTCACCCCCTTCTTCGTGAGGGCTGCGCTTTCTGATGCCAACACGGTGGGATCTTGTAAATTTTACATGTATAACTACAAGTATAATACATGTATTATACATGTATAATACTTGCATGTCAACTATTATACATGTATAATACATGTATATGCCTGAAATATACATGTAAAATACATGTATATCAAGTAAAAATACAAGTATAATACTTGCATGTCAACTATTATACTTGTATTTTTACTTGATATACATGTATTTTACATGTATATTTCAGGCATTTACATGTATTTTACATGTATAATACTTGCATGACAAGTATTATACATGTAAAATACATGTAAATGCCTGAAATATACATGTAAAATACATGTATATCAAGTAAAAATACAAGTATAATAGTTGACATGCAAGTATTATACTTGTATTTTTACTTGATATACATGTATTTTACATGTATATTTTAGGCATATACATGTATTATACATGTATAATAGTTGACATGCAAGTATTATACATGTATAATACATGTATATACTTGTAGTTATACATGTAAAATTTACAAGATCCCACCGTGAACGGACACCCCCCCCCCCCCCAACACACACCACACCCTGCTGGCAGGACGAGCGTGGGCAGGGGGGGCAACCCGCCCCTGCTCCCCTTAGGGGGGCCCACCGATGCTGCAGTCGCGCTCGGTGACAGAGCTGTATGCATCCCACTCCGCGATACGAGATGTGAGTGTCAGCCACCCTCGCCTGGTGCGGCGTGAGTACAACAGCGTGGTGCGGTGCACTGTGCTTGTGATGGACGGGGATTCAACCCGACTGACCCTGCCGCATCCAGGAAAGAAGTCTGGGATGCACAACTGTGACCCTGTGCTGGTGCTGCAGGTGCATGCCCCGATGGGACTCACTTGCCTCGAGCTGACTCTGGGAACCGCACCTCGGACGGGCAGCAGCGCCAAGAAAAAGGTCACGTTCAGCTCAGCGCGATACCACCCCTCCATCAGCTCAACACACGCACGGCTTCCGCTGGCGCTGCAGTCTTCCGATGCATGGCTGCTCCTTGTTGTTAACCTGGTATGCCGTGAGTTGCTGTGGCCACACCACCACCACCACCCTGCCGCAACAGCCACAAATCGCCATGTCGTGCTTCGGGCTGTCATACACCTCGCTGGAGGGAATATCGCTCGGGTCATGGTGCAGTGTGCGCCGCATCGCGACCATCAAGGTGTGCCCACAGCCCCCTCACCTGCCACGGCGCAACGGCCTGGCTGTGCGATGGCATCCTTTTCTGCAGCTGTTATAAGGCAGGCGGGGAGGGGTCGGCCCTTCACTCAGAACAGCAGAACAGAGCCATCCCTTGCCCACGTGGACATGGGTGTCAAATCAGACAGGGTGGCGGGGGGGTGATCCTGCATGCTTGCCGCTCGAGCCCCCACCTGTGACGCAACACAACCCGTTTGTCTCTCCCTGCAGGAGGCGATACCGTCGAATGCGGCACAGTGGGACGGTCTCCTAACCAGTGCGTTTGACATGCCCAACTGCCGCGTGGTTGCGATACCAGGGCAGACTTGTGCAGGGCCTGACGAGGATCCAACATGTGACCTGTCTATTAGCGGGAGGAAGACCATGCCAGTCCCAAAGTGCATACTAGGGACTGATGCGGTGGATGACTTCTTCAAAGTATGCGAGAGCCTGGGCTGTGTTTTGTTTTACTCAGGATTGCGCACTATATTTTTACGCACACGACCTTCGCACGGAAAGTGTCATTCAGCTCTGCCAAACGTGCTCTACACCAATGTGTGGAAGCGGCAACGCATCAAACGAAACATCAAGCAGTAGAGAAAGATCGGCAGAACTGAAGTAGGCGCAAATTGCACGTTGAAAACCGGCAGACTTCACCTGGGGCACGCTGCCCTTCGCCTGAACCATCATTATCTGTGGGCACCTCCCACCCCCACCACCCCTGCAGGATGCCGTGACGTTGCGGAAACAGTCCGGCGCTGCCTGCACTCTGCCACTCCAACTCTCGCCTGTGACTAGCAGAGCTGCTGCCCCTGTGCAGTCTGGGAGGAGTTCAGCGCGGCGGGACCGTCCGATGCAGGGTGCACCTAGCTCTGTGGAGAGCGCGTCCCCATCGCAGTCGCAGAGCAGCGACCCTGCTGCACAGGTCGTGTCAGACATGATCAACGGCATGCGTGTCGGCATCCCCACCACATACATGTCGATGTCCCCTCAGGGTCGGGTGCGGTCGAAGCCCTTGTCAGCCCCACCCCCTGCAAACCCCGCTGCAGCGCTCGGAGGGCTGCCAGCTGCGAAGGTGCCGTGCCGCGTGCCCCCCACCGGAAACGGGCCGCAGGTGGCAGAGTCGCGACATCACCCCAGGCCCCATGGCTGCGAGGAGGGTTTCCAATACCCACACCATTCTGCAGACAAGGACCTTCGGCGGCCTGTGTCGGCGCATCACACGAAACAGGGCAGTAGTGGCGGTCCACCTGCGCGCAGCTTGCGCGCCTGCGACGGAATGGGGTCTTGGGAAGTGGATCGAAGCCCCTCCGTCAGCAGATGCACGCTGACGGAGTATCTCGGGTTGGGCCAAAAGAGGTGTGGGCGTCCGGGAGAGGAGGACGAAGACGGAGGGAGGGACACTGATTCCGACTTGACCCTCGACGGGTGGGAGCGCCGCTCGGTGGGCTATCTGGATGATCCGTCGACACCGTCGGAGGCCTTGGGTGCTGAGTGAGGGAATCGGGCAAAATGTGTGCGTGTGTTGGGGAGGGGGAGGGGGTGTGTGTGTGTGTCGTGTTGGCAGTGGGCGAGGTCGTGTGTTCCAGGTCAGAGGGGGGGGTGGTGTGACATAGGTGTTGCACGCAAGAAATATTAGAAGAGGGGGTGTTTGCGTGTGCCGTTGTTTTCTGTTATTTTCTTTCGAATTTCGCCCGCGTTGATGCTGACGCCGTCCGTGGGGGTTCTTCCGTGCAATGCACCCCACCCCCACCTCACTTGTGATTCCCTTTACTTCTATTTCAAGCCCCCCCCCCCCCCCAACCCCCACCTCCCCCTGCCCGTTCACTTGCGAGCATTTGCCAATGCCCGCCACAATGGAATGGAATATCACCAAAAAAAATACAACAACACAGAAGGACATCCCATTGTCTTGTGCACAGTGGTTGGGGTATTCTCCTTCTACGGTCAGCGTTCTTCTGAGCCTTTGAATGACAACCCAGAACGGGCGCTGTGGCTGGAGCCCCACGCCCTTCCGTTGTCTGCCTGCTGTTGCCTGTTCTGTCTTCCCACCCCTCCCAAGGCGGCCCGTTAACACGGCAGCGCGTCGATTTTGTGGTGTGCGATGGCACCACCGTATTCTGCCTGTGGCTCTCGTGCCTCACAGCGCATGGTGCTGGCGAATGATCATCTGCAACCCAGGGGCCCGCCCACCCACCCGCGTCGGTTTGATCCGCTTGATATGTTGTGCCTCCTCACCTTCGTCACCGATTTTGTCGGTGGCAACAGATAGGCAAGCTGCAGCTGCATTTTGGTGCCGGCCTGGGCACACGGCCCCAGACAATGAACTTTCTGATTCGACTTGTTCTTCTTAGTCACCCGCCACCCACCTCCAGGCCTGATGACCGTGGCGGACAATGTACGCAGCGAATCTGATGACTCGTGCAGTCTCTGCGAAGACACCTCCAGCCGCTCATCTCAGTCCGATGCGGCGACAGTGTCAACGCGTATCATCAGCGGGGTGGAGTTCCAGCGAGAACGAGCCCCCAAGCAGAAGCAGAAGCAGAAGCAGAAGAAAGCTGCGAAGCCCCGCCCTGCCCCCCCGAAACGGGATGTGACAGCACCGTACCGCGACCCATTTTCCAAAAAGCCGCGGGCCAAACGCGCCCCGCCACCCGCAGAGGTGCCCAAGCCGAGAGCGCTGCTGCGCCGCCACCTCCCTGCACACGTCATGGAGGCCGGTAGTGCCGAGGGCTACAACATGGAGCTGAAGCAGGTGGCAGAAACACAACGCCGCCTCGAAAGCGAAAACAAGGCCGTCGCGGCTGATCTCGCAAAGGTTGAGGCAGCGCTGGCAGACAGGATGCGACAGGCCGAGGAGCTGCTGCAGGCGGCCTGCGCTGCCGACGGCCTTGCTGCATCTGAGAAACGCAGCATTCTCAGCAACCAGCATGAGCTGAAGACCCTCCGCAAGTCGATGGATGTCGTGGGCGGGCATATCCGTGCCAAAAAGGCCGAACTGGACGACGTGAAAGCGAGCAGCTGCCCGGCACGCATCAAGGAGCTGGAGGAGCGCGCCAGGCTTCTCTTCGCAGAGTCCACCGACCTGCAGAAGAGGCTCGGCACATCCGAGCTGGATGAGAACGTGGCAGAGAGCCGCAGGGTTCTGCGCGAGGCACGCCTGCTGCTCGAATCGAAGGAGGACGCAGCGGTAAATGCAGAGGCGCGGTTGCGCAGCCTCGTGAAGAAGCAGTGCCAGATGGAGCACGAGAAAGCTTCCCTGGGGAATGCCTTGATAAAGGGTCAGGCGGAGGTGGAGGCGCTGCAGGACAGGCTCGGGGAGGCGAGGCGGGACCTGCAAGAAGCTGCGGCGGTGCCGCCGGAGATGCAGAGGCTGCGCGCTGAGGTGCAGACGACGGAGGCGCAGAAGGCGGCAGTGGATGCAAAACTGGAGCACGCCAAACAGCATTATGAGCTGAGCGCCGCCCAGATGCAGTCGTCCCTAGGCGACACGCAGGGCCGGCTGGAGCGGTGTAAGATCAAGGAGGTGATGCAGAATGAGGCATTCGCTGCAGTGACGAAAGAGCTGGAGCGCCTGGAGCAGTGCCTGAACGACAGGAAGAGCAGTCGTCTCCTTTACGAAGGACGCCTCAAGGAGGACATGCAGGCCACCTACGAGGCAGAGCGCTCGGAGCTGGTATGGCGACAGGGCTGGCTTGGGCGGGGGTGGGGGAGGGCTGAGTGTTGTCCTTGTTGTTGGGGTAGGGACGCATGACCAACCGGGTCAGTGTTGCACACAGGTCTGTGGGTTGCAGCACATCACCGCACTCCGCGCCGCGTTTCTCTCCTCCACAGATGGAGTCAATCGAGCAGAGCAAGGCGGACCTGCTCTCCAGAATGGACGACGCACGCTCCGACCGCAATGCATTGCAGGAGAGCCTGCGCGAGAAGCGGAAAGCACACAAGGAAGAGCACGAGAAACTGGTAGAGAGCTGCATCGACCGGCACAAGGCGCTTGTTCTTGCTCTCCCTGTGCCCACCCCCGAGCAGGATCCGCAAGGGGAGGTATGTGGATGCAAAGGCGGGCACAGTGCGCCGCTACTGCAGCCTATGGGGGCGTAGTGTGGGGATGGCAGCGCCACACATCACGCCACCCTTTCTCTGCCTGCCACAGAAGGACAAGAATCTAATCAAGGAGCTGTCGCAGCAGAACCACTTTCTGGAGCAGGAGCTGCAGAGGCTGAGGGCGAACGGCATGCACCAGAAGAGCGCCGTGCCGGTGCCGGGGCTGAGCCCATCCCCCAATTCCACACGGGACCATCTGCAAGAGTATGGGATTTGCACTTGCCGCCACTACACACCATCGCCCTGCACACCAGTGACACGTCGTCGCAGAGTGGCCACAGTGTGAAGTCCGACCCGACGCGGATTAGTGTCAACACTGGTGGACACTCTGATAGCGTCAACTACCAAGACCAGGAGAGTGTTCACACACCGCCGAGGGCGAATACGCAAGAAGGAGGGGATGTTGCGGAGGAGGCTGCGACTTGACCACGCGCACTGCGCGCTGCGGCTGAAGGCCCAGTGCAATGGGAGTGTGGGGAGGGGCGTGCAGCGGGGCGGTGATGCATCAAGGGCAGAGTGGTTCATTGCTGCCAAGAGGATTACCCCCGGTGTGTGATGTGTGTTTTGATGAGCATGGCAGCACATCCATCGTCATTTACCCCAGAATACTTTGCGCCGAAACCAGCGGGGTATTCGTCGATCGCGGGAACACCCCCCACACGCCTGCTGCAGGGTGTGGCGTGTCCTGCATGATCTGCATAGCAAAGTTTCCCGCGTTGTTATCACAGCTCCAAAATAAAGAATCGACAATTACACCACCCCCCCCCCCCCCCTGGTTGGTGTGCGGGTGAACGCAGGGGAGGGAATCGCCTCCGCGCTTCTCTCTTGGAGGCTTTTTCAAAAGCCTTATCACCGTCACCACCACTCCCCCCCCCCCTGATGCCATTATAAACCCAGGACACTGCTGAGGTCTCCCGTCTCTCTGCCCTCTAACATGAAGAACCCCGCCCCCACCACCCCCTCAACCTCCCCACGTCCCCACCCTATCATTAAACCCCCCACCCCCCGGAGCGATATACATCTCCCTCCCTCCCCCCTCTCCATGCCCGCCTCCAGACATACTTCACAGCAGTACACCGCCGCCGCCGCCGCCACCACCCCCCCTTCTTCGTTGTGGCAATGCGCCCCACAGTGCCACTCCTCGCTGCGCTGTGCTGCGCCTCAGCGCACAGTGGGAAGAGGCGCGCCCACCTGGGCAGCCCTGTTCCCGGGCAGCACGACACCCCCGCCGTCGACACCGATTGGGAGGACGTCTTCGTCGAGCTCGAGGGGGGCCCTGCGTCGGGCAGCTGCGCCGGGCCCCTTCTCTTTGATCTCTTCGTCAACGGGACAGCACTGCACGCCAGCCTGGCGCTCGGGGGAGGGGGTGTGTGGGGTGTGCCGCTTAACGCGTCGCAGCCGCATGGACACCTGTCGCTGCGGAGATCTGACCGGAACGTCGGGTGCAACATGTCTGTCGCCATGTCGATACGGCGCTACACCACGGAGCAGCTGGGCCGAACCCAGCGGTGCCCTGAACATAACTCAAGTGATACTGTGCGGCTAGCCAGCTGTTCCACCTCCCCGCCATGCAGCGAAGTGGTAGAATATGCAGTCGGTGACGACAGGAACCGTGTCTGCGGGGCGTGCGCCATGAAGGGTCGTGACTATGTGACCGTCACCCGCCCCTCGCTGCACAGCCCCCTGTATGAGGTGGCCCTGCTGTCGCAGGGGCAGCTCATGGTGACCAAGACCCTCCCCGTGGGGGTGTGCACCAGGTTCACCGATTCGATCTCGCTGAAGGTGCTGCCGGGCACAGCAGCTGCGGCCCCACCCCCGCTGCTGGAAGAGGAGGCGGGGGTCGGGGGGGTCGGGGTGGGTGTGGCGGTCGGCGGGGCCGCTCTGGCTGCGATTGCCGTCGCGGGCATCTGCCTTGTGAGCCGGTGGGCGGCCAGGCGTGACCCCTTTCGGGAGGGGCGGATCGATGTGCACAGCGAGTGCTCGGCGTCGCCCCCTGCCAGTGCCATGTCGGCGAGGGTTATTGCCCCCTGGGGTGCCGGAGATGAGGCCCCGGCAGAGGGGGCGAAATGACAAGGCTTCCAGGGAGTGCATTGGTAGTGTGTGTGGTGTTGTGTGGTTCAACGAAGGTGTCGGTAATATTTTTCGTTGTGTGGATTGCCCTCGATGCAGTATCCCTTCAGTGGGGTCGGACCTGGGCACTCGGCCCGAATTCTTAGTTCAACTGCTATTGAGGATTTGCGTTTGGCTCAGATGGTGGCTTCCTTCTCCCACGCCTGCATGTGAGTGTGGAAGGCTTTCCAGATGCTGGCCGACTGCCGTGTCGTGCTGTGGGTTTGACTTTATATGCCTTCCGAGTGGCCTTCCGGCCCACCAGAGGCATCGAAAGCTTCAAAGTTTCCACAGCACACGCTTGGTTCTAGCCCTGGAGGCAGGGGAGGGTGTGGGGTTCGCTTGCAGTGGCTGTTAAGCCGGGTGTGATCGACTCGAGGCGGCCAGCCGAGGTGCAAATGTGGAAGGAGATGCACCAGGCCTACCGCCCCCTCCCTACCGTGGCCGTGTATTGTTTTGATTGGACAGTTGTCGCACCTATGCACGCCAACGTTGCGCCCAAGCAAAATCGCCAACAACGCACATGTGGCCACCCCTTTCATTGTTCGCCGGAATAGTCGGAAGAACCACGCTTGTCACAGATCCACCCACCTGCCACCACAGGACCGTCACCGGCGCCTCCCTCATGCGCCTGACGTGATCTGCCCCCTCGCCCCTGCTGGGCCCGCCGCGATGGACGACACTGTCGAGATGGACGCAACGGTCGGATCCATCATGGTGCAACCACGCGTGCTGCTGAGCCGCCACCTCACTGCAGGCGCGGCACTGGACGCCATCCGCGACGGGGGCCGCCCAACCTACTGCCTCGTCGTCGACGGCAGCGACACCACCACCACCACCACCACCCGGCCCCCCTGCGGATACGTCGCATCAGTCGACCTCTGCCTGTCCGACCCTGCTGAGGGCATCGAGGCCTTTCTCCGCCCCTACACGGCCGCACAGCTGGCCCCCACAGACCCGGGCACCCCCGTCCGGTGCTTCGCGGAGCAGGTGGCACCACTGCCAAGCGGGCCACTCCCCGTGGTCGGTATGGACGGCTCACTCCTGGGCGCCATCGGCGCCAACGCAGTCGCAACAGCCCTCAGCGGCATGTCCGACACCACGGGCCTGAAGGAAACGCCTGGGCATGAGAAGCTGCTCTCGATAGCGAAGCAGCGCATCGTGTGGCTGCTCATCACCTTCGGGTCGACGCTTCTATCTGTCGCAGTTGTCGACGAGTTCAAAGACGCCACATCCCACATCGAGTGGGCACCCGCCCTGATGCCTGTGTGCGGCGCGATGGGCGGCAACGCAGGGCTGCAGGTCGGCACCGCTGTGATCGAAGGCCTCTCCCTGCGCTCTATCTCCCCCGACCTCTCGGCAGTCCCCTACATCCTCCGCGAGCTGACCATCTGCACTCTCTGCGGCTTCTTCTTCGCGGTGCTGTTCGGCACAGTCGCTGGTTGGTATGAGGTGCCCATCGCAGGCGTGATGACCGGCGTGTCGCTCTTCGGGATCTTCGTCTGGTCCGCCCTGGCAGGGACCATCATCCCCCTCGCCCTCACCCGGTTCGGCGTGGACCCTGTTGTCAGCGTGGGCCCCGTGTTGACCACAGCCACCGATGTTGTCGGCTATGTCATATTCCTCGGCCTCTGCACCATGTTCGTCACACACGACTCCGAAGATCCTGTGTGAGACCCCCTGCTGCTATGCTCTGGAAACATCACGATTGGGACCACGATTGGGGCAAGACTGCACCACACCCCTTTTCATCGGGCGGCAGCTGGTGTGGGATGCGGGGGATCGAATGGCGTGGAGGGTGGGGGAGATGTGCCAACCCTTGAGGATGCAGCACAGCCTTTAATTCTCACTGGAAAGGGGTTTGGGTGAGGTCCAAGAGTACACTTGTTGGTACCCGAAACATGGCGGGACTATTCGAAGCCGGGAGGAAGCCCTCCTGGTGAGACCTTCTTCATCTCCTCCATGCACCACCCCGCATCTCACCTTCTCTAGCCTTCACAACCACCTGCGGGGGTGGCGGTGCCACAGGGTGTGATGTGGGGGGAGGGGGGGTGTGGGTGGTGGGGTCAGGACCATGGTTCAGGTTGGGCGCATTGCAGGAGTGTGCCACGTTGGTGTCTTTTACCCGCGAACCCGCAAGCCGGGGTTTTCTGTCTTTTGTTTTTTTGGATAGAGCTAATGCCAAGGTGTATATGCGCAGAGAAGCCGCGCGGGGAGGGGCGGGCGGGGGAGGACAGTGGCGCGAAGGAGGGTGCCAAAGCCAGTTTCAATTCTGGGACCGAACCCCTTGATCCCCCCCCCGCCCCGCCCGCCTGATACATGCCACCTCGAGACCTTCGTCACAGTGCTGCGCCAGATGTTGCAAAGCCTGTGAGGTGTTCACCCCTCCCCTCCCTCACGCTGCCTGCAGCACACCACCCTCAGCCACAGGGTGATGGTAGGGACTGTCTCCCTGACCCCAGCCAGGGATGCGCTGCGCCACGAGGCGATGATCACCCCCACCCGCACAGCGGTTGGCGCGCTGCCCCTGCGGTCCAGCGTGACGCCTGTGCGCAACGCGACACCCCGCGCCGCCACCCCCAGCAAGGACCGCCCCCCCCGCTCGCGGCAGCACACCACGAGCGTGACCCGATCCCTTACTGCCCATGATGACCGCTTCGCAGGGCATGCAGCAGGGCTGCCGGAGTACCCTGCGGTTGAGCCTGTCGCGGAAGGCAGGCAGCGGCATGTGGGGCTTGTGGCGCAGGTGCCTGTGGGCGATGCGGTGCGGTGCCTTGCGGCAGGGCACGACGGGCAGAAGGTGTGGACGGGCGACCGCAGCGGTGCGGTGAAGATACGAAATACACAGACAGGCGAGCTCATTGCGCCCGCGCATGCGCTTGACCCCAACGCGGTGGCGTTGGAGAAGCCGGGCATCCTGCCCAACTGCATGGCGTACACCGCGTCCTGCGGGGGGCAGGTGTGGGTTGGGTTCTCCGATGGGTTCGTGAGGGTGTTTGCCTACGACACCGACCTGCTGATGGCAGAGCTTCTGAACCACAACGGCCCTGTGCTGGCGATCGTGGCGGACGGCGCAACCATATACACCGGAGGGCAGGACTGGAAGGTCACGCAGTGGTCAGCTCAGAAGCTGAAGCAGGTCACGACATACACAGGGCATAAAAATGCGGTGCGCTCCCTTGCCATGACATACGAATGTCTTGTTTCAGGTGGTGACGACTGTACGATACGAATGTGGAATGCGTCACGCCGCTCCTTCCGTGGGCACACGAGCTCTGTGCTGGCGCTGACGGCGGTGGGTGCGGGCGAGCTGTGGAGTGCTGCGGAGGACGGTGCCATCGCCGTGTGGGACCTGCTGTCTGGGGCCATGCTGAAGAAACTCATGTCGCACACCGCCCCCGTCACCTGCCTCACGCTGATGGAGGGCGGCTGCCTGTGGAGCGCAGACAAGCACGGGGTGGTGGTGGTGTGGGACACGGCAGACCAGGAGATGGTGCAGCGCATGTCGCCCGACTCCTCCGACTGGCAGCGCAACGGCATCACCGCAGCCTCTGCCGTGCAGCGCTGCGTGTCGTGGCGCGTGTGGACCTGCAGCGGCGATGGCAACGTGCGCATCTGGACCACCCCCGCCAGCGATGAGTCAGAAGAGAGGCAGCTCCTGGACCAGCGCCTCCGCCTGGTGGAGGCACACAAAGACACACAGGCCACACAGCTCGAGAGTTTGCTGGCAGCACAGGACACGTCTGCGCTGCGGATGGAGATCGAGGCTGTCCGCAAGCAGCTGGCGGAGCAGCAGGAGCTGCTTGTGAAGGGGGACTTCCGTGTTGTCGAGATGGCCTCCGAGACAGACGCACTCCGCTACGAGGCAGAGCGCTACAAGGCGTTCGAGCTGGAGAGCCACCAGGAGCGGCAGCGCCGCATGGAGGCTGAGGCGATTTCTTCACGCGCCGAGGCGCGCCTGCTGGTGCTCCAGCAGGAGTGCCAGGCACGCGCCGCCGCACTGCAGAGTGCCGAAGAGGACAGGCAGAAGCACCGCCAGCACCTCGAGAAGATGATCGAGCTGGAGCGCGAGCTGGAGCTCGAGAGCCACAAGAAGCTGATGGCGGAGGGGCGCACTGCAGACCTAGAGAAGTCCAACGAAGAGCTGCGCATGGCGGTGAAGGAGCTGCGCGATGCTCTCAGCGAGGCGTCCTACTCCTCCCAGCAGCAGGCGGACCTGATGCACACACAGCGCACCCACGCGCAGCGCAGTGCTGACGAGAGCCTGACCGTGGCCCGCATTATCCTCAGCAACGCCGAATTGGATAGCCGTGCCGTGGTCAGCGACCTGGAGATGTACGGCAGGCTTGAGATGGAGCGCTCCCTCGCTGTGTTGCAGGATGTGATTGCGGCACAGGCGCTTGCCACCCCGCCAGCAGCGCACCCCGTCCCCGAGGCGTGGGATATGCCGGATGCCACCACGCTGCTGCACACCAACGAGATGCTGGGCCTTCGCGTGCAGAGCCTGGAGGCTGCCCTGGCGGACACACAGAGACGGAGTGTGACGCAGTCGTGTGAGGAGCAGGTATGGAGGGGCGTTTGGGTCTTCGGCTGCACGATGCCTGCGGAGCGCCCAGCAGGCAGTGTTGGGTTCTCGTTGTTTGAGCGTGGTTGTTCTTGCTTCTGTTGGTAATTACCCCATGCACCCCATCCTGCAGACAAACATCGCGCGCGTGCAGCACCTGGAGAGCCTCGTAGAGGCGCACAAAGCGGAGCTGAGTGATACTGTATGTCTCATTGTCGTTGCGGACTGCTCCCTCTCCATTCATATCTTCTCTTCAGGCGGCTGAGCTTGCGCACGTAAAGTGTGACCTGGAAAGTGTGTCCGCTGAGCTCGTGGCGCAGACGGAGAGCAACGCACGCCTGCAGGAGGCTGCCGCATCGAAGGACAAGGAGCTGCTCAGCTCGTCGAACCAGCTGCAGCGCTTCAAACACCAGCTGGAGCAGAACATCATGTGCATCACACATCTGGAGGGGCGGCTCAAGGGCACCCAGGACGAGAAGCTGCACCTGCAGCGCAGCCACACGGAGCTGGAGCAGGAGCTGGTCAGCACCAGGGCATGCGAGCTGTCGCTGGATGAGACGCTCGCCCTGCGCGAGGAGGCGTTCCGCCAGAAGAACGTGCACCTAGCAGAGGCTCAGATGGAGCTGGAGACGCTGCGCGCCACCCACGACGTGCTCAAGGTGGAGGCAGGCACCTGCAGCGATTGGGTCGCGAAGTATGAGCAAGCCGTGCAGACGCACAAGGAGGAGAAGCGCCTGCTCGTGCGCCAGCTGGGTGAGCTGGAGGTTGAGCTGCGCAGGGTGCGTGATGACCTCGCGGCGCGTGATGGCGAACTCGCTGCGGTGCGGGAGCAGATGCTGGCCCCAGTCGCTGCCCCCGGTGAGAGCCAGATGTCTGTTGCCGAGAGAGAGCAGCTGCGTGCGTCGCTGATGGACATGACAGGCACCCTGTGCGAGCGGGACGCGCAGCTCGAGATCATGCAGTCGCAGATGCTGGCCAAAACGGAGCAGCTCAACAAGCAGACTGAAACCTTGGGCGACGTCGTGGCGGAGCTGACGGAACGCCGCCGCAGCACGGTATGCAATGCAAGGGAGAAGCTGGCGGCATGCCAGACTGGGGTGGGTGGGCGGGTGTTGAATCCATGCAGGAGGTGAATCATACCCACGGTTGCCCCCCCCCTCCCCCCTTTGAAATGCAGAATGAACTGGCGGCGCGGCTGGAGGATCTGGAGATCCAGAAGCGGTCGGGCGACGTGCTGCAGCAGCGGCAGAAGGAAGCGATGCTGGCAGCAGAGGACGAGCTGCACACCCAGGCCCGGAAGTGGGCCGCAGAGCGGGCTGCGATGCAGGGTGCGCTGGACGAGGTGCAGGAGGATCTCAGTGTGCGGAACAGTGCCTCCGAGTCCACCAGGCTGCAGCTGGACACCACGCTACGCGAACTCGCCCTCCTGCGGGTATGATATACATTATGTATTGACTACCATTGCACCGCCTGCAATCTCACACACCCGACACACCACCCGACCCACCCCTTCTCTGCTCAGGAAGACTCCCAGTGCGAGATCCGCATGCTCCAGGCGCAGCTGGCCTCAAAGAACGAGGAGATCAACCGCGCTATAGGTGTTCACCGCTTCAACCTCTCGCCCTCTGCGTCGCCAACACCATTCGTGATGCAGGAGGATGACGTAGCACGTATGCTGCCTGCGTGATGATGTGGGGTGGTGGAGTGGTGGTGCATAGATGCTGTGTTGGTGGTGGGGAGGGGCTTCGAAGTGTGCAAGGGTCGGGTCCTCTCTCCCCCCCCCCGCCTGCCCGCAACCACCGCCACACGCCGCCCCATCACACAGCGCAGCACACCCCCGTACACTATACGGAGTCTTATCCTAGCTTCCATAGCAGAAGCTTGAGCCCTAGACCCGCCCATGCTGGACGCAGTGGCGAGTAGTGCCACAATGACCTGCGTGTGAAGTCGGCAAAGTACCCCCTCGCCGGGCGGTGGTGTGCCGCAAATAGCTCTTTTTTTGTAGTAGATTTCCGGCGATTTCCAAAGCCGTTGATAGATGTATTATTCTGGGCCAAGAGAGAGAGAGAGAGAGAGAGAGAATGTTAGGGGAAAAATATAAGAAGGCCGGCAAAAAATAATCAAAAGCTCCGAATCGAACAGTGCCCGTGCGATCCAGATACCCGAGTCCCTCCTTCGGCAAGCGGGGGTCGCCTCAAGAGCAGGTGTTGCTCTCGGTGGGCTCTCGCTCTACACTGCTGCAAGAACATTCGCATGTAAGTGTGTGGGAATGGCAGACCGAACGCAAGGCCAGTAGAATCGCATGCGGACAGCGTGGGGCGAGCTAGTTATCGGATACAAACAGACATGCAAACAACGCGTTGGGAACGAGGCGGCAGCAGACCCCCCCACACTCCCCCACTCCCCGACCCCTGATTAGCCAGGCCATCCCACTTGCGCAGCACATTATCACCCTTTTCTCCTGCAGGACGCTACACGTTGGTGACACAGGTGCTCCTTCAACTGGGATAGCACGTGGAGCTACACATATCCGGGCTCGAAGAAAGAGCCTCTGCAGTTGGTCTAAAGGGCTTGGGGGAGGCGCCTTGCGTGTGCCACAGGGCGGGGGTGGAGGGAGGGCAGCGGGGGTGGTGGTGCGTTCGCAGTTCCGATGGCGCGCAAAGGCATCGCGCCGATGATGCAGCTGGAGGTTGAGTCGTCGTACCCCAGCTACGACGTCAGCCAGAGCGGGTCATTCTCGTTCCGAAATTTCAAACTCAGCAAAGGGGGTGTGGAGACGGAGAACGGGCGCCTGGAGCACACCATCGATATGTATGACCCACACACACGAATCACTGGAGGGGTGGTGGGGGTGGGGTGTTTGCCTGATACTTTTTGCGGTCGAACAGGGGGGGTGGGCGTTCGATGCAGATTTTTGGATTCCGAAAGTCGCACCACCGTGGGCCGTGTTGGTGTTCTTCCTGGGGTTCTCCATGGGTGGGCCTCAAACCACAACCGCACCCCCTCAGCGCGAGCCTTGACATGGAGAACGCGCGCCCTCTCGGGAGTGGGTCGAGCGGGCGTGTCGTGGAGGTGCTGCACAAGCCGACGGGGAAGTTCTACGCTGTCAAGAAGATCCCCATCACGGAGAAGCGGCAACGCGACGAGATTCAGAAGGAGCTGCAGATGCTGAACCAGGAGACAGAGCAGGGCATCTCCAACAAGCATGTTGTCGGTGTGTACGGGGCACAGTTCGACGTGAAGGGGTACATCCTGATCCCGATGGAGCGGATGGACGGGTCCCTTGCAGATGCTGTGAACCTGCAGGACGAGCCTGTCACAGAGGACCGTTTGCGTGCGGTCATGAAGCAGGTCCTCGAAGGCCTGCGGTATCTGCACGACAGCCGCAAGATGGTGCACCGCGACATCAAGCCGGCCAACCTGCTGCTCAACTCTGAGGGGCTTGTGAAGATTTCTGACTTTGGCATCTCGCGAGAGGCGCAGAACGCAACAAATATCAACACGTTTGTTGGCACGCAGTTCTTCATGTATGCGCTCTTCTCTGCGTTATCTCCTGTCGTGTGGGTTTCGATGTGCTGTTGGTGTTGTTAATGTAGGGGCTTTGCAGATTCCGCTGAATAGTTCGCTCCTGCCCAGTTCCAATCCAGAGAGGCAAGCAGCCACCCACACTTTCACCACACACAGGTCCCCCGAGCGCCTGCGCGGGCAGAGCTACTCCTTCTCTGCAGACATCTGGAGCTTGGGCATCACACTCTTGCACTGCGCATTCCGGAGCAATCCGTGGCTGACCCTTGGGGTCACGGAGCGGTCCACCTTCTTCGAACTTCTGAAGCTACTCGACGACGGGACGCTGCCGAAGATGCCTGCAGACTACTCCGAAAACTCGAAGGTGTTTGTGCAGGCGTGCCTTCGGGTTGACGCGCCCAGCCGCCCCTCCGCCGCCTGCTTGCTCACAAAGGATTCGTGGCTGCAGGAGACCACGCCCGACCAGGCACAGGCCATTGTCAAGATATGGGTGCAGAAGCTCACACAGCGGACAGCATCCCCCGACACCAAGGCGGTATGTGACGATTCACCGAAAAGGCTGCAGAATATTTCCAGCCTCAATGCAGGCGGAACTGGGACACGGAGGAATCAGGCCCGATTGAGTTTGCGCCACATCACAGCGCCCCCACACTGGGTCGAGGTGTCTGTGTTTCACCGCAGTATCTTCGTTCCCCATTGCCCCGTGTTGTGTGTTTGGAGAACCAGATGACCGCACATCCGCCCACCACACAGAGCGGCTTCCACACGCCTCTGAGCAGTGACGCGATAGCAGCGTTGTCGGAACTGGACGACGTGATCAGCGGGTTCTGATAATCTGTGGCAGTGACCCCCTATTTGCATACAGAGGTCGTATCGCATGCGAACTCAGTGGGTTCTGCGTGTTGGCATGAAGCAGCACGCGGATGGGAGGGTGTGGGTGTGGGTGTGTCGTGTACCCACGGTTTATCTCCGTGGGGATGATTTGAGGCAAATTGTGCGCTCAACGAAAATTGGGTTCGGTGCTGTTCCTCACAGTTCCCCGGACAGGGTGCGCCGGACGGGTTCAACCTTCATAGGCTCGCATCAGGGGTACGATTTCGTCACGAGTTCTTTGTTCTAAAGATTTGCGGTCAATCGAAGTGTGGGAGTGTTATCCGGACCTCCGCATATTGCACGTTCTGCAACCGTGCAAACGGCAAGCATTGCCTGTCTTGCTGATCACTGCATCCACAGAGCACCTCACCGCCGGGAAGGCATCGTGGTGGTAAATGCTGCAAAACTCGACACAACTCTACACCCGCAAAGCAAACCGTGCACACGTTTGTACCTTTGCAGACGATAGCTGCCCACACCCCCAAAACCCCCCCTCCCCCCCTCCCCCGACCCCGCGAAGAGAATCGCCGCAACAATCTCTCGCCATTTATTTTCGTTCTTTTCACTCACTCACCACTGCCCTCCCCCACACCCTCTCTCTCTCTCTCTCTCTCTCTCTCTCTCTCTCTCTCTCTCTCTCTCTCTCTCTCTCTCTCTCTCTCTCTCTCTCTCTCTCTCTCTCTCTCTCTCTCTCTCTCTCTCTCTCTCTCTCTCTCTCTCTCTCTCTCTCTCTCTCTCTCTCTCTCTCTCTCTCTCTCTCTCTCTCTCTCTCTCTCTCTCTCTCTCTCTCTCTCTCTCTCTCTCTCTCTCTCTCTCTCTCTCTCTCTCTCTCTCTCTCTCTCTCTCTCTCTCTCTCTCTCAAGTGGTTTGGCAGCGTTGCTGCTGGCGCTGCTGTTCCCCCGAAGCTCCGGCCGGCACAATCATTTTTCTCTCTCTTCTCTCTCTCTTTCTCGCCTCCACTCCCCGGTTTTTTCTATGTTCAACCCTTTCTGTGATCTCCGTGGGTTGTGTGGCACATATCTTTCTCTCTCTCTCTCTCTCCAGAGAGAGAAACAGGGCAATCAACCTACAACAGCTGCAGCCAACCCGTGCTATATTACACAGCCCCCATCACGCAGGAAAAGAATCTTTTCGCGACCGCTTTGGGATATGTGCAACTCTGCCACCCCCCCTCTCTCTCTCACAGGCCACCAGGCCACACCCGCAGCAGGGAGCAGCATGCCCGGAGCTGCTGTTCCCCTATGAGTGTCCTATGTTCGTCCCTTCTCCACATGAGAGGGTGATGACGACGGGATTGGTGGCGTGTGTGACTGCCAGGGAGTCCTGGCTGCCTCTGCGGTGTAGTCTTCCGTGCGACAGACGTGGGGTAAGCGGGATCGAGGGGGGGGGGGGTGGCAGTGCTGCGGGACTCCCCCGGGCAAAACAGCCCCGGGCCCCGGGTTTGTCTCGGCTCGTGTGTCGCGGTGTGGGAGCTGTTGAACAACAAGCACCCTGATTCCGTCAATCTCTCTGTCTCCAAGGCTCCGCTTCGCATCAGCCGAGAGACCATATCATTTTTTGACGCAATCGGGGGGAGGGGGTGGGTAGGGGTGGGTGTGAGTGTGAGTGTGAGGGATACCTCTGACCCTGTGCCAAGTGTTGGCACAGGTTGGCCACTCCCTTGCTGTTGTGTAGGGGGTGCTGTGCTCTTTATGCCCTGCGGTTTTTCTTTTTCCTGAGAGACGCACCCCCTCCCCACCACCCCACCCCACCCCACCCCACCCCGCCCTACCAATATACATGACACATGCTCCCAGGGTCTGGATTTTTTTTATTGCGTGTGCAGATAAACTCGTTAGGACGGGGCTTTTTCCCACAGGGTGCAGACCCCATTTCGGTGACTCGATGCGCCTGTCTGATACAAACCATCAGTGCCAGCCACTGCCTCGGTCGTCTCCCACGTCAGGATGGTCATCGAGAAGAAGCACAAACAGAACGGCGTATGTGTGGGTGGAGGCAGCGTCAGAATTCGCTCTCGGTGCGGCCTGCACGACACAAAGCAGCTTATTAACGTGTATGTGTTATGCGGCGGGGTGTGTGTGTGTTCTGTGGCACTGTGTGGTAAAGTCTCCTCTTCCCCCTGAATACGGGAGACGGGGGGGGGGGGGGGGGCGGGGGGAGTGTCAGTTTGTCACGTTGGTTGACGCTCCCCTCTTGAAAATATGACTGCTCACACGCGTGTGAGGCGGAGGTGATTGGGTGTGATCCACAACACTCAATAAAGTTTCACGCGCGCATGTGCATGTGGGGGTGGGGAGGACGAGTGGTTGTTTTTGAAGAAGTGTGTTTCGTTCGTTCACAACGCCCCACCCCCCACCCCACCCCCACCCCCACCCGTGTGTGACACGCTGTTCAGCACGGGGCTGTGGGGCATTGTGAGGGGCCTGCTGTCGTTTGATCCCCCGGCCCCACACCCTTTCTGGATCTGCTCTCATGGGTTTGCCAGTTGCTGGTCACAAGGTGCCAGGCTTCGTGTTCTCTGGTCAAAATCCTGCTGGCAGATCAGCGGCCAGATTCTGCCAGGGTACGTGCCGTTCAGTGCTGGGTCGCCGTGCACGCCCTACCCTTTTCAACCGGTGGTGTTCCTTCTGCAAGTGTGTGCGGAAACATCCCTTGGGTATCCGGAATTTCAGAAATTCCAGGAACTTCCCAGAGAGCCAACGGCGGGCCAAAGCCCGTAGTTCTGGACACCCCTCAGAGCTTGTTAGTCTGGCCGCACGGCAGCACTGCCGAATGCCGCTTGATACTACCGTATACGTAAATATTTTGGAACGTAAATACCGTATACGTAAATATTATGGAACGTAAATATTATGGAACGTAAATATTATGGAACGCTGGTGGGTTCAGGGCTTTTCCTAAATCTGGGGGTCCGGGGGGCTGGTGACCGAAATCGGATACAAAAAAAACGCGCTACTGAGGCACCTGTTTGGGGGGCTCAAAACTGATCGCATCGCCGCACATGACTGGCGTTATTGCATTATTTGAGCTCCGTGCGGATCGTAGTGGGGTCATTTTGGTGGTGTGCGTGCCAAGTTTCACCCATGAAATGTGGGTCTGGTTCAGGGACTTCTGAAGGGAGGAGGTGACTGGGAGGCCAGAAATCAGCCCACACCACCCACCCAGCGGGACCCCACTTACAGGTTTTTCAAAACCCTGTTCCTCTGAATATTTGGGATCTGTGCGGATCGCGGTGGGGTCATTTTGGCCATGGGGTGTCTGTTTGCACCCCTTCCTCGGGGTTGCCATGTGGGCTCAGACCCCCGTAGACATGCAGGTCGGAGAGTGCACTGAGGTGCGGAGGAATGCACCACTGAACACAGACACACGGCCCCTCCGGGGCCGTGTGTCTTTGCTTGGTGCATCTTCTCCCTCACAGGCAGCATCCCCCCAGCCGCTCAGCCCCTCAGCACCCTCCACTCCGGTGAATCCTCGCCAGAAAATTATTTTCCTGCAGTGCAAAAAAAACGCGCTAAACAGAGTGCAAAAAAAAACGCGCCAGACAGAGGAAAAATCTGAAATTCAAAATCATGGAATCCGGACCCCTAGTTAGGAATAGCTCTGGGTGGGTTGGCGTTCCAGATTTTTTTCGTTCCATAATATTTACAGGGCTTTCTGCGACTCGGGGACTTGGACCAGGTGATCGGACGGCATGCAGAGTCCCTGACGGGACCTACTCGTGCACTTTTCGCGAGATTCCTGACGCAAGCCGTCATCACCACCGAGTCCCCAACTGGCCCTGTAAATATTTTGGAACGTAAATATTATGGAACGGACCGGCCAAAAATGGGCCCGTTCCATAATATTTACGTTCCATAATATTTACGTATACGGTATTTCCTATTTTTTTTGAAGGTTCAGCACATGGTTTGACATAAGACTTACTTATTTTTACGCTTATTCCGTAAGATTTGTAAGTCTTATAAGACTTACGGAAATCTTACGGAAATCTTATAAGACTTATAAGAATCTTACGGATTCTTATAAGTCTTATAAGAATCTTACGGATTCTTATCAGGCTTACGGAAAATCTTATAAGATTTTTTTATCTTACCAAAAATCTTATAAGACTTACAAATCTTATCGGAAAAATCCGTAAGTCTTATAAGACTTACGGAAAATCTTATAAGTCTTATAAGATTTTCCGCAAGTCTTATAAGACTTATCGGATTTCTGGCAAGAATTTTCCGGAATCTTACAAGAATCTTATGAGATTTTCCCAAAATCTTATAAGACTTTCTCAGATTCTTACAAGTCTTATAAGATTTGACGGCTTATCGTAAGAATTCTTGGCTTTTTTTCGTAAGTGTTCGGAGCCAATAAGCGTAAGAATCCATAAGAATCCAACAAGATTCTTAAGCGGCTTGTCAAACCATGTCAGCACCGCCAATCCGGGTACACTTTTCACCGCGCGGATCCCTTTCGGACGCTCCACACGGCTGTTCGAAATACCGATTTTCCTTCTTCTACCAGAGGGCGGGAATGCGTTTCCAGTGACGCTCGTCCAGGAAACACACGAATCACACAAACACTGTTCCGGAATCCGAGGGGCAATCATTTGCCAGCTGGGTAGGCAACCCCCCGAACAGCTATGAGGACTCGCCCGGCCCTCCCTCGACCGCTTCGGGTTCTTCCCGATGTAAGAGCCCGCCATGGTCTGGGGAGGCCCGACCCAGGCAGTTCAGGAGATTATGCACTGTGTTCCGTGCGTTCAGCGAATCAATTTTGCTCGTCCACCCTTCCGTTCTCTCTCTCTCTCTCTCTCTCTCTCGGTGATTCTGCACAAGACCACACCCCACTTCCCCCCCGCCGCCGCCGCCGACTCCCCGCAGTTGCATTTTCACATAAAACTCTTTCTTCTGCGGGCCTTTCCGCCCCCCCACCCTCGAAACTGCACAACAAGCGATCCTGCAATTAATGCAGGTGTTACAAACATCCACAACACGTTTTACTTATTTTTTTTTGATACCATCCAAAACACAGCGCAGCATTGTGTATAGGAGGAAATACGATACTAGAAAGGACTGGCGTCATCACCTCTGTCATGTTTCCCTTTCTTCGTGCTCCACCACACCTTCTGTACTTCAGACAACACAAACACACAATAGCCGGTCGTGAGATTTGTGCAGAGGAGTGGTGGAAGCGGTCAACAAAAAAGTCGCTCTCACAAGCGTGTCGACTTCTTCGGGCGCACCGTGGACGTCGCGGTGCGGCCGGAGGGTGTGGGCCACTCGGGTGCGGTGGCCCTTCGCGTCGACCTGTGGACCTGCCTCCCTGCAGTGTCGGCCCCCCGAGGAGATGGCGCTGAAGGGGGTGAAGCAGGTGGTGCTGACGACCTGCATCTGGCCCGAAAATCCTGAAGTCCCACAGTGAGCCCTGAGCTCCCGGAACACGAGAAGACCATCAGCTGTATTGCCGGCAATTCCACAGCGGCCGAAGCTGACCGCACGAGAAGATCATGAGCTGGTCGTTCCCCGACTCCACAGTGAGCCCTGTGCTCCCGGAGCTGATCGTGATTAGATGAAGACCTCTACACCACTCGCTGCTGCGCCTGCGACGCCACAGCGGGCCCTGAGCTCACCAGGAGCACCCGCGCGCAAACATTCACCACTCGTGATCCATGAACACCAGAAGCTGTTCGTCGGAGAATAAGTCCTGTCCGGCACTAGCTGTCCGCCCTGCGACCCCACAGTCGAGCGGGAGAGACTTGGGTTTCCTGAGCTCCAGGAGGTGAAGACCTCCACGAGCCGCTCTTCTTCGACGCCACAGCCGAGCCCGAGTTCCAGGAACATCCGCGCATCTGACTGTTCCTTGCGACTCAACAGCTGAGCTGTGAGTAACCATCCCACACAACTAGTCATTAGTTCATCTGGAGCTCATCGCATGAGAGGAACCCCCGTTCTACCGGCCATCTTCTGCGATTCCGCAGCTGACCTGTGCCCCGAGGGCAAACCCCATGAGCAGAAGACCTCATACACAACTGGGCGTTCTCTCCGTACCACTCTACAGCTGAGCCGTGAGCTCCGGGAGGAACCTTCCGCAGAAGTAGCCGCTTCCTGCGCAGCCGAACCGAGGGCTCCAAGAGCCAAGCCCACCGAAGTTCACCTCTGCATCGGAGCGCCGCGGATGATCTCCAAGGTGCCGGTCTCGAGACCAGGCGTTTTTTGCATTCGACCTGCTGCCACTCAACGCGCATCCACAGAGATCTAAATGGGGAGGCAATGCGTCAAAAATGCCTTTTCCGCTGCGTTGCACACCCAAGGAACCCTAACGGGTCAGGATTTCCACACAACTGCATCACGCCGCAAACCTCGTCGGGTTTTCTCCACCGCCGATACAATGTGGACATCGCCGGTTCCGCACACCGGGTTTCTTCAGCCACGGGAATTTCACCAGGGGCCTCAAGGAGGCCGTGTCGAGGCAAGCTCTCCTGACAAACAACGGGCGAGGTCGACAAGACAGTTTGTTGGGACACGTTCCCTCTTCCTTCTGGCACTGGCGGTCCAGCCCCCCAGGGTGAGGGTTGCGAGGGTCTTCTTGTGGTTCTGCGCCTCAACGCGAAAGCCACCATTTGGCTGGAGTCCGACAGAAGCCGCTGCACCGAGCAATACGAACGTGTGTCAACTGTGGCAGGTCACGGTCCGGTTGATCTCCGCCGCGCCCGCCTGGGCGATATCTAACCACAGAACAGATGTCACCCCTTCTTACGTGGGAAACGTTCACGCAGGTACTGAGGATGAACAAATGGAGAGTTCAATGGAGTGTTTTCACCCCACTCCCTCCTGGCGAGGCGCAATGTACTACCGAACTACTCTCGCGGCACGCAGCAAGGAAGCGTTCAGGCGCTCATCACCTTGATGACGAGAATCCGAAGGCGAGGGGTCAGCAACACGAACGTGAACATACAGCAAAGCTGCAAAACTCCCCTATCATGTACCGAAGCCGGTTTTTTCGGCACCGCAACAGATTGACTGTTTTCCAACCGAAGTACGACAGTCGAGGGCGTTTTCTGAACAACACGCGTCGTATTGGACACTGACACAACCCACAGCGGCCCCGCGCCATGGGCGACAAGGGACTGGACATTTTGTTTCCGTTATGGGTGCTGAGTCGAAAATTTCCGGGACAATCCGCAGCGCACCCACCGCGGAGGCCGAAACCCGCAGAGGTGAAAGAAGACACGACCTGTTACGTCCAGCCCGATGCGCAGCTCAAAAATCGGAGAGTGACCGACCCCATCGCGAACACAGATACGTAAGCTCCCCATCTTCCCCGAAAAGAGGGCCTCCCCAACCGCCGGAGTTTTTTCTCGAGGCGCCGGGCGTCATCTCACCGACACCCCTCCCCGTACCGACGGGAGGAGGTTAAGGTGTTGACCGTGTTGGTGAAAGCCGACCCTGAAGAACTGCGAGCCTCCACGGGTTAACAAGAGGAACGAACGGCGGCGGATGGGGGTTTTATCGAACGACGCCCGAAGGCAAAAATATATCATGGTAGTCCTGAGATGCGACTCCCAAGGTGCATGTACCCATACGTCACATCCTCGACAACGACTGGGTCGTCGCGCCTGACTTCGGTACAGGTGTATGGGACGGCCCTATCGCGCCGAAAGGGCAGCACATCGGATTATCAACTTCATCATGTCCCGGCAAGCACTGGCCACCTTCACCAGCTTCATGGGGCGCCACCAGTCACCGGGTCGACGCAACGGTTTCCAGCGCTAGGCTTCGAGCTCGACCTCACCACCGTTTTTCCGGTCCGCACCAAGTGGGCACGCTCATCAGGCGACAGACGACGCAGACCACAGCGTCAGCAGGGTTCTCGACATACGAAGGTTCAACGACCGAGTCCAAGCCCTTATCTACAGCGCGGATCTGACCGACACCCGCGGGCACAGAGCCCCAGAAGCACATGGCGTTTGCGCTACTTCGAGGCCGGCGTCTAGCAGGACACCGTCTTCGACCGCAGCAATACCCTCGACAGGTACGAAAGCCTGAGATGTGAAGGATCCGGCGCCCCCATCGCGGGGGCGCCCATGGCCGCACAGCGAGCCGACTCCTCACGCGAAGGACAGTGACTACAACAGCCGTACCCTCTCTTCCTAAAATTAAGCGCTTCGCGTCCCTGAGGGTCCTGGGTGGAAGCGGTCAACAAACCATTTTTCTTCGTTCCATTTTTGTGTTTCCATAGCGCCAAGTAAGATATCGACAGAAGGACGTCTAGTACGCGTATTTATACCATCCAAAACACAGCGCAGCATTGTGTATAGGAGGAAATACGATACTAGAAAGGACTGGCGTCATCACCTCTGTCATGTTTCCCTTTCTTCGTGCTCCACCACACCTTCTGTACTTCAGACAACACAAACACACAATAGCCGGTCGTGAGATTTGTGCAGAGGAGTGGTGGAAGCGGTCAACAAACCATTTTTCTTCGTTCCATTTTTGTGTTTCCATAGCGCCAAGTAAGATATCGACAGAAGGACGTCTAGTACGCGTATTTACAGAGCGAAAATAAAGGTGCCATTTTCCCCTCCTCCCTGGCGATAGGGGGCTGCAATTCAAAAGAACAAATGGCTTGCTGATATCCCATGTTCCGTTCTCTGGGCCTTGGTGCTGCTCATCTCGATATGGGCATCTGCTGCAGTGCGGGCAGCCCTCCAGAGGGGACGGGTCTCACACTGCCCGCTGGGCCGTGACCCCCCCGCCATTGTGGCGGGTCAGGAAACTGCCCACGCTGGTTAGTTGCGGGGGTTCCCTGCAGGGTCGGTTCACTGCCCCACCCCACACCCCCACACACCACCCCCCCATCCCGTTTCGTCAAACTGTTTCTGATCTAGCCTGTCGTATGAGGTGAATCACCGAATTAGGGTGTGTGGTGATCCGTTCCATGAAAGGAAATGGGGGAGGGAGGGGGAAAGGCAGGATGGAGGGTGAGGGGGGGTGGGGTGGGGTGGGGTGGGAGGGAGCGGCGGCGCAATGCGGAACGCGATTGTGCCGTGCGGCTTCGGCAAAAAAAAATGTGCTCAAAAGTGTGGCAGGATACGCTGCTGCCGGGTTGGCACGCCGTGAAGTCAGCACCAGCGGGGTGGGGGGGGGGGGGGGTGATGTGGTGTGGTGGATAGACTGCGTCGTTGTGGATGTGTCCGTGCAATCGACTGTGTTGTGCGTTGCTGGTGCCGCCGTGGTAGTGTTTGCCGGTAAGGTTTGTCAGGGCCGCCTCTCTCGCAGATTTTTTTTTGAAAAAATAAGAGATCAAGGCACGCCCCTCCCCACCTCCCGCCCCCAACCCACCGCTCAACACACAACCGGACCCCAGACACAACTTGCATACCGAGCGAAAGCGACATCATCATCGCTTCGTTCCACTTCAACACCCTCCCCAGCGCAGGGATGAGGTGGCGGTAGACCCCCCCCCGCACACACCCCCGCACCCCTCCACCCCCACTTGGGACCCCCACCCACCCTGCACTGGCAGGGTGGTTCGTAAACCCGAGGAGATGGCCTCTTCCTACCACCCGTCGACCCGCTCCCGGCGTGAGCTGCACGTGATGGTGGTGTGCGAATGGGACACCTCCCGGAAATACCGCGTCATACTCCGTGGGAATCTGGAGAAGCTGAGCGTGCCGCAGCTGAAGGAGTACATCAGCGCACGCACAGGGGTTCCCCCGCGGGAGCAGGTTCTGATATTTGAGGGGCGCGCGATCCGTCCGGATCGGACTGTCGGAAGCCTCGGGCTCTACCCGGATGCCCACATCACGCTGCGCCACGAGGGGAGGCGGGCCCCGTCGCCCAAGGTTCCTCACCCCCCGCCGTCCGCCCGCCCGTCGACACCCCCACCGCAGCCCCACCCGCCGCACGCAAAGTATTACTCCCCTTCAGAATCCGACGTCGAGTCGCGGCAGTTCTCCTCTCGAGCCTCCGCCTCCACCGTGCAGGCAGGCCACGGAGCTGCCGTGGCTGGGGGCAGGCTGGCGCACTACCCGATCCCCGTGGCGGAGCCGGGGCCTCCGGAGGGCGTGCCGCAGCGGGACCACGTGGGGCGGATGCGGCAGATGCAGGAGGAGGTGCAGAGGTTGGAGGGGGCTCTGGTGCCGAATCCCAGCTTCGTGTGTGAGGCTGCCGCGGGGCGGAACGACCTGCATGCGATTCAGGAGCGGCGTGCCTTGGAGGAGGAGGCGGCGATGGCGGAGCGGGTAGAGGCGTTGCGGGCGCAGGTCTGCGGTGCGGCGCTGCCGGAGTCCTACGACGAGCGGAGGGAGCGCATGCTGGGGCCCAGCAGGATGGAGTTGATGGAGGAGGTGCGCCTCCTGAGGCTGCAGCGCGACGAGGCTCTCGGGACCCGCACGGCGCAGGATGCCCTGATTAGGGCGCAGCGTGTGGAGCTAGATGAGATTCGCATCACGCTGAATGGGCAGCGCAACGTCATCCAGTCGCAGCGCCCGTTTGTGATGGCTGCGGCACCCGAGGGCTCTGCCAGGCGGACGTCGCCCAGGCGGCACGGCGTGTCGCGGTGAGGCTTTGGTGCGTCAGGGTTTTGACCAGACCTGCCCCTGGTCAACAAAGGGCCTGGTGAGTGACCTGGTCATGCCCAGGGGGGGTCCAGGGCAAAATTGGCTGCAACCCCCCCTGATCAATTTTGGATCCCTGCCGTGCCCTGTTGCGCGCTGTTATGTGTTCGGAGGGGGGTGGTGGTGGTGGTGATTCAAAAGGCCTTTTGTGGGGGTCTTCGCTGGCCGTTATCCTTCGTCAATCTCCGTCAGTTTTCAGCTAATTCAACAGGAAATTCACCAAAATGCACTGACGGTCGTCAGCTGATTGAGGGTGTGATATGAGGGTTCTATCCAACAAGGATATCAAGGCGGCACTTTCAAAGTCCTGCCAAGGACAGCGCCACGTGGGTGTGTGCTTCTGATATACCGTAAACGGAAAAAGGGTGGAACGTAAAAATGTTCCAAGTTCCCAAAAAAAGGCCAAACGTTCCATCTTTTTTACGGTCCACTATTTATTGGGACTGAATATGGAAAAGACAATGCGATTTTCGCCCGCGGGCTGGTGGGTTGCGGGGCGCGGACTGCGGCCACGCCGTAGACTCCCACACGTAGGCCTCCCGACCTCCCAGCTTTGGACCCTCCCTCCACCACCGCAACCAACGCCAGCAAGAGAAGCAAGGCATCCCTGCATGTGGAAAGGGCACGATCACCACCACTCACCTCGAGACTCACCCACCACCACACCTCGAGAAGACATTACATACAAGTTATACAGACAGAGTATCTAAAGGGACATCAAGAGAGGGAGGGTGACGGGTTTGCGGGACATTTACAGGGGCATAAACAGAGAGAGGGGATGTGGCACAGTGCTCAGCACTCAGCACTGAAGTCGAGTGACGACAGGATCCTCTCCATCTCTGCCAATTCTGCGGGGGTCGTCAGCGCTGCGTCCGGGTGCACCTCGGTTGGAGGGTCGTAGTCAGCAACAGCATCATCGGTACTTGCTGCGAGCGTTCCGGGGTCGGCGATGATGCCAGCGCGGACGAACGTTTTCACGACGGAGCTCGGCTTCACCTTGCTGAACCCACGGCACAGCCAGGCGAGATGGCGGTCGCGCATGTCCGCGGCGGTCACCTTCGTCGTCCTGGCCAGGTCAGCCATCAACTCCTGGTCGTCGAGCTCAGGGTTCTGGGCGACGAACGACACGAAATGCAGGTTCTCCGCGTCGAACACGATCAGCGGCCCGGAACGGATCTCCGTGAGGGTCGCGGCCCACTGCACCTCGGACAGGGTGATCAGCCTCACACTGGTGTAGTACTCCCGGTTGAGTGCGCCCACAGCAGCCTGGGCGGCGGGGTATGGGAGGCGCTGTGCCTCGTTGAACTGCGCAGCATCACCATTCGCAGAACGCAGTTCCTCCAGCACCTGCTGAACAGCATCCTGTGCGCCGGGAATGCCTTCCGTGTCAGTGGGGATCACCTTCTCGAGCAGGTTGAGAGCATCCTTGACCTTCGGGAGGTAGGCCTTCCGCACGCCGTAGCTGTTGAGACACAGCTCCACAGCACGCAGGGCGTACCACCCACTCGCGTTGTCCCCAGGGTGAACCCAGTCCGCACAACCCGGAGACACCACGATGCTTGCCCTTGTGCCGGCAAGGACTGCGTTGCGGAAGGCGGCTGTCTTCACGGACGAATCGTACACCATCACTTCATGCGACCCCATCCCTGCGAAGAGGAAAGGGGTGCCAGTTTTCGCAAGGGCACGGGTTTTCCTCTTCTCGTCACGCCGGAACAGCTTGGTGCAGACACCGGTGTACCACTTCGAGAACTTTTCGCGGAGGTATTTCTTGATGTAGGCATTGAAGCCCAGGTCCAGCGGCTGCAAGAAAGCAGTAAACCCCGGAGGAATATCGACAGTCACGATGCCGCTCTCTGCGAGTGCTGCAGCAACCTTCTCGGTCTGTTGGCCCGTGAACTTGTCGATGATCAACAAGGATTTCTGCTCCTCCCCGAGCCCCTTGGTCTCTTTGACACCCGTGAGGTATGGCACCAACACCTTCTCGATGTATTCGAGGGTGGTTGCTTCGGACGCCCAGTGTTTCGGATTGGCAGTCAAGTGCCAGGTTTCCCCGTACGTCTCCAGGTACTCCTCCTCGAAGCGTCCGTGTGAGCGGGAAGTTAGGCCACCGTATATCAGCTGGACAGGGAGGAGATCGCCGGTCGCACTGGCGCCGAATACACCCGTAATCGCCTTCTTTTCGTCGGACTTCGAGAGCGGCACGTATGACGCGCCCTTCTTGTCGAAGGTCTTTGTGGTACCTGGCAGGAGGGGAAGGGCAGTGTGGTCGACATTCACCACCAAATCATCTGGGATGTTGTGCTGTGCCCTCAGACGTTGCACCTCCCCCTCGAACTCAGCCTTGGCCCGTTCCAGCAAACCCGGACTGTGGCACACCGCCGTTGTCCGCATTCGCAAGGTCCATCCCTGCGCAGCGAGGTACTTCCGAGCCCATTCCGTGCCGAGAGCTGTCTCAGAATCAATCCTGCTTGGATCACTGCTGGCACTCACCAGGCCTCGCGCGGAGGCGGACACAGTCTCAGCTGAAACCTGCGTCCCGCACCGCCTCAGGGCGCGCAACAACTGCATCAGCCTGGTCTCCTCGCTGTCGGTGAGGATTGCGGGCCGGCCGCGCTTCTGCGGGGGGGGAAGCACCACCTCCTCTGTCACCTCACCGAGAAGAGCTGCGGCACGCTTCCGCTTGCCCAGCTCTTCCCGGTAGAGGGTCGCAAAACGGGAGGCGGAGCTCTTCGAGAGCTTCCTCCGTCCTGCGAGAGGGGCGTTCCAATCGGCAACGACTGCCGAGAGCTTCCCCTCCACCACCTTCCGGCCGATCTCCAGCTTTTCGGCCGGGCTCCAGTCACCACCGCCGGTAGGCCCCTGTGAGGATGCCTGCTGGTCGCGCACTGCACGCGTCACACTTTCAGCCTCAGCCCGCGAAATCGGACAAGCGCCGTTGCTGCCGGGGGTGTACGCTGCACGGGGCACCGTGAAGAGCAACATGCTCTTCTGCTTCGGTTCACGCTTTGGAGGCATGTGTGTGCGTGTCCCTGCAAACTGGGGGAAAGTGCGTGAGGACAGCGGGAAGATCAACGAAAACAACAAGGCGAGGCGGCAACGGAGAGGGACATGGAGAGGGGGGGGGGGGCGGGGGCGAGCGCGTGACTAGCATCTGGAGTCTCTCAAGGCCGAACGAGACATATTTCGAGATACCACCCCAAACTCACACGCCACGGTTGTCGGGAGACTGACGACGTTGTCGTCTGTAAGTCCGCCCCAACCCCCTCACTTACGAATTCCAACGGAGATTTGGAATTCACGGGCCCCGAACATTGTTCCGTGTAGTACCATGCAAGGAGCGTTCCGGTAGAAGTAAAGGTAGAACCTGCTGCGCTAGCCCACATAAGCAGCCTCAGTACGGCAAGGCGCGCAGACAGAAGCTGAGACCACCGGGCTCCCTCCAGATGTAAATTCGTGAATCAGTGCCCGGAAAATTCAGGGAAATCGTACTCCTTTCGCTTTAGTGTAGTACACCCTGCAGAAACTGTGGGAGAACAGTTCCGGACTGTTGAGGCCCTGTGGTGTTAATCCTGCAGCTTCAGTCGTACGATTTCCTTGGTTCCTTCGCGACTTCGTCGCGAAGGAACCAGGGGATAAGATAGGTCTGGTTTTCCGGTTTTCAAAACCAGGGTTTCCCGGTTCCCGGTTTTCTGGAAAAAAAAAAAAGGTCGGTCTCATTTTTGGCGGTTTTTTTGTGACTTTGGGACAGTAAAACAGTCAGAAAAAACGCCATAAAAAACTAGAAAGTGACCCCATCGTGATCCGCACAGAGCTCAAATAGTCCAAAGAAGGCAGAGAAGTGGAGAAGAAAAAATGGACCTAGCGGGTGGCCCGGTGGGTGGTGATGCCCTCGTCATGCAGGTCTCTTCTGTTTTGAAGGTGCGCACATGGTGGACTCCAGCCACCATGTCTAAGAGGGAGTCTAAGACTGCAGTCTGTACTGGAGACGGGAGTCTATTGTCCAGCTAATGTACGCTAAGACTCCCGCTAGTTGAGACTCATGGGAGACACACGGTCACGTGGCGGTGTACTCCAGCGGAGGTAGGGTAACTTCCGCTGGAGTTCACCGTGTCGTCTGCCTCTGTGCAGCGTCACTCAGTGCCATCGAATACATGGCGACAGCCCACCAAATCGAGACAGATCTGCTTGTCTGGAGGGCTGAGACGAGAACACGAACGACTTTCAAGCAGTCTTGAAGGTCGCCAAGCCTATTGGGGGCAACTAACAGATGAGATTTGTTTGTTGCCTGTCGTCACAGCTAGGTGCCCATCTCCTCGATAACGGAATGTGTGCAGAGATCTCGTGGACCCTTTGGCCATTCTGTCGTGCACCCACTTCACCCACAACGCACACCTGTCGCGAGTGGTCGCTCCCCCGTCCTCCTCCACCCTGAAGGTTGAACCCTCAAGGACCAGTGATCTCCTGCTGGCCGGGCTGCGATACAGCGAAGCCTTCCTACTTACAAGCGAATCCAGACAGTAGGGAACAGATGTTCACTACCGTGGCCGCCGGCGGCTGGGGCTCCGCCCCCCTGCGTAAGAAAATTGCACCAGACCGGTTTTTTGACCGAGAGTCCAAACTTTCAAAGCAGCTGCTGCGCCTGCCCCACCAAGCAGCCTCAGTACGACAGGACGCGCGCAGGCACCGGGCCCTCTCAGATTCTGGGAGGGTTTGCGCGGGTCGCGCGCGCCGAAGGCGCGCGCGAAAAATTTTCAAAACCAGAAAAACCGGAAAACGGCGCCAGAAAAAAAGTCTATCTTATACCCTGAAGGAACTCGTAAAAAAAAAAAAAAAAAAAAAAACGCCAAGTCCACTATCCCAACCGTAAAATAGGTGGACCGTAAAAATGTTCCAAGTTCCGGAAAAATCCCATTTGTTCCATCTTTTTTACGTTCCAACTATAGTACGGTTCACCTTTATTACGGTCCACAATATTTCCGTTTACGGTATGTTATGTCATCATGTGAAACCCTCCCCAGCGTGTGCCAACATCCCTGACACGCTCACGAAAAGCATGACACGGAGAAAACAGGTGCCGAAACAACCTGCCGAGCACACGGGTGGTGCCACGTTGATCCACGCAGCGATCTCCCATGACAGGAAGCCTTGTCGCCACGGCAGAGTCGCCGCAGACTGTGGGAGAGGTGTCGCCAGTCACCTTGAGGTTGCAGTGTGTCATCAGGCTAAGACCCGTGCCCTCTTCACCTCCCCTGTTAGGTTGCTCCCATATCGTTGCCTGCTTTGGGGCCTGAAGGACATAGGGGTCCAGCAGGCACTTGAGCATCGCAAGGCATGAGTGGCTGTTTCAGACTCCTGGTGCAAGCACCCGTCATGGTCTGGGGAAGCCCTCCCAGGTAGTTTAACGTCTTGCCCAGGACTGACAGTCACCCCGCAGCGAAGACCCCGTGTGTGATCCGCACACTTTGATGTGGGCGGGGCACTGTTTCATGCGCTTTTGTTTTGTGCATGTCTGCACCTCCTCCGCACCCACAGCCACAGCACCATCGAGGGGTGTGGAAATCAACCCAAAAAAAATACACCGGAAGCAGCCGTGCAGATCAAAGCGCAGTGTGGCACTTTTTTTTTAGATACAAAGCCCGAGACATGGCTTGAATGATTCTGTTACAAAAAAATATTGTAGTGTATCCATCCTGTATTTCACGAAAGAAGAGGGTCGGGGAGGCCAGCGTGTGCCCCACAGATAGGTGGGGATCGGCACCGACGCCTGCAACCCCCCACCCTGCCGCTGCTGGCACACAACCACTCAAACCCCCCTCTGAACATCCCACACACGCACCCGCCCCTCCCCATCACCACCCCCTCCCCCTCCCCCTTATCGCTGAATGGAACAAGAGCTCTGAGGAACACGCTTGCACTGTGGCCCTGCGACGTAGTTTCTCCCTCAACACTGACACAACCCTCCCTGACAGGCAGACCAGGTTTGGGGTAGTAGTGTCTTTCTTGCCGGGCATCTCACCGCCTGTGTGCGAAGGGGGCAAAAGGGGCAAGGGGCTGCAAGATGCGCACTTCTGTGTGGTGCCTTGTGGGGCTGTGTGTTGCCCTCTACGGTCCTGTGGCGGTGTCGGGTGCGGCTCTCTCTGCGGCAGGGCAGGGCGGGCCTGGTGTGGCAGCTGGAGGTGTTGAGAGAGAATATGTGACGCAGGTGACCTACGGAGATGGTCCCGTGCGTCGGCCCAATGGAGAGCGTCGGCCCAGCGGCGGTGTTGCCATGAAGCCTCCCAGTGGCGGGCTGTCTGAACCCCTCCACACTGCAGGAACCCCGTCTGCCTCCACAACGAACAAACCTGAAAGGAAACCCGAACGTCAACCCAGCGGTGGTGTCGCTGTGAAGCCTCTGATGGGCGGCCTGTCTGCACCCCTCCACGCTGCAAGAACCCCTTCTGCCTCCACAACAAACAAGCCTCAGAGGAAACCCGAGCGTCAACCCAGTGGCGGTGTTGCTGTGAAGCCTCCCAGCGGCGGACTGTCTGCGCCTCTTCACACTGCAGGAACCCCTTCTGCCTCCACAACGAATAAGCCTCAGAGGAAACCCGAACGTCAACCCAGCGGTGGTGTTGCCATGAAGCCTCCCAGCGGCGGCCTGTCTGCACCCCTCCACGCTGCAGGAACCCCTTCTGCCTCCAAAACAAACAAGCCTCAGAGGACACCCGAGCGTCAACCCAGTGGCGGTGTTGCTGTGAAGCCTCCGAGCGGCGGACTGTCTGCGCCTCTTCACACTGCAGGAACCCCTTCTGCCTCCACAACAAACAAGCCTCAGAGGAAACCCGAACGTCAACCCAGTGGCGGTGTTGCTGTGAAGCCTCCGAGCGGCGGCCTGTCTGCACCCCTCCACGCTGCAGGAACCCCTTCTGCTTCCACAACAAACAAGCCTCAGAGGACACCCGAGCGTCAACCCAGTGGCGGTGTTGCTGTGAAGCCTCCGAGCGGCGGCCTGTCTGCACCCCTCCACGCTGCAGGAACCCCTTCTGCCTCCACAACAAACAAGCCTCAGAGGACACCCGAGCGTCAACCCAGTGGCGGTGTTGCTGTGAAGCCTCCCAGCGGCGGACTGTCTGCGCCTCTTCACACTGCAGGAACCCCTTCTGCCTCCACAACGAACAAACCTCAGAGGACACCCGAGCGTCAACCCAGCGGTGGTGTTGCTATGAAGCCTCTGATCGGCGGCCTGTCTGCGCCTCTTCACCCTGCGGGAACCCCTGCCTCCACCACAAGCAAACCTAGGAGGACACCCGAGCGCCAGCCCAGCGGAGGCGTCGCTGTGAAGCCTCCCAGCGGCAGCCTCTCCGGACTCCCACCCCCCTCTCCTCCTCCTCCTCTCCCTTCTCCTGTTTCGGCACTTGCCAAGGCAAGGTCTGTGAGGGCACCAGGTGCCGTGGTGGACGAGGGGGGTGAGCACGAGAACGCGGCCTTCTGGGAGACCCACAGGCCACTCTTCCTCGACGCACTCCGGGAATACGGCCCGAAACACCCTGGCCTCTACACTGCCGCGGGCATCGAGTCCTACATCCGCCCTGACATTGCCGCACTGTTCACAGAGCTACTGGAAGACGCATCCGCAGAGGGACGTGCATCCCTGCAGGAGGGCGCACTGCTGGACCTCATCCACACCACGGATGCCGAAGGGGTGCACACTATGCAGCTCTTCACAGACCGCTTCGGCACAGACCTGTTAGACGAGCTGCACCACCTCAACCAGTCGGGCATCCCCTTCCGCAGGCCCAACGGCATGAACAGGTTCGGCATGATCCTGGAGGACGCAGGGATGGGTACTGCGATCTCACACATTGCATCGCGTTACCTCTCGCGCATCGCCCAGCTGCTGCACCCCGAGTATATTGTCCCAGCGGATGTCTCCGAGCACTACGCCTTCACGATCCGCTATGAGGTTGGGGCTGATGTGTCCCTCGCAACACACTCCGACGCATCTGCCTTCACCTTCAACCTGTGCCTCGGGGGTGAGTTTGAAGGCAGTGGGGTGACCTTCTCCGCACCGCCGCAGCAGGGAGCCCCAACAGGCGTGACGCAGGATGGCGGCGTGCATATCCCCAGCAGAGTGGGGTCAGCGCTGATGCACCGCGGCCTGCTGCGGCACGGCGCGGTGCAGCTGTCGTCGGGGTGGCGTGCGAACCTGGTGATCTGGATGTTCGGGAAGGACGGCTATGTCAGGGCTGCGCAGTACCCCCCAGCGGAGAGGTCCACCCCGGAGTCGCGTTGGGGTCAGGCAGGGGGGAGAGGGGGTGGGGTTGGGCGGGTCTGAAGCCTGCCAAGAGACCCGCCCCCCTCCCTCCCGCGTGTCTGACATGGTTACCAGGGTAGAGGCCCCTTTTCGACCGAAAATATACTTTCCTTTGTTTGTACAAACAGTGCCTTTTAGTGGCATATGTGCAGGAGATGCCGGAGTATCTCCTATCAGAGAAACTCTGAACCTTCGCTGTGTGCTGCGGTGTGTCAAAAACATCCTGTGCCACAACCGGTTTTGTGAGGCGGATTTCTTTTTTGTCATCAATCTTCTGCAACGCATGAGCGAAGTCCCCCATAACGGCATTGAGTGATATAGGTCGCTTTTCTGCACTCCTGCCAATGAAGCTGGTCGAAATGCGCACCCCCTCACTCCCCCCGTCTGAACTGCCTTTGACCCATACGGGTTGAGGCATTGTGGGGCAGCGGAGCTCACATAAAGAGCTGCTGTTCTGGTGTGCTCCACATGGCAACGTGTGGGCTTGGTGTGCGTGAGGGGGGGGGGTAATGTGAGGGAGGGAGAGGGGGTGTGGCAGGGGGGGAGGTGGGATTCCTGCCGAACCACAGGAAATCCCCCGATACCTCCCCCACCCCGTGCCCCCCCCCCCCCCCGACCCCTCCGCCTCCCACCCCCTCCGCACCGTCCACACAAACCTATCCCACAAGGCCCCTCCCACCCCCCCGCGCCGTTCTCTATCTGTTAGCACCGTGTGGGGCTGTCTCCTCCCCCACCCCACAGGAGTCTTGCCTTGTCCTTTTTCAGTTGATCTTCGATTCTTGGGTTTAAACAAATGCAAGCCTTTCTTCTTCGATTCCCTGAGTCCCCTCTCCCCCCATGCGCTCGCATGCTCACACGCATGCCTGCATGCATGCGCACAAAACCCCGCTCCCCTGGCACTCGGGGGGGAAACGGGAGCATTTCCTCTTCTCGTTTTTCCTGGGTGTGCACAGCTGTTCATGCCGACACCTTGATAGAGCTCACTGCATCCCCACCCCGTGCTCCCAGGAAATGTTGTGTTGTCTGCGCCTCTGCCTGTGTGTGCGATTGCCACAGAAATCGATGTAATATCACATGGAGCAGAGCGCTCTGGTGGGTGCACGCGCCTTCTCTCGACTGCAAAATCTGTAAGCCTTCAACCCCGCATTACGAATCTTGTACACACTTGAGGAGCCAGTCTGTGGTGAGACCTTACGTTCGGCACAGCCCTCCCCCACCCCCCCAGCCCCACCCCCACCACCCCCCCCCCCTTGAACTTTGATACAATCGCTGCACACACACAACCCTTCTGCACACCCTGCCCCCACAACCGGCAAACACCCCCACCTCCCAGGCAGGTCGTTGTTCGGCTTGGGTGCTGCCTTGCCACCCTCTGCGGTGGCAAGGCACGATGCGCCGCACCCGTGCCGTTCTCTGCTGGAAGCCGACCATGCCGGTAACCGCAGACCCGAAGCGCATCGCCGAGCTAGGCCTGCGCCCGTTGAAGGGTAACGCCTATAGCTTCAACGAGGCTGATGTGCATCCAGATCTGCACTGGACACGGCGTGACCTGCAGCGGAAGGGGAAGACATTTGCGTTCAGCCCTGAGCAGCAGCTCACAGACAAAGGGTTCTATGCAGATGTCGCTAACGAGGCGATGCTGGTTGGGCTCGACAGGAGCAACGTCGAGCAGAAGAAGCGGGGCCTTGTCCGAGGCATGATGACGCAGGGGGGGCACGGCCCCCACGGCTCTGAGTTCAGCGTTGAGGATTCGAGCAGCCGCGGGATGCCAGACAACACCCATCAGTTCAAGATGCGGAAGCGCACCCTGCACAGCGACTGGGATGTCGTGCGCTGGGAGGGGAAGTTCCAGTCCCTCTGCCGCACCTTCCGCTTCGACACGACCCGCTTCCCCTACTTCCTCTACAACAGGCTGAACGACAGGGTTATCGTGGACCGGAAGCACTACCCAATTGAGATCATGCTGAAGGGGAACACCTGCGTCATCTACCTCACCACGACTTACTCACAGGGTGTCTCCGAGCTTGACTTCACCCTTGCCGCCTTCCTCGATAAGGAGCGCCAGTTGATGGATCGCCCGGACTGGACACCTGTTGTCCGCAGGACAAAGTCCGATGGGACGAAGACATACGACTTCGAGACCCCTGAGGCGCACGACCTGTCGGACGTCGACACCGCGTCGGATCTGCAGAGCTACGCCAAAGGGCTGGTGTGCGACTGGGAGGTGCTGCAGTACGATGGGGCTCCGTGCATCAAGGTGAGACATATCCTGCACTCCTGGTCTCGAGTGATGGATGTTGTCAACAGCGTGATGGAGCTGAGCGAGTCTGCCAAGGAATACCCCGCATGCGTGACTGTGAATGTCGACACCGTGACGGTCCACCTCCGCGACACGCCAGCAGGGCGGTACATCGCGAGATGCGTCGACACCATCATCGTGCACCACGAGTCCTACCTCTCCGACAACTGGGCGCGGTCGACACACCACTTCAAAGGGTCTGTCACCAACAGGACAAAAGCACATCTCGCTGACACCAACCCGACCCCCACGGCGCATTTCCTGAAGAACCCTATCGGGAAGGGCATGGGCCCCATCCGCAAGGTGCTGTTTGAGAAGCCCGCAGATGAGGAGGCGCACCAGAAGCGGGTGGCGTGGGGTGGTGGTGTCGGCGTCCCGCCTCCCGGAGGGAGCACGGTGCACCCGTCGAGCAGGTTCCGTGACGCGTCGCAGGGGGACGCCTCTCAGAGGGCGAAGTATAAGCACAACCCAAACGTGTTGGATCAGCTGCGCCAGGACCTCCAGAAGAGTGAAAGGCTGAAGAAAGAGCCTGTCCTCGAGTGACGCCTGCAGCAGAGGGGTGGTGCGGTGTGTGGGGAGGGGGAGGGGGGAGAGGAGGGGAGCGGGTGTCCGATTCTGTCCTGTGTGTGTGTGTGGCAGAAACCTGCGGCTGGTGGGGTGGGGTGTGTGTGTGTGTGTGTGTGTGTGGCACCCTGCTGTGTTCGGTTGATGCAGCTCGCTTGTCTGCACCTAGAGGGGGGGGAAGGGTTTCCAGAAGCCTCACCGCTCCCCACTCCCCACCCCCCGCCCACTCACCCTCGGCGGCGGGATGGACCGCCCCGGCAGTTATCTCAAGTGGCGGTGTGAAGACCGATGTGTTGGATGGATGCGATGCCCCCGCCCACCCACCCGCCTTCCCCCTTGCCATTTTTTTTGCTGTGGGGTGGTTCGGAGCAGGGTGTGGGAGGGGCTGCGTTCTGCCGCATCTGCACCTGTTGCTCTTCACCCATCCCCCCGCCGATCTAACAGGGCCTTACACACAAGATGGGAAAGAAGACGCAGGCCCGCCCTGGGCATGACGGTGTCCAGGCGCAAGCAGGGAAGGCGACGCGCAAGGCGCGCAGAGTTGCGGCGAAAGCAACGAAGGCAAAACGGAAGCAGCTGATCCCGGGGTCGAAGAAGAAGGCATGTGGCTTGCTGGTGGTGGAGGGCATGCCGTGTTGTGTGCCGCTCCTTTCTCCTGTGTTCTGTTGTGCCGGTTTGGCTGCAGATCATCACCCTCAACCCCAACCCCTCCCGCCACCACGCTGCACACAGGTGACACAAAATATCAGCGAACTTGAAAAGCTTCAGGGCGAGAGGGCCACAGCGACGGCACAACGCCAAGCCCGCCGGAAAGAGCTTGAGAAGACGGGCGCTCTGGTATGCAGAACACTGCCAACTGCACAGCTCACTCAAAGTGGCTGTTGCTCTCGAACAACGCAGTGGAGGAGGGGGAAGAGAGTAGTGACGCCGCCTTTGTGTTTCCCATCCCCCCTGCCGATGGCATGGTTTGGAGGTTCTGGGATGGTCGCCTCCGGACAACATGACCCCCCCACACCCTACACCCACACCCACAGTATAAGGCGGCAGAGAAGAAGGAGGAGAAGGATGCCATTGAGGACTTCCCCGTGCCCCCGCACCGTTGGAACATCAGCGTGAGGAAGCAGATTCTGTTCTGCGAGGTGACGCTGCACAAAATACCGGTGCAGAAGATTAAGTGCAGCATGGGCGAGGACCGGATGCACGTCGACACCCTCGAGCACTCGAAGAGGTGGGTGCTGAACACCAGTATGCCTGCCGCTCTTCATAAAGTGTTGTGTTGCCTGGATAAGGATCGCCGGCAGCAAACACTGCCCAGAGTGGCTCGGAGTCAGCACGTCCCCAGGGAGGGGCTTCTGTTCGCATCTTGTTGCCCCCCTGCTGTGCCACGTTGGGCAGCAGCACCTACACCACCACCACAGCGTACCCGCATGGCATCAAGGTGGACCCTAACGGTCTGGCGGAGACGAACAAGAGCGGCATCCTGAGCATCAAGCTGCGCATCACGCACATGCCTGAGGAGGTGCTCAAGGCGGAGGAGAAGAAGCAGAAGGTATGGGCTGCTCACATAGGCCTTTTGTTGCGAGATGCGCAGATCACACACCCCCCATTCTAAAAAAACCCGGGCCATGCCCGGGCCACACACACGTATATTCCATCCGAGTGCACCACCTGACACCATAACGCCCTCATGCCCTGCTCTCTTTGGAGCTCCACTGCCACACGTCATCCTCTCGCAGTCCCTTGCTGAGGTGCGGTCGCTGCGTTTCCGCACCAACGCTGCTGGTGAGGTGGTTGCCGGGAAGAAGCGGAAGCTGGAAAACCAGCTGGTTGAGGGTGCCAAGGCGAAGGAGGGGAAGGGAAGCGCAGCGGCACAAGAGGGCGACGCGTCCAAGAAGCAGAAGAAGCGCAAGGTGTACGTCACAGACAAGGACATGGCGCTGAAGCTGATCGACAACATCAAGGAGGAGAGCGAGCCCAAGAAGGAGCAGCGGAAGACCATGCTGGACCACCTGACTGACATGAAGGCGGAGCGCAAGGAGCGCCGTGTGGAGAAGCGTGCCAAGAAGCAGACGCTTGAGGTGTGCATCTCTTCTCTCTCTTCTGTGTGCCGGGCACAGCTTCCCCACCCCGGTGGGAAAGCTGCGCCCCGTTGTTATCCACAGCGTGATGCCCTCTGTGATTCTTTTTGGTGTTGTTCCGTGTAGTGAGAATTTGCAGCCCCTGGTGGGATTCCTGACTGTGATGTGAAGACCCCCCCCTCCTCACACACCCACCCATTCGCCATCAAACCCCCACGCCATGAACAGCAACAAGCGATGAAGCAGATCACCCGCAGCAAGAAGGCCAAGCGTGACGCTGAGCACCGCGCGTCTGTCGACTCCGTTGTTCCCCTGAAGAAGCCGACTGGCCGCAAGGTCAAGTTCTCTGCGTGATACCAGCAGCGAGCCCGCCCCCCATGTTTCCCCAGGGCCAGCCAGACACAGGCGGCGAGGCTCCTGAGTAATACTGAAGCTTTGTGCCTTTAGCCAATCGCTCTCCCCCATATCAACAACGGGCCACGTCGCGACACGCAGTGGGATGGGCTTCCCGGTTCATCAGGGGGTGAGTGCGTTGCCTGTGAAATGCAACACCAGGGCCCATGGTTGCGTGGGGTGGGTGGGTGGTAGAGCAGGACGAGGGGGAGAGAGAGCGAGATATTGTGGGAAGGAGAAGAAGAAGAAGAAGAAAATCACCGTACGTTCCGTTGCGCTTGTTTGTCGTCCGTCCGTTTGTCTCGATCGTTGATCGCCTCCCGACCCCCATCCCCCCCATGGGCCCCATCTCTCTCTCTCGTATTCTCGTCTCACCCTAGCCTCTAGGCTTCATGTTTTCTTTGTCAAGCAGACGCTGTCATGCTGTGTGGGGCTGGGGTTGGGGGGGGGGGGGGGTGTACTTCCGACGATCAAAGCATGCATGCATAGTGCGTTCCTCCCCACACACACACACACCCCACCCTACCCTACCCCCTTCATTTTTATTGCGTCAGTATCATCAGTATCATCTGTCTTTGAGGCTCTGCACGACCCTCTCGAGCAAGGCGAGGGGTTGTGCCAGAGAAGGGGAGCCAAGCCTGTCTGGATCACCGGGCGTTGCTGGGGTCGGGGCGGGGGGTGGGAGGGGGTTTTTCCCGGGCCTTCCTCTTCCCCGAGCCCGGCAGAGAAAACAGGAAAGAATCAGCAGGGGGTCTGGGGTCTGGGTTGGCGTGTTGCAGAAGCACGCTCGTTGGTTCTGTGCACGCGCCTCGGGTTTTCTTTTGAGAGCGAGCGAGAGGGTGGGTGGAGGTGGAGGTTGGCGAGTGGGTTGGGCCAGATTTTTGTCAGGCCAAAAGCGGGGGAGGGGTTGCGAGGGTGGGGGAGGGGGGATTCTGGTGGAATCACCCCCTCCCCCCTCCCCTCCCCCGCAGCTGTGCAGGTTTGCTCGGGGAGCCCCTGCAGATGTCGATGGCCCTCATTCCCCCTTCCCCCTCCTCCATCCCCTCCCCCAAACCCCCCTCTGTCTCCCTCTCGCCCTCACTCCCTCACTCCGTCACCCCTCGACCTCCACCACTTCATTCTCAGGCACGTCAAAAACCGAGATGTCACGCCAAAACCAACGCAAGGTAAACCTGCTGCAGGAGCTGGTGACCGACGTGGATCTCCTGCAACGCGAGATGGAGAGCGGGACCGTGCAAGTTGACGAGGTGTACGCCGTCTTCCCCGAAACAACCACACGGCAGGAGAAGGGCGAGAGGCAGCAGGCAGGGGGAGACAAGTCACGCGGAAACACCGCTGACGCTGCTTCGCCCCGGGAGCGCACGCTGCTATATGAGGCTGCGCTTCTCGGGGAGACGGATGCGGTGCGCTGCCTCTGCAGTGCCGGTGCCGACGTCAACATCGCCCTGCCTCAGTGCGGCAGCACCGCCCTCCACGCCGCTGCCGAGGCTGGTGAGGCAGCCGTCGTCGAGCTGCTGCTGCAGAGCAACGCCGATGCCGGCAAGCAGGACACCCGGGGCGAGATCCCCCTCCTCCGCACCCTGGTGCTGGATGGCTCGCCCGGGCGTGCCTGCGCCATCAAGCTGCTCTACAGCGAGGCGGCCCGCGCATGCCGCACGAAGCAGCTGCTGGTTTTCATGCACCGCTACAGCGCGTATCACCCGCAGGCCTCCAAGATGCCCGACACCCACACCCTGACGGAGGTGCGCCATGTGGAGATCCTGCCAGCCTCCGCAAAGGAGCTGCTGCAGGCAAGTGAGGGGCCCACGATGGACCCGCGCGGGCCGCCGACGGCGCGGGGCAGGGGGGGCGATGACCAGCATGGGGGCACGCCGCTGCACTCCGCTGCCCTGCGTGGGCATTCGGAGGCGGTTGCCATGCTGCTGGAGCTGGGGGCGGACCCCACCATCCGGAACAAGTTTGGGAAGAACTGCCTGGAGGTTGCGAAGCACCCGCATGAGTCTGTCACGGTGGAGAACCGCGACAAGTGTGTCGCGCTCATCGAGAAGGCGGTGGCGAAGCGCTCCGTCCGCCCGGAGAGCAGCGACCAGCTCCTGGACTGGCTCCGGTCGCACCCAGAGATCAAGACCCCCGAGGAGGCGGCACAGCTCCTGAAGCAGGAAATGATGGACAGCAACGGCGAGCCCCACGACTGGATGGTCCGTGTGACTGTGGCAGGGGGTGACCGTGGGTTGGACAAGGTCCTCACAGCATGCTGCAAACAGCTCGGCCGTGACACGGAGGCGGCCAACGGGCACTCCCTCAAGAAGAAGCGCTTGAGGTAGATGTGCCGGGGGGTGGGGGGTGGGCTGGGGGGGGGGGGGGGTGGGAACAGGCGCCTCACAAAGGCGCGGCATATCTGCCTAGGGTGGGGGGGGGGGTGAAAAGGAAACGGTTTCAACAAATGGAAATCGTTTTTTTGTCTTCGTTGGAACTCCCTCTTCCCTCCCCGAGGCGGGGTTAATCCCCTCACTAAAGTGGTTCGGTGTGCGTGTGGGGGGAAGGGGGGGGGGGTGTGGGGTTGTGGTGATGGCCCACCGACAGTGAGGGGCATATCAGAGTCTACTCGGTGCCCCTCGGGAAAGCAGGAAAGATGGTGGTGGTGGTGGTGGTGGTGGCTGTGCGGAAAATCGAATGAAGCCCAACCCCCCCCAACACGCTCTCCGCGTCCCCACCCACCCCACGTGATACCGCGCCATGCCGGCATAAAGATGGACACTGTGAAACCCTGCTGCCTCCTGCCTCCTCCCGTCCTGCCCCCCACCCCCGCCCCCACACTGCATGTGAAGGGATACCAACTCTCTTTCTTTGACGCAACACAGCGAGGCGTTGCTGCAGAGATTCGGCTTGACTGCCCCACTACCCCACCCCACCCGCATCCACCTGCATGTCACAGCAGTGCACACACGGGGAAGGCGCTGCTTAGAGGGTGTGCCATGGCGCACGTTATCCTGAATGTGTGTGGGATGAAGTATGAGGTGCTGGTGGCGACGCTGCTGAACTGCCCGGAGACGATGCTGGGGTCGCTTGTCGAGAAGTGGAACACCTCTGGGGAGTTCAGCGCAGATGCCCCCACACGCGAGGTGTTTATTGACCGCAACGGGGAGCGTTTCCAATACATCTTGGACTGGTACCGTGACGGCCGCATTGTGCTGCCGCCCCATGTCCCGCGTGAGGCGATGCTGGGTGACGTGGAATTCTTCGGGTTGCCCTCCAACGCAGTCGCGCCTGCACGGCAGCAGGTTGCCGTGCTGTCCCTGCTCAACAAGCAGTGCTACATCGAGGGTGCGACAGTGCCTGGGACGGATACCCTGCACCGGTCCATCTGGGGGTGCCCCGTTGTCGACAACAACCACACGGCGTACCCACACCTCACCGCCCTTGCAGCAGACGGGTGGGCACTGTCGTCGACACAGAGGGTTCCCCACCCCGACAGCCGCATCAAGGAGGAGATCTTCCAGTACATCTTCACAAAGTCCGGCTATTAAGCCCTCGGGGGAGGGTGTGCGGCTTGGAGGAGGGCGTGCCGTTGTGGCTGAGGGAGGCTGAGCGCCGAGCTGGCTGCCAGGCTCTTAGTTGTGGGGAGGCCCTCAAAGCAAAGAATCGTTCAAAAAGAAAAGGTGTGGCTGGGTGTGGGGATTGGGAGCTTGTTGATCGCACCTTGTTTCCACCGCCCCCCTCCCCCCCCCATCCCACCCGCTCCGTTTCGGGGAGTAACATCACTGTGTGTGGCAAAGGCATGAAGAAGGCTGCCTTTCTACCAAAGCCAAATCGGCGTTTTCCAGAAGCGGGCGGGTCTGGTGGGCCAAGGTGCCGTTGTGTGTGCCGTGGGGCTTTTCACCTTCCCGTTTTTAGCGCATGTTGTTCTAGATTTTGTCTTTTTTCTTTCTGAGTTTTTTTCTAACCCCTGCTGGAGTCTGGTAGGGTGTGGTTTGTTTGTGTCGAAAACTGCTAGGCGCAACGCAGGAATTGCTCCCGCCCCCCCCTCCCCCCTAGCATGTTTCGAGTCTCCAGACTTAGATACCGAGATGGTACCCGATTCCCGATTCGACCGTTGCAGACTCCCTGGCACCCTTTCGTTTGTCCTGCTCTGGTGCGCAGCTCAAGGTCATGCCCAGAGTCGCAATGCTTTGGACACACGACACTAGTGCAGCTCCTACGGATAGGAACAAGCAGGCGTTGCAGTGCAGGCGTTATCATTCGGTTGGCACTGCGCAGGTTCAATCTGATTGGGTTGCGAGCAAGGTCACAGTTTAGAATGCACCCACACACGTCCCCGCTGGCACCCACCCACCCACCCACCCTGCCTTGCGTGAAATCTGCAGAATAATCGGTGGAGTTGCAGTGTGCCACGGACAGGGCCCTCACACACCACCCACACCATACCACCACACCACACCCCCCCTCGGCATCAGCATCATCATCGTCATCTACTAAGTGTAATCCCCCCACCCCTCCCCTACCCCCACCTCCCCTACCCCCTCCTCCACTAGCCGCGACTTGACCGCGCCTACCCACTGCCCCCTCCCCCCTTCCCCACGACCGTCGCCCTCCACCCGCCCCCAACGATGACGATCGCAACCAAAGAGCCTTGGCAGGCGCTAGTCTGCGCTGCCACCGGGAGCATGCTCGCCGACACCGTCGTGATGCCGCTGGACGTGGTGAAGGTGCGCCTCCAGCTTGCCAGCAGCGGGATGCTCGGCGAGTCCTACAAAGGGGGTGTCGACTGCATGGCGACCATCCTTCGGAATCACGGTGTGCGGGGGCTGTACAAAGGGCTCTCGCCTGCGCTCCTCCGCTCCGGCACCTACGGCACCACACGGATTGCCCTCTACGAGCCTTTCAAGAAGGTGTTTGCCGGTGACACGCCGCGCAGCCAGATGGCACTGCACCACCGTGTCCTCGCCGGGCTCTGCAGCGGCAGTCTGTCGTCGTTTGTTTTCAACCCCGCTGATGTGCTGAAGATTCGGATGCAGGGTGACAAGTCAGGAGCGAAGTACCGCAGCCTGGTCCAGACTGCAAGGGTCATCGTCAAGGAGGAGGGTGTGCTGGCGCTGTGGAAGGGTGTGACGCCCAGCGTGCTGCGCGCCTCGGTCTGTGCCTGTGTGGAGCTGTGCACATACGACGAGGTGAAGCTGCAGCTGCTGCAGTCGCGGGTGTGGCCCTTTGCGGACTCGCTCCCCACCCATATCGTGGCGTCGGTGATGGCCGGCTTCTTCTCCACCCTCCTGTCGCACCCCATCGATCTCGTGAAGGCGCGTCTGATGAACCAGGGCAGCACCCAGGTCTACAAGAGCCTGCTGGACTGCTGTGTGAAGTCGGTCAAGCAGGACGGCATCCGGGGGCTGTACGCAGGGTTCTGGCCCAGCTTCTTCAGGGTGGGTCCCCACACGACGTATGGAAGTGCCTTAGTCCCACCACAAACAAAGGGCATTTCTCCTCTGAGTGTCACAAAGGGAGCAGGGGAGGGGCCCAAACAGCATGCAATCTCCTTTTGTTTTTCCCGATGGGCTTTGGCGCGCGACAGCCCCATCGTTTCACAAAATTATTGTCATTTGGGCTAGCGTGCTGTCAGTCCCCTGCAGGACACACCGTGAGAACCGAACCCACACAACAAGCCACTCCCCCACCCCACCCCCCCCACACTGCACCACTCCCCACAGGGTCGTGTTCGTCGTCGTGGAGCAGGTGCGTCAGATGACGGGTTGGGCGGACGACAGGGCACTGCAGGAGATCGACATCGAGGAGTTCGAGGAGGTCCTTGCGCTGGAGGCGTGATCCGACTCAACTGAACCGGTTCATGCCGCCAGCCCCTCTGCCCCCTCATGCACCCTTGGTGCGGTCTGATCTGCATGTGGCGATCGCACCAAGAGCATGCTGATTCGCGCGGTCTCCACCTCCAAGCCAGACCTCCCCAGCTAAAGAACTGAAATATGTGCGTGTCTGCCTGCGCATGCGTTTTGTCCTGTGGACTCGCCTGCCGACTTGATACACCACTGCTACGATGGTTGACAACCAGCTGTACCAGGCCGTTCCCAGGGGCACATTCGTTGCCCCTGTGCTGTGAGTCTGACAGCAAACCCGCATGCCGCAGCCCTGCCCTCACACACGCCTCCCCTCGCAGAGGGAGATACGGGCGTGCCGCTGTAGGGTCTGCAGCTGCGGTGTGCTCCCCACCACCCCCCAACACCCCTCTATCCGTTACGAGCTTGCTTCGGTGTGTCATGTTTCTCTTCATTCAGTCTATGTATGTCTCTTTCTGTTGCAATAACAGCAAAAAAATACCCCCCCCCCCCCCCCCCACCCCCCCGCAAACCACAACAAGAACAAAACCTCCCACCCCCACTCCGCCCCAACCAGGGCCTTGGCTTCTGTGCCAAAAGGACTGTGTGGCGCTGTGTGGCTTGCTGCACAACATTGGGGCCAGGTAAGCCCGCTCTTCTCTGTGCTTTGAAGTGAAGTGGACAGTGGGGCAAAAAAAAGAATGGGTGCAAACAATGCGAATCAAATCAGCATTGTGCATGCGGGTGTCTCAACAGTTTGTTTGAGGGAGGGGTGAAGGGTTTCAGCCCGGGGTAGGGTTTTCGGGAGTCGACGGGGAGGGAGGGGGGTTTTTTGATATGCTGCATTTTCCACCACCCCCGCCAATTGCACAAAAAAAAAGCGGCGGTGCTGGGTGCGTGCGTCAAGACCTGCCGCCCGCGATGCAAGCATCCTTCAAGCCTTGGTTGGGAGCACTGAGGCTTGTTGCATTTTGTGTGATTTCTCTGCATGGGTTTTGCGGAGGGAGTGCGCGGTGTGTGTGTGGTTGGGAAGGATAAGTTTCCGCCGATGCCTCCCCTGTCAGATTCAGTATTATTTTCACATTGGGAGCCCCCCACCCCCCCCCCCCCCCACCCACCCCCTCTCACGCTCTGCCCCCCCCCACCACCTCCCCCCCCTTCCTCCCATAACTTAAACCACAGCATCCGGAGCGATTGTTTCTGGCAAATTATCCCCCCGAATCATGAAGCGGGTTTTAGGGTCTGGAGGGGTTGGGAAGGTCGGGGGTGTCTGCGGGGGGCCTGGTTACCTTGTGTGTGCGCAGTTGATATCGCATCAAGAACAGGGATATGGGCACGCTGTGCACGGCTGAAACCGAAAACCCACTCAATTTGTATTCATGCGTTAGTAGCAGTAGGGCGCGTCAGTGCACCCCAGCAAGAAAGAGATGATATTTGTGCGCAGGGTACGTTCCTGATGGGACGGTACAGTGAACTCTCCGTGTGGTGCGCAGTAGAAAATGGACACGTAACATTTTAAAAAATACTGGCGGGAGGGTGCCTGCAGCGAGTCCCTCCCTCGGCATGGATTTCAAAAAAAAAGCCGTGGCCCCCCCCCCAACAAATCAAAAAAAAATCATAAAATGTGAGCGGGAATCTGCCAGATCCCGACTTCTGGATTGGCCAACAGCCACAAGCAAGCCGGGGTGGGTGTTCGGGACAGGACCCCCCCTCCCTTGCCCCTTCCTCGTCCCAGGATGTTCCCACCCTGCAAGATGTGGTGCCTTGTCTTCCGGAAGAGCAGGATTCCAATCGCGTCACGTGTTTTGGGTGGTGGCCACGCTGCAACACATTGTCGAGGGTGTGGCACGGCTTTGCCATTTAGTCATGCCTTGTACTCTATGCTCGTGGCACCCTTCAAACAGACGCGTGAGGGGAAGCGTCAGCGCAAAAAGATAAATCGAAAAAAGAAAGTGTGGAGCAAAGACGTGCAGATATACCTTTATGGAGATGAATCGAAACGAAATCTCAAAGTAAATCGTACGAATGAATCTTTCGGATTTTTTCGTCACCTTCATGCCGCTTCACAGGGGCTCAACACAGCCTTGAGACACCAGGTGCGCTCGACGAACGGTGGTTTGGAGTTGTCTTCCAAAGCTCCGACATGACAGTCTTCCTGGGAGTCCACGCAGATGCTTCCCCGCTCGGTCTATTTTCCCTTCTATTCTACTTCCCCCCACCCCCACCCTCCCCCGAGCACGGCGCACCGAACGAAAAATCAGCAGCCGTTCAACTCGCCGGGAGTCTTCCCCCCGCCCCTTGTTGTAGTTAGCCGCATTTCTTTTTTTTTTGCCAACTTTCTCATATGGGGGTTCAAAACCTCTCCAGTCCATTCCTCCCCGTGGCTGCAGGGCGGGGTGGGGGCGGGGATATCAAGGCAAAAATGTTTCATTGTGTTCTGCGCCGGTGTTGGCGCACCAGCACTGAGAGAGGCGACAAAATAAGAAACGGGACTCTGGAGGTGCCGTCGTATGTCCACACCGCTCCTAAAATAGCCTCGGTGCGTGCTGGGCGAGAGGTGTCACCGCAAGGCCACCCCCGCCAGTCCATACGAATTGGCCCGCTGTCTCCCCTCCCCTCCCCTCCCCTCCCCCCCCCCCCCCCTCCTCTCCCCCACATGGCGGAGCGTTGCACGCCGACCCTGCCGCAGTTCACACCTTCAAAATTTAGTCAATGTGCGCTAGCCTTGTTTGGCAATGCTCGTGCCATGGTTGTCTGTGTGTGTGGTTGACGCAGCGCCATCACCTCGACCCCTCGTGATATGTGCCAGTCAGTGGGGTTGGGGGGGTGGGGGGGGGGGTTAGGGGGGGTCGAAAGCCCCGTTTTTTTGTCCCAAAGTGGTGCTTTTCGACATAGCAGCCGCGGCCCTCTATTTGACCTTCTGACCCCCCAGAACCCACCATACCCCGGTTTTTGGGCCCAATGAGTCCGATTTTCGGGTTCCCGAGCCCCGGAAAGTCGAATTTTGATGATGTCAAAATTTTGTCCCCTATACTGCACCTCAGGGTCATGCACGTACGCCTGCCACGGGCAGATAGAAAATCATTATCATCCTGGGACGTCCGAGCGCACGCCATGCTGCGGCTGTGATTTTCTGATGCACCCGCTCATCCGCGCGACAAATAACGTCGTATCTCAATGCTTTGGGCAGTGAGAGAAGATGGCAGCGAATACTGCCATCTGACACAGTCGTTGGGCGGCCTGCTGCACTGGAAGGCAGAACTCGGAGCTGCCAGGAACAGGGAGGACGCCGTCATACCCGACAGTGATGCACTAATGGTGATTCTCTTTTACAAGGCAGGTACACCTTGCCACTGCTGCTGTTATCTGAGAAACATCTCTCCTGTGGATGCAGACAGTCAACGAGGTGAATAGCGCAGCGAGTACGCAGCTGCAGCACAGAGGTGCGTCCTATCTAGTCATCAAGGGTCACTTCCGGGCGCTCAAGACCAGGGTCCTGTGACCCTGGTCTCAGAACAGTGTCCGGGTATTTATGCTGCAGTGCAGCACGCGCCTTATGGAACGACGAGTGCGCAGAGCTGGTTAAAGAAGCTGCAAAGGATATGCTTGGGACAGTCAAGCGTCCTCCATACGATGAGACGAGGAAGGGGGTCGAGGAAGCACACAGTGCAACTCCCGCAACAACGATGACACAGAAGAAGTGCGCGCTTCAAATGCACGTCCTGAATAATCAGAGTCATTGCTCCTGCACGCCTTGCTCAGCAAGCCATGAGCAAGTCGTGAGGGTTGGTTCGCAAACCCCCCTCCCGACGGAGGAGACCTTTCAACTTACAAAGAGTTCGTTGGCCAGACCAGCATCTCAGTGTCGGAGTAGTGGCCAGTTGTGCCGCCTGTCCCTTGCAGCCAAGTTCCGCACACTGTGAAAGTTGATGACAGTTCCCGCTATGCATCAGTATGCATCTTTGCACGATCTGGCAGTGTATACAGAAGCAGAAACGGGAAGGAGATAGTGGCTGCCCGCGTTCGGTATTTTGGTGCGACGCTGGAGTGAGAAGAGGGTCAAAAGATGCGGTATTGGCACCTATGGAGGTTCTTAATGATGCAGGGGAGGAAGGGGTGGAGGAGGTCGAGGAAGTGGGCGTGCACATGGACTGACAGTGTACTGGTAAACCTGTGCGTGACCCTGAGGTGCAGTATAGGGGACAAAATTTTGACATCATCAAAATTCGACTTTCCGGGGCTCGGGAACCCGAAAATCGGACTCATTGGGCCCAAAAACCGGGGTATGGTGGGTTCTGGGGGGTCAGAAGGTCAAATAGAGGGCCGCGGCTGCTATGTCGAAAAGCACCACTTTGGGACAGGCTTTCGACCCGCCCTAGGCATACAGTGCATCCGAATCGGATCCGATACATTATCGGACGATTATCGGATGATTATCGGACGATTATCGGATCCGATAATCATCCGATAATTTTTTTGGGTGGGTTTTTCCACCAGAAAATGTTACCAATATTCTGCCTGATCAGGGTCAGTGCTGGCGCGGGGTGGTCGATTCATGTAGCCTCTCTTTGCATTCTCTGGACCACCTCGAAGGGTGCACCACGAGCCAAGCATCCAAGCATGGGGACTAGGCTGGAAACTGATTCAGTCATTGAAATAGATGGGCATCCACGGCGCAAGTGCAGGTGCAGCTGTGCTGCATTCTTGAGGGCTCACGCTACGGCAAAAACCACGCCCTCATCCAAACGTGCAAGGGCTGAGCCAAGGCGTCAACCCCTTCGGCCTCGTCAGCGCCCCAGGAACACAGGCCCCGTCATTGGTTTTCGACGACGATGGAGATGATGACCCGTGCCGCGCGCACACCAGCCAACAATGCCCCGGTGCTAGGGACGGGGCCGAGGGGGGTGGTGTGGCAGGGAAGTGCACGGGACTCGATGCTGGGAGGGCTTGGCGCGCGAAGCGCGCCGAGCCAGCAAATCCGCCCCCAAAAAAATATTTGAAAAATCCATTCGACCGGGCACCGGTCGAGCGCGCCAGCACTGATCAGGGTTAGGGTTGTTACAACCCCCTGGCAAGCGAGCCTTCGACCGAAGGACCGGAAAGTGTTACAACAATCCCCGTGGCTATTTAGTCAATGCCAGATTTTCGAAAACCAACGCCCCAGGGATACCTGCAGGACAAGGGCGCCAGTACCGCTGACTACGCGGTGGTCCCGACGGAAGCGCGCGACGCGGTGGTGGAGCGGAGGTCGGGGATGCAGGACGAGCTCCCTCGGGTGCACCCTCACTGTGCAACTCAGCTGGCAGCTCTGATGAGCTGCGGCTGCACGACTCCACTAAAACTCAAAAAAAAATATCAAGCGTGGGGTCCAGGGCTGTTCCTAACTGGGGGGCTTGTTCCCCACTTTCAGGATTCTGAACTTTTTTTCTAAGAATTTTTGTAAGGGGAAAAAAAGTTTTTTTCTAAGAATTTTGTTAGGGGAATTTTTTTCTAAGGTTGTTTCGCAGAGGAAAAAACTTTTTCTAAACCCCCCTTACGACTATTGTTTACCTACAGGTATTGTTTACATAAAATTATTTACATGTATTGTTTACATCCGATTATTATTTACGTGCAAATATTTTATTTTTCGGGGGGTTCAAAAATATTTCCAAGGTGCTCTGAGGAGTGAGACTTGGTGCCTCTGTCACCAAAGTGACCCCACCAGGATCCGCGCAGGTTCCAAACGTTCAAAAGAACGGGGTTTGGAAAGCCCGGTGAGGGGGTCCCGCCTGGGTGGGTGGTGTGGTGGGCTAGCTGCCTCCCAGTCACTGAATCAGACCAACATTTCATGGATGAATCTTGGCACCGATACCACCAAAATGACCCCACTACGATCCGCACGGAGTCCGAAAAGGACAATGGAAGTGGAAAATCGCGATTCCGCACAGGTTTCGAAAAAAAATGCTGAACTATGTAAACAGTACGTGCGTGTAAAATTATTTACACGTATTGTTTACAGTGAATATTATTCACAGCTATTATTTACATGCACATCTACTATTTACATGAAGCCAGGTAAACAATAGCTGTGACCCCCCTTTAAGTTTTCCCCAGTCGACAGGGTGCGCACAAGGATGGAAGGGAAGTCTGTCCCACGTACCGTTCGCCTTGCTGGCCAACTGGAGAGCCAGACGTTCACTACCGTGGCCTCCGGCGGCTGGGGGGTTCCGCCCCCCAGACCCCCCTGTGGCGTACGTCTCGTACTCAAGTCCTTCGAATCCCAGCAAGTCGGGGTCCAGCCACTCCAGTCGCCTCTGAGGACGCAGCCAACTCGCACAGAATCTGGACGCCCACACGAACAGATGTTCGCTACCGTGGCCTCCGGCGGCTAGGGGGCACCGCCCCCCAGACCCCCGATGTAGCGTGTGCCCGTCCATCTATCTCACTTCCCCGGGTACAGTGCAGCGTAGGAGGTCAGCGCCGCATCCATGAAGCGCTTCTTCGAAGCCTGACTGACATCGGACAGGAGGTCGGGCTTCCCCACCTGGGAGGTACACTTGCCGCGTTCGCGACATGCGTGACACGCGACACGCTACCTGAAACGTGAGTGTGCCTTGCTAACACGGGCATTTCAACGGTCTGCCGGCGACCGTTCCCCAAACCAGTAAACCAGCAGTTTTGGAAAATCGGAGAGATCACCCTGCTGCGCTGAATATGGTGCGCACCACTGCAAAAATCCCCGGGAGCTTTTGGGCTTTCAGACCTGAAGGGGCCAGCACGTGGGTGGCGTCGGGGAGTGGCAGCTTTGTAACTGTCCTCCAGCTGCTGGCATGTCCAGCCACATGATGACGCGGAGAGAAATCAGAGAAAAAGTCCCGCCTGACGGGCACGCGCCTGGAAACTGTGGGGGGGGCGAGCAAAAAATCCCTTGTAAAAATTCTTAGAAAAAATCTGGTTCCCCGACCCAAAAAACCTGGAAAAAGGGCTCGTTCCCCGCCCAGGCCTGGTGGGGTCTGGGGGGTTTCTCGTGAGGCAGAAATGACGACAAAAGGGGAAAAGAGTGTGTTCTGGTGCCCACAACGCACACGAACACTGATTATCGGATGATTATCGGATGTCCGATAATGACCGATAATGTCCGATAATCATCCGATAATCGTCCGATAATGTCCGATAATGCCCGATAATGTCCGATTCGGATCCGATAATTTGGGATTTTCCCCAAAAATCCGATAATGCCCGATAACCGATTCGGATGCACTGTATGCCTAGGGGGGGGGGGGTTGCCGGTAATCGGGGAATATCAGGGCCCTGACACAGAATCAAGGCCGTCCCCAGGGGGTCGACTTGCCTTGATTCCGTGTTACTGGGGGGGGGCAAATAATCGTGCACTCCACTATTAATTGGCGAACGGGCGGGTATAATTGAGGGGCCCAAAAAAAGTCAAAAAGTTGACGGGGGGGAATAATCGTGGGGTGCACGATTATTCACTTTTGCAAGTTTTCTGGTCAGTTCTGGGGACAAACATCGCAAAAACCTCGTCCGTTTGCATATTTGGAATCTGTGCGGATCGTAGTGGGGTCATTTTGGCCATGGGGTGTCTGTCTTCACCCCTTACTGGCAGTCACCGTCTGGGCTCATTTTCGTGTTGAAACTGGGGGCACAAGGCCGGACATGTGGACGAATATGAGCCAAAATGGTGACGACCAGTCACGGGTGAAGACAGACACCCCATGGTCGAAATGACCCCACCACGATCCGCACGGGCTCCCAACATTCAAAAGAACGAGTTTTTTGAAATTTCTGCGGGGAAAATTGCTCATTTTTCTTCCACAACTGACCGAAAATAGCCAAAAGTGAATAATCGTGCACCCCACGATTATTCAGCGGAAAAAACTTTATAAATGCCCGTTTCAAAAAGGCACTATTATTTGACTATGCACGATTATTCGACTATGCACGATTAATTGCCCCCCCCCAGTAACACCGCACGGTGCTGGCCCATTTATCTTTTTTTCCGAGGCACTCGCTGATTAGGGAGCCTGCTTAGGGGCGTGTGTATGTGCGTGGGTGGGTAGTGCTAGTGGCACTTAAGTGGGTAACCCTGCGCGGATCTGTGCCCACTCCCCGCCCACCCCTACGTCACTGCGTGGGTGGGTGGGTGTATGTATCTAACCGTCGCCTTGCTGTTCCAGAATTTGTGCTCTGTGCTCTCCGTTCTGGCTTTCTGGTAATCTCTGTGCTGTCCCCACCCCCTTCCCCTCCGGTGTGTATTCGGTGTGGCTGAGTGGGTGGGATGGGGTGCAGCATCAGATCCCACTCACATCCTCGCCCCCACTCCGCAGAGCACATCCCCACCGCCTGCCGGGGGAGGGGTTGCCTGCGTGTGGGAAGGTAGGGCACCAAAAAAAAAGACGTGCCGAATCCGCGAAGGGGCGGGGAAAGAAATCGGCCCGGAGCTGTTCTTTACAGCACCTCTGGGGCAGGTTGATTCCGACATAAAAGCAGAAATGGCTGCGTATTGTTGTTGCTGTTCCACCAGGGAGGCGGAGGGGGGGGGGGGGTCGTCGCGATGGTGCCGAAAAACGGTGCATTTCTTTTTTGGTTGGCATTTCCAAACCCGCCAAATTTTTTGCGGAAAACAAACACTGACTCACTGAGTGCGAAGACCCCCCCCCCCGCCCTCCCAGGAGAGCGAAACGGGGCCTTCCCCCCCCCCCCCCCCCCACCCCCACTATCTCCCCGCCTTTCAAACCCCCCCCCCCCCGTGGCTTGGTGGTGCGGTCACTGAGACCCGCCCTTCTTTTATGTGCTGGGATTTTTTTACACCCCCCAATCCCTCCCCGGGGGGAAACCGGTTTGTGGGGTGGGGTCTTAATACAGGGGTGGATGGATTTGCGTCCTCACCCCCCCCCCCCCACCCTATCCCCACATCCGTACAGCGTGTCTGGTGTCTCGCGCATGTCTTTACTGCGGGCTTCTGCTCGATGCCCAGGCCCGCTAATCCGACGTTGCTTGCGACCATCACCCGTGTGAAGGAGTGAATGGGGAGGCCCAGCTTCTGTGCCTTCCCTCTCTCTACGTCACGCTCCCCTGTGCTCCCCTCCGCCCCCACCCACCACCACATGTCCCCTGACCCTGCCCTCCCCCGCCCTCTCGGGTGTGCTGTGCCGATAGACTACAACGGCACAGCAGCGCCGTCGCGGGTGTGTTTTGTGGCTGGGATATCCCGAGAGCTTTGTTTGCGCCTCGGCCAACAGGTCATCGACACCCCACACCCTCCTCCTCCTTCTCCTTCTCTCTCACGTGTGGCCTCTTCTTCTTTTTTAAGATTTTTCTTCCAAACATTGAAAAAAAATAAACGCATTGTTGGCTTCGCTGTCTTTTTTTCCCCCCCCTGCTACATTGCCCAAATGACCCCCACCCCCCCCTCTCTCTCTTCTCCTACCTCCCTCCCACCCCCCCTTCTCCTCCTCCACCATAGCCTTGCTTCGCAACTCTATCCAAACCGAATTCGTTTCTATTGTTTTGGGGCGAGGGGAAGGGAGGGGGAAGGACTGGCACCACCGACAACCCGGACCCACCGCGCCCACCCCCCCCCCCCCCCCCACATCTGCTGTGCCCTTTTGTCTCTTTTTGAGGCCTTCGCTCTGTCAAAACTGTGTCAGTCTGCTTCCTCTTTTGAGAGGTGACTCAACTGTCCCGTATTTCTTGAGCGAAGGCCCCCTATTTGTGCTGCTGTGCTACTGTGCTGTGGCCCTCGTCTACGACATCCCCTACCACCCTCACATCCGTTCATTCTGGCTCTCCCCCCTCCCTCCTTTTTTTAACCACCCTTGACCCCCCCCCCCTCCCTTCTCTTAACCACCCCTTGCTGCAAGATAGGGAGCTGCCTTGAGTCCCGGGCTGCTGGCGGGGGAGGGGATGGGGTATTTTGCATTCCAACAAGGCAGACGCCTCTCCTCCCCCTGTCCCCCATCTGAGTAGGGGGTGCTTTGGAGTGTTGGCCAAAAAAAATTGTTCAAATCGTTCAACCTGTGGGCTCAGCAGGGGGGAGGGGAGGAGTGAAGGTGGTGGTGGGTGTGTGGAGTAGGGTGGGGTGGGCTGGGCTGGGCTGGGGGTAATCTGAAGCGCCCACACGCAGACACACACACACACAGCCTGGTTTGGGGTGGATACTGGAAAAAGTTCCGCCTTGGTTGCAGCGCCAAAAAGAATCAGAGAAGGCTGCCCTTTTGGGGCGCATTTTGAGGCCTCCGCGCGGGAATGCTGCCACACACACCCCTTCAGCTGAGGGCGCTGAGGTGGGTTGGTGGTGATCACGTGCAGAAGGGGATGTAGGGGGGTGTGTGGGGGTGTCGGGGGGGGGGGGGGGTGTTGAGTCGTTTGAAGAAAGATGAACAAATGTGCAACCGGGAAACAAACCGTCGAACGAAGATGCATTGCCCCTCGCCGCCTCGCCCCTCATATCAATCCCCCCCCCCCCCCACCGTCTCTGAGTTTTGTTGCCGAAGTTCGGCGGTTTGGTTGGAATAAGCAGGGGATGAGGGGGGCCAAAACAGTGTGTGTGGAAGCGTCAACGCATCAAACGAATTATAATAAAATAAACAGTAGTCGGCGGTGTTGAAGTTACCACTTTTGAGGGGTCTCTCGTCACGACATGCAAGCCACCACACGACACCCCCTCATTTCGCAGGGGCAGGGGCGGTCATGGGAACTATGCGCTCTTACGCGTTGACCGCGCTGGTACTCCTGCTCTGTGCGAGCCTTGTGAGTGGAGGGACTGACGGCGCCCTGACTTTCACCCTCGAGGTATGGTTGAACCCCCCACCCCTCCTGTGAAGAACTGCTTCTGATCAGTATGCCTGTGTGGGCGGTGTGGGTGTTGTTCCCCCGTACCCCTTTGCCTGCCTGCACTGAAGCAGAGATAGAGTGGGGCGGGTCGAGTGGTAGCCCGCAGGCCCCTCCAGTGCCCTGGGGGGTCAACAAAGCTGGTCATGCACATTTTTGTATCGCGTTGCAACACCCATCCACCACGCCCCCTATACAGCTTGGCGAGAACCGGTGTTTCTTCGAGCAGATCTCCGACAGAGAATCGAAGATCTTCGTCCACGTGTCGGTATGGCATTGCCACCCTGCGGCGGTGCAGCCGCAGATCTCTTTTTATCAGTTTCAGTGTCGCTGGCAGGTGCGGTGATGGGTGCTGGCGAGCTGTGGTGGAGAAACGATTTTTCCCGGCCCCACCTTCAAGAAGACACGTCGGAATGATGCCACATCCCCACCGGTCGGTGTGGTTTCACCTTCTCTGAAATTATCCCCACCTCTCCACAGGTTATCGATGGCGGGCACGACGTGAACCTTCTGGTCAGCGGGCCGCACGACAAGGCAAGCTTCCTGCAGGATGTGGAGCCGGACCAGAACGACAAGGGGATGGTGGTTTACGACTCGACGCTGCAGCAGGTGCGTGGCGAGCAGCGCCTCCTGTTTGTCACCAAGAGCGCCGACGCTGTGTACCGCGTCTGCGTGAAAAACGGGGCCATCATGATGAAGAGCGTGGCGCTCAACATCAAGAGCCACGACCCCACCAACCGCGGTGTGGGCCCCCTCAAGCCGATGGAGCCTATCCAGCAGACCATCATCAGGTATGCCGGTCAGCCTGGCATGGATGTGGCATGGTGCATCACCCGCCAAGCCTACAGCCCAACTTTATTTAAAAAAAAAACCACGCCACCCCTTGCCAAAGGACCATACCACCACCATACCACCACCACCTACATCCCCTCAGGCTTTCGGAGTCGCTGCACAACATCAAGGAAGAGCAGATCATGCTCCGTGCTCGGGAGCGTCTCCACCGCGAGACTGCTGAGACGACGTACGAGCGTGTCGTGTTCTGGTCACTCTTTGCCACCGTGATGCTGATGGCAATGGGCGGCGGCCAGGTCTGGTACTACTACTCCCTGTTCGGTGCCAGCAGTGTCCGGTCCCGTGGTGTCTAACCCTAACCCCTCTGCCGCTTCCGTGGGTCGGTTGTGTGCAGTGGAGTGGGGGCGGATAGGAGGGTTGGGTTGGGCTGGTCCAACTTGATCCGCCCCGGGTGGGAGGGAGGGGGCTTTGGAGTGTTGGGGGGCGTGAGCGGTGGGGGGTGGGGTTGTGTGCCCTCCCCGTCCCACCCTCCCCCCCCCCAAGAAACCCCCTTCGGATTGTTTGTTGTTTTCGTGTGTGTGCTGTGTGGGGCAAAAGTGGGGATCGCATCAAGAGCAGGGGGCTCGGTATGGTCTGCACTCCCTACAAAAGAAAGGGGTTTCACATGTGGTGAGATGTGGCGTGGTGTTGTTGTCTGCCCCCGAAGCCTCACCGCCCTCCCCTCTGGCGCGCTGTGCTTGCCCGAAAAAAACCCACCCACCCACCCCGCCCAGCGATGTCTTTATTTCCCCTCTTCAAACGGAGGGGAAAAGGCGGATGTCAGCTGTTGACAGCAAGAGAACAGAGGCGGGGTGGGGGTGCGGGTGGAGAGAAAAGAAAATGGTGGATATTTTTTCCGATGCGTCCTCCGCCGCAGCCATCAACCAAGAGATTCTATTATTGTTCGGCACATCGCGACATCTCTCGGACACCGCCCTGCATAAAGAGGGAAAAGGGGGTGGCCGGCGCTCCCTATGCCTCACCTATTTCTGGATCAACCACATCCACCCTCTGGAAGGACAGCGTTCCGCTCACCACACACAAACGTTTTTTTTTGGAGTTGTGCTAACAAGGGTTTTCTCGCGATCGATAAACACCCACTGGTTCTTCTCTCCCCTTACTGATTTGCAGGCGCAAAGTTATCTCTATCTATCTCTCCCTCCTCCTTCTCTCGTGTTCCCTTTTGGGTTCGTTCGAACTGGCAGCGTGATGTGTCCCACTCCTGAAGTCCACATCACGAGAGCCATGTCCCGCTATCTGTTGGAAGCCGTTTGCGAAGAGAGGAGCCGTATTGTGTGCGGGAGGGCAGGGCAGACCCCCCCCCACTCCCCCACCTCACGCAACACCGAGGCAAACCACACCCCCCCCCCCCCCCTCCTGCGAAGGTGCTGGGAGATTTACTTTTCCATTCACTCTCGACGATCAAACCCCCCTCCCTCCTCCTCAAATCCTATGCGCCGCCGCCGCCGCCGCCCCCACCCACTCCCCCCACCCCGCTTCGCGCATTCTTCTCTCACGCGCAGCTGTAGAGCACAGGCCAAAAAAAATACATCGGCGGCAATAACCAGGCGGGAAGGGTGGTCTGACCTTACACATTACCACACTGGGTGATGGCTTGTGGCTTACCCTGTGGGGGGTGGACGGGGGAGGGGCGGAAGGGCGCAAGGCACCGTGGGGAACGGGCTTTTGGCGGAGGGGGGGGGGTGCAGCTTCTGCAGAAAAGAGCAGGGGGTTGGGTGGGGGGGGGGGGGCGGAGGGGGTGGGGGGGGGGAGATGATAAAATATCCCGAAGAAAAAAAAGAGGAACCCGTAAACGATACGATAACCAAAAAAAAACCTTTGTTTCTCCCGGGAGGGCGGAGGGGTGGAGTGGGGCAAGGCATGTGTGTGTGTGTTGTGTGTTGCGGACGAGGAGGGGAGGGGGTGATGCGCCAGGCGGGCCAAACAGGAGAGGTGTGTTGCAGCATCCCCCCCTCCACCCCTCCCGTGAGAGTGGGTCGGAGAGGCGAGGCGGTCTGAGCACACTATGTCGGGTTGGGGGTATCCACCGTGTCCCGCAGCCAGAACCTCCACAACGCCCACCCCCCTCCCCCCTCACCCTCACACTCTCCCCCTGCCCTCCCTTTTGTACAGCATATCTGGCGTGGTGACTACAAAAAGGACCCACATTGCAAGAAGGTGTGCTGGGTGACTTGATTTTCCATTTGCTGCCGACGATAAAAAATCTCCCCCCTCCCCTCTCCCTGCCCTGCCCTGTTTCTTAGGGAAACCTCCCTTTCCCACACGCCAGGTGTTGCCACTAGAGGAGTGTGTCTTGGGCCCAACACCCTCACTACCCCACCCCCCCCCCCCTCCCCTGCACTGCCACAATCTGCATAACGGGTGAAGGGGGGGATCATTCTTGTGTGATTTCCCTACCTTTATTTCAGTACCCCTTCTCCCCTCCCCAGCAGGCATCACTCGGCATCATGGAGGATGATGTGAAGGCATTCGTCGTGACGACCGTGGTGGCGATGATCTTCTGGTGGTGCATGTCCTGGAGGGACAGCCAAGAGGCGCGCATGCCTGAGGAGAGCAAATTGGAGGCCGAGGTGCCGCAGTGGATGCAGGACGCAGCGACACGCCTGAGCCAGGAGGAGGTGCCCCCGCGACGGCCGGGGCGGCGCGAGCACCGCGCGATATTCTACGACCAGTAGCGGGGGCGGGGTGGGGGGGAGGGGGGGAGGGGGTGAGGACAGGGGCTGTTGCGGCAGACCCGCCACACCCCTTTCCTTCTTCCCAGGAAGAGAAGGCGGTTATTGCTGTGCGGGCTTTTTTTGTCAAATATAAAAGCGTGCGTGCGGCAGATCTGCTCAGCTCTCTCTGGGGAGGACCTCTCTGATGTGTTGGAAAGGAGACGTCGGGTTTACCTTCCCTCTCCTGTGTAAACCCGTGTGCAAAGGCGGAGGAGGGGGGGGGGGGGAGGGGGGAGGGGTGGAGGGCGGCATTGTCAGATTTTTTTGTTGCGCAGCGGGGCTTTTTTGTGGGCAGAAAATTCTGTTCGGAATGCCGACCCCGCTAGTCCAAACTCGGAGGGGTGGAGGGGGGCGGGGGGGGGGGGGGGGCCGCAACTGGGTTTCAGCTGAAGGGCTTGCCTTTCGTGAGGGAGGGGGGGGGGTGTTGAAAACGCCCCAACAGATTCCTGGCGGAGCGGTGCCGGTTCGAAAGGGCCTGCAGCTCGCCTGTATGCATCATATTTGTTATGTCTCCGTTTCCTGCACTCGTTGCTGCATGCTCAGAACTTCCGTGAATATTTCTGCGTCAGGGATCGTTGGCCGACCCATCTCTCGCGTGGTGGATGTGCTGGGCACGCCACGGCAACAGCCTTCAACACACACACCTCTCTGTGGCAAGGTGTAGGGGGGGGGGGTCATCGTCTTTTCTTCGGACAACCACACCCTCTGTGCGGTGCGAAGCTGCAAAGTGTGTGGCACACATACGCTGGCTGAGCGGGGCAATGGTTAAAATCACATCAACGCTGCTGGGCAGGCCGGTTTGTCGTGATTGTCTCGGCTTACGCCCTTGTGATTGTCGGCACTCGAATCATCACGCAGCAAGGCACACCTCCCACCCCACCCCACCCATCCCCTCAGTATGCCGAGGCGAGGCTTGGATTTGTGTGCCCTCCCATCCCGACTGCGTTGATCAGGCATCAGGCACATGTGAGCGCCGACACCCACACCACACCGCTAGGGGTGATCCACTTGCAGCCCTTCCGAGGCACACAGGTGAAGAGGGGGTGTGATGAGTTCAGCCAGACACGCCTACGCGTGCGCCCTGGCAGGCTGCATGGCTTCTTTGTGTCTGGGTATACTGCTGTTCTGGGTTGGCCACCCCGCATTCATCATCTTTCCCACGGTGCTCATAGCAACTGTCTGTGCCACTTTTGGTTTCGCCAGTAACAAAGACGTCATCAGCCGCCTCGACAAGGCCGCGGCGAAAAGATTATTCTTCCTGACGCCCACAGTCTTTGTGGCGTTGTGCACAGTGCGGCTTTATCCCTACGACGAGGTGATTAAGACGCCGCATCCCTTCATCAGCAGCGGGGGCGCCGACGGCACACTGCGGTGCGGGCACAACACCACGATCAACGGGGATGAGTTCATCCTGTGGGGGAACGCATGGCAGGTGTACATGACGAGCATCAACGGGACAACCGCCCACATCATAGACGTGGTGGTGGCCCCTCTGGTGAGCAGCGACGCACGGTGCACCTTCGACCAGCCTGTGTATGCCGCCTGCATGGGATCCACCTGGGACGAGCTTCATTCGTGCCTCCACCTGCAACCAGCGGAGCAGAGGTATATGCGCAGATTCGAGCCGAGTGAACATGTCGCAACAATATTCGAGGAGCTTGCGCCGGCACACACGCTGTTCCAGATCGACCCCATGTCAACGTCTGACACCGACGCCTACGCTGCTGACCTCCGTCTGAAGGGCGCGTGGCTGTGGTGCCGTGCCCTGTGTACCTACCTGCTGCTGGCGGCCATCTCACTGGGCTTCTGCCTGTGGTGGGTGCGCGGGGACGGGCTTGACCCTGCTGATATCAACACCACGCTCGCCTACCAGCACCCCTTGCCGCAGGACACGCCGGCACACACCCACCAGGCGCACCCCCTCTCTGCGCCCCTTGTGTGTGAGCCACAACCCGAGTCCTCGTTCAGCACACCCCAGCCGGTGCCCCCACCGCCGCTGTCTGTTGATGAGGCTGCGAAAAAGGACCCCGCACCCCCGCCAGCTCTTGAGGGAGGGGGCGGGGCGGATGTTCCACCGCCTGTCGGGGTGTCTGTGCCGCAGCAGTCGCGAATGGGGATGGGGGTGTCCGACGAACGGAAGGTCGCCCTTGCGATGTGGTGCGCCGCGACGTTGGTTGCAGGCGGTGTGATCGGGCTGTGTGCGTGGTATCACATTACAGGGTACCCCGAATCCCACCCTGGCAAGGTGATGATTGTCATCATCACAGCGATATTCGGAGGCATTGCGTGTGTAGTTGCAGCACACGCCAGCTGGGGATGTCTGGAGTGGAGGGGTATCGAAAACTTCGACGTCACAATCCCAAACCTCCCCTTGATCTATGGCTTCGTGGTGCTACTGTGGGCATCCATCCTGATGTCCCAGGGGCCCGCAATGGACGATCTGCGGTGGGCGTACCACTCGCTGCACATCGACCTGTCCGCCGAGCCTGCCGACATGTGGTGCCCCTCTCGAGGCGCCCTCCCGAGTGCGGCATCCATCGCCCTGCGTGGCGGCGGGTGGCGGGCGGAGTGGCCTCAGGCACCGGTTGCGTTCTCTGTGGGGCAGTGGGATGTGTTTGCTGCGCCTGTGAACTACACCAGCCCGACGGGGTCGGGGTGTGCACACCAGCTCGGATCCTTCACGGCGGTGTGCGTGGTGCAGTCGTGGGAGGAGGCGCAGCAATGTATATCGGCAACAGGTGCGACAGAGGCCCAGGACCCTGTGGGGGTCCGCAGGATCCGAGCAGTGCCTGTGGGGTCCGATACGGTGGAGGGTATTGGGGAAAAGCTCGTCCTGGCTCGCACTTTCGAGTTCAACACAGAGTCGCACGTTGACATGAAGGCAACGGTGAAAAGGCGCATGTCGAGTGTGAAGTGGCTGTGGGGGCGCGCCGCCATCTCCTGGGTTCTCTCCACCCTGCCTCTGGCATTGTTCCGCCCGTTGAGGTGGGTCGCGCAGCGCCTCCTGCTTGGCGCACTCATCCTGGTAATAGGCGCCGGGTATGTGTGGCAGTCAGTCTTGTGATGTCGGGTTCGTGCTGCCCTTGGTAGGTAAGAGGCTTCACTGATGTAGTGGCGGGGGTGGGGTGGGTGGGTCGAGATCTCGCTTTTTTCCCCTCCTTTTGTTGCGAGGTCGTGTCCTCCTCCTCCTCTCTTCATCGAAGAGTCGCGGGCGTCGGCTGGTGCCGTCTTCATATCGCCAAAGCAGGCGTAGGAGGAAGAAGAGTTTAATGTGGTCCCAGGGGCCCGCCAGAGATCACTGATTTACATCGTATTCACTCTGCTTGTCGCCCTCTGGTTCAGGGTCAACAGCTCGAGCTCCTCGACTTCCTTGGGTGGGCACTTTATGTGCCATGTGGTGGCTGCAGCTTTCCCACGATTAAGAAATATTATAATCATCGCATGTTTAACCACCCCAGCAAGCATCTGATACCCCTCTCAAGAGGTCAGTTGTGCGACACCTTTCCCCGTCCTGTTGTTGTGATTCGTCCTGTGATCGCCATGTCGCGAATGATGGCATTAAAGGTGCTGCAAGTGCCGGGCTGGCGCGACCCCCGTTTGTTGTGAACAGTCGTGACCTCCCGAGGTCTCGGACACTGCCTGCGTGGCGGGTGGATGCGAGGTCGACCCTCTCGACCCAGCTTTCTTCTACCGCTCCCCTCGTGGTTCTCTCAATCCCTGTCGCATCATGATACATCACCTCCCCTCTTTCTGAATCTTGCCTCTTTGCCGTTCACCCATCGCAGTGACCACCCGGTCTTGTGTGAACAGACGGGTGGAGACCCGCTGTTCCCTCACATCGGCTGGAGCTGCCCCCGTTCGTTATTTTCATCGTTCTTTTGTTTCGCCGCACACTGCCGAGCGGAAGGTGGCAGTGCTGATCACTCACACTGCCGTGCTCTGCAAGCACACAGCCTGCAGGGTGGGGGCCAGTTCTGGAAAAAAGTCAATGCATCAAGAAGGTGGAGAGAATATGCGAGACATTTGTCACAGAGAAGCGAAATGAAATCGCGATGCAACGGTGTTGCGTCCGTGCGGTTATCTCAGTCCAGATGGCAAGATCATCTCGGGGTATTTCCGCAATGCAACACGTACAATCGCCCGTTGTTTAGGATTCGGCACTTCACAATGCGTTTCCGCCCGAATCTGCGCTGAAACGAATGCAAGTGTCTAACGCTCCGAGATGTGCGGCACACCTCCTGTTCGCCGTTGATCATCACTTAATGTTTTCCGAGTTTCTGAATCCTCAACAGAAACTTCATGCCCCCCGAAGTCGTAGGTGTAAACTTCTTCGCGTTGTCCACCGCGGGTGTCAATAAAACCCTGTGCCTGGAATTTTGTCCAAAAAATATCACGTTTTCGCACAAGGCAAAAAATGGTCAAAAAACCCGAAAATCGGGTTTGTAGGGTATAGGCCCCCTGTCTGAAAATGCAAAATATGGCCCCGCAGGTGCCCCCAGAGTGATTTAAAATTGGAAAATCGACATTTTCCACCTACGGGAAATCCCCCAAAATAGGAGGTCCCCAGCCACGATCCCCAAAAAAACGTCCCGCGCGCCTCTAAGGCACTCTGGATTTTTATTATGTCATCCAGATGTCACATCTGGGTCCAGGAACACCGGTTTTTGGCCTCAGGAAGTCGAAAAATATGTGTGAAATTTTTTATTCCTGACCAGGACCCCCTAAAAGGCCGATTCCCCCTGTTTACACATGGGGGATTTCTTGCAACGCCCGCTCGTGTGCTGAGTGTGTTATCCGCGACGTGGATGCGGTCGCCCTCTTCCTCCCAGAAGCCACTGATCTCCCTCATCCAACTTTACCTCCGTATGTACGCGGCACGTGCTTGGGTTGTCCTGTCGCAGTGCAGCAAAAGTTTCCCTGTGCACTGCTGCCCAAGCCATTTCACGGAATATGCCACGCAGAGTAACGTGGTATCGCATGACCAGCTCGTGAGACTTGGTGCCACGAATCGAATCGATAGGCTGCGAGCTGCATTGCCTCAGTCAGTTGCTGTCCTTGCGTGTGCATTTTTGTGCACAACAGTTCCTTGGGTATCTGCAGCGCAGGTGCCTGCACTGGACCAGAACTCCTGATTTGCCTCTGGCACTTGTGATCGGAACGGATGCGGCGACATGCCACGGTGCCCATGTATAGCCATGCCGGCACGAAAATACGTTCACGACGGTTGATTACCATTGCTGCACTCTGTCAGAACTCGAAGGGTCTCAGCACACCTGAACGCCCACCAGGCCCCCCAACAGGGGGTGAAACCAAAGGGTCCCCCCTGGGGTTTTTTAACCCCAAATTTTCGAATTCGACATGTCCCCGGGATTTCCACTATGTCGCAGATTTCGACCATTGGGTCAAGAAAACCTAAAAATCTAGGGGGGAGGTGCTGAAGGATTGCACTGAAAAATTTATCTAACTCGGTCAAAATTCCAGGCACAGGGTTTAAAAAAAAGGGATTCAGTCACAGTGGTGTAACCGAAAAGGGGTTATTGACAACGAACGAAGTACGAAATATGGGGAGGTTCTTTTTGCCCTTATTTTTGTGACAAACGCACCGTGCTCACGGAAAGCGTCCAGAGATAATAAACCAGGATGAGGGGACACATAACTAATGGGGTGGGTTTGCAATTCTGTTCTCGTATATCCAGACTGCTTCTCCTCGTTGTGTAAGGGAACGGATCTCGCAGCGAGGTGGCGAGGGAAAGTTGAATCATGTTTGGATTGGCCCGATTTGCCCCTTCTTCGAACCCGTGGTTTTACCAGCGGGATCGGTTACGCTGTGTACTCTAGGGGACACTCCGTGATGCCTGTTCGCTAACCCAAACTACAATACCAGAAGTACAAAAGGCGAATAAAGCTGCGAGAGGCCTTCTTCTTGGCTAAGTCCCGCGAAGAGGCTGTCAGGGACTGCGTCCCGGACTCCAGCATGCGGGCTAGCGGTGAGTCGAACGAAGTACCGCTTCCTCCCTGATAGGTGACGTGCAGTATCTCCAAACTGGTTTTCAAGCACATAGTGCAACACCCCACACCCTCCCCACCCGACAGGCAGGCCCGCAGGCCGGCACCCACCATGTTGAGGGGCACTTCTCTACTCACCCACCTCCTGGCTGTCGCCCTCCCTGTTGTCATCACGGTGAGCTTCAACTCGGGAGCCCCCCACTACATCGCATACCACCCAGATGCGGAGCCTGTCGAGATCTGCGACTGGCTCTCCAGCTGCGCCTCACCCGCATGGCACGTCAATTACACCCTGCGCTGCACCTGGAGGAACGGCACCGCCGAAGACAAGTCCTTGTCGCTGCCCGGACACAATGAGACTCACGTGAATCCCACCTGCCCCGACGTCCGCCGCGATATGATAAACCTCTTGCGCATTGTCGGTGGGATGATTTTCCCTCTCCCTGCCGCAGTCTCTGCGTGCTGTCTGATATCCACCTGGTTCGAAGCATTTCCCAACCCGTACGTCTATGTCCTGGGGGTAGTGTCTTCCACCCTAGCCTCGACCTGCTGCATGTTCCTGATGATCTTATATGCTGTCCGTCCCGAACTTAGGGGCGACCTTGAGGGGCCAGGGTGGGAGGTGGCGATCCGGTCTCCCGGCACGTGGGTCGCTGTGCGGACCTCTTTCAGCCTCAGTGTCATGATCGGGGAGGTCTTTGTTGCTCGGGGTGCAGAGGATGCGGGCCTTTGGTTTCTGGCTCTGTATCCCTTCCTCCAGCTGCAGGCTCTGTGGACGATCTTCCTCCGCATATCCGTGGCATTCCCTCCGGTGGCTGCAGCACACCGCATCCTCTCCACAGGGGAGTGGGGTTTTGCCATCACCTCCGCTGCGATGTACTGCATCGCGTGCCCAGTGTGGTGGTACCTCGTCGGCATTCCCGCCGTCGACACCCCTGCCGCGAGGCGTGGCTTTCTCCTCTTCGGGCCAGGCTCCTTCGCCGTCCTGACCGCGGTGTACTTCGGAACCACCCCCACGCACACCCCGCTCACCTCCTTCTGGCTCCCCCTCGGCAACCCCGATATGTTGGGGTTTGTGAGCGTTTCCGCACCCATGTTCGTTCCGTTCACCCTCCTGTCTGGAGGGATACGGTCATGGAGGGTCATCACCCCTGACATTGCAGGGGGTGATGCGGACGCCTTGGAGATGTTAGCCGCCTCCAGCGAGGGGAGCGGGAGCTGTGGGGAGGAAAGCGATGACGAGTTGAAGGAGGAGGGGCGGGGGTGTGGGCCTGCAGACGGGGGGGATGTCGGGGGCAGAGCGGTGATGACGAGTTGGAGGAGGAGGGGGGCTGTGGACCTGGCGGGCGGGATGCCGGTGTCGCTGCGCCTCCCCACGGGTGGTGTCGCGGTGGTGTGCGTTGCGGAGAGCGCCTCCCTGGGGGATCTGCGGCGGCGGGCCCTGCGCGAGGTGCTGTCTGCATCGGGGGCAAGGAGGGGCGACGGGACAATGTGGCGCGTGCACCTGTCGTCGGGCGGCGCGCGCCTCCGTGGCCCTGCAGACACGCCGCTGCACACCCTCACCCTCGAGAGCGGGTCTGTTGTGGAGGTGTGTGCCGAGGCGGCACCTCCCCACCCCGCGTCTGCCTCGGATGCACAGAGGGACCTGCTGGTCGCAGTGAGCGAAGGCGATGCGGCACGCACGGCGGAGCTGCTGCACAGCCAGGGTCGGTACCCCGACATCCTCATCAACTCCGGAGGCTGGTTCATCGCACCCGAGTATGTCACAGTCCTCCCCGAAGCCTCCTCCGATGTGCTGCTTGCGCTGCTGCGGAAGGCACGGCCAGCCGCTGCCAGCTTGGTGCTGCATACAATCATGTGCACCCCCAGATTTCCCACCTTGGTTCATCATTCCGGTGTGATGCGCCGGTCCTCAGTGATGGCCTACTATTCAGAGAAGGCACAGCCCTGGATGCTGTACCGGCTGCAGCAGTGCACGCGGCGCGACCTGGGCTTCGGGGTCAGCCTGGAGGAGGCGGTGGTGGGGTGTTACAGTACTTACTTCACCCTGTGCACCATGCCCCTGCACACCGTGGACGCCCTCCTGCGGTCCTGGGGCATGGATGTGCGCCACGTCCCCCCTGCAGCCAGGAGTGTTTGGTTCGACGCGGAGCCCCCCCTGTGGATGCCCTGCCTGCCCCCCACGTCGCACCCCCTCTCCGCAATGCTGCTTGCGTCGGGTGTGCCGCTTGGTGAGGTGCCCCATGCGGTGGCGGCGCTGCGTGTGGTGTGTGCGTACAACGCTGTGTGTGTTCTGTGTGTGGTGGGGGTGGCGTGGGTCCATGCCTCCTTCCAGATGGTGGATGACAACAGCGCGTGGATGACAGTCGTGTTGATTGCCGTGTCGTGGCCGTTCTTCCTCTTCGACCTCCAGCCTGAATGGGTGCAGGGTGAGCTGGTCCGCCGCACGCAGAGCTGGTGGCACCGCCTCAAACCAAGCCCCAGAATGAATGCGACCCAAGCCACAGAGCCAGTTCCCAACCTTCAGCAGAGTTTGCTGCAAGGGGTGCAGGTGTAGTAGGCAGACCTGCATCAGCCTCACTGCCTCTGGATGAAGCCGTGCGCACCTCCCTCCAGGACGCATTCCCTCGTGTTGTGTGGAAGTAGCAAAAGTTGATCACTCCAGCTCTGGGAGATGATTTTGACAGCTTGTTGGGTGGTGGTGTTGGTTTGGAGGGGTCTCCTACCCTCGCGTCGCGTCGCACAAGCTGCGTCTGTCGCCCTGCATCAGAAGGGAGGCTCGCACATATACATTGTTCCCTTGCCTCAGTGACTCTGCCACGGGGGGGTGGGTGGCGGTTGTGCTGTGGACAGCCGGGCCTCTGGGCCCTGCTGCCTTCCACCAGGATGCCATCAGCCAGCTCTGTGTGCGTCTGGTTCGTGGTGCAATGCGACCTCCCGCTACGATCAAAGTACGATCCACAGTATCGAATTGTCCCCCACCCAACCCACCCACCTGCCCCCTGCCGTAGAAACAGCATGGGGAGGGGTGGCAAATGGAACCCTTGGGTGGGAGGGGGGGCATTGTTCTGGTTCCCCTTGTCTCACTGCCTGCTTGCGAAATGCGGGGCCCAACAATTCTCAAAAGCAAACTCCTTTTCATCAGCCCCACTCTCTCCTCCCCCAAATGATCAGATGAGCAAAAGAATCTGGTCATTGGCTGTCGATCCACATGACTGAGTCAGTGGCGCGACCAGGTGGTGGGCCAGGCCAAACTGCTGTTGCCTATGACTAATGTGTAGACAGGCTTCGCCATGTCCTTCCCCTCCATTCCAGCCGCCTTCTTCCCTGAGATGTGGGCACGTTGCTCTGGCTGGGCCACCCCTACCTTACCTTACATCAGCCGCTCCCTCGGTCGGCAGACTGATGTGAGCCAGAGGTGAGGCCCCGATTTGTCGCCACCAACCTCGATGGCATCCTGCAGGGACGCTCCTGACAACTCCGAAAAGTGCCGCCGCAGGAAGTCATACTTCTCCTGCGGCTGTGCCACGCTCCATCACCCTTGTGGTGACACCGTTTCCCTTGTTTTGCAACCTTGAGAAGCCAAGAGAAGATCTGATTTTCTTCTTGGAACCTCATGTAATGTCTTTCAACCCACCCCTTCACCCTCTGGGAGTTACACCACAACACAGGCCGAATCTAGCACTGGATCTCAGACACAACCTGCATACCGAGTGAAGGGAGATCATCCTTGTGCTTCCTTCGACTTCTATTTCAATACCCCCTCTGGGAGTCCTCCCCTGCGCCTAAAACAACCACAAGGAATGCCGTCAGAAACATTCATTTGTGATGGCCATCATCCCCGTTTGCTTCTGCAGATGTTGCTGTGAAAGGGGCCATCTTTTGCCCCACTTTTTTTGTGTAAACCAGGCTCCTGTTCTCTAACAAAGAAGACTGTTGGCATCGCATGAGTTCACCTATGTACCCCGCACAGGTAACGAACCAGCGCACAAACAAAACGGTCTGCGGCCAAAAGCCCTCAGGGAATCAGCAACACTGCTATGCACATCTGGATGCAGTGACTTCCTGGTTTTTGAGCAGATTTGAACAACATTTTTGAAAGGTCGAGAACAGCATTTGTCTTTGAACTTCCACCGCGTATCTCTCCGAGTGCGGCTGTTGGGCTCCCTGGCGTCCGACACCATTTGTTTTGCAACGTTGAGAAGCCAAGAGAAGAATTGATCTTCTTTTTGTAGCCTCAAGCTATGCTTTCAACTTACCTGTCACCCCCCCTCCACTGGGAGTCCTCCCTCCTCCTCCACCTATAGCCACAAGGAACGCTGTCAGAGATCTTCATTACAGATTTATCTTTAGGAGGATTCTTCATATTCCTGGATTTCCCGAATTTCCTGGATTTCCCCCGGCCCCTTAGGCGTTTTCAGGGCGGACAGGGCGGACATGCCCGGACCGGGAAATCCGGGTGTCCGGATGTCCGGGTCCAATTTTGACCCCCCCCCCCCCCCCGCACGGTGGGATCTTGTAAATTTTATATGTATACCTACAAGTATATACATGTATTATACATGTATAATACTTGCATGTCAACTATTATACATGTATAATACATGTATATGCCTGAAATATACATGTAAAATACATGTATATCAAGTAAAAATACAAGTATAATACTTGCATGTCAACTATCATACTTGTATTTTTACTTGATATACATGTATTTTACATGTATATTTCAGGCATTTACATGTATTTTACATGTATAATACTTGTCATGCAAGTATTATACATGTAAAATACTTGCATGACAAGTAAAATACATGTATAATACTTGCATGACAAGTAAAATACTTGCATGCAAGTAAAATACATGTATTTTACTTGCATGCAAGTATTTTACTTGTCATGCAAGTATTTTACATGTATAATACTTGCATGACAAGTATTATACATGTAAAATACATGTAAATGCCTGAAATATACATGTAAAATACATGTATATCAAGTAAAAATACAAGTATAATAGTTGACATGCAAGTATTATACTTGTATTTTTACTTGATATACATGTAGTTTACATGTATATTTCAGGCATATACCGTATACGTAAATATTTTGGAACGTAAATATTATGGAACGTAAATATTATGGAACGTAAATATTATGGAACGCTGGTGGGTTGGCGTTCCAGATTTTTTTCGTTCCATAATATTTACAGGGCTTTCTGCGACTCGGGGACTTGGACCAGGTGATCGGACGGCGTACAGAGTCCCTGACGAGACCTACTCGTGCACTTTTCGCGCGATTCCTGACGCAAGCCGTCCTCACCACCGAGTGGCCCAACTGGCCCTGTAAATATTTTGGAACGTAAATATTATGGAACGGACCGGCCAAAAATGGGCCCGTTCCATAATATTTACGTTCCATAATATTTACGTATACGGTACATGTATTATACATGTATAATAGTTGACATGCAAGTATTATACATGTATAATACATGTATATACTTGTAGTTATACATGTAAAATTTACAAGATCCCACCGTGCCGGACATTTCCCGAATTTCCCGCCCGGACATGTCCGGGCGGACATCCGGACATCCAGAAATGTCCGCCCCGGACAGGGCGGACATGTCCGGGCGGACATTTTCTGGTGTCCGGATGTCCGGGCGGACATGTCCGGACCCGGAAATTCGGGAAATCCAATTTTGACCCCCCCCCCCCCCCTAGGGGGGGTCAAATGGGGGTGACACACGGTGGGATCTTGTAAATTTTACATGTATAACTACAAGTATATACCGTATACGTAAATATTTTGGAACGTAAATATTATGGAACGTAAATATTATGGAACGTAAATATTTTGGAACGCTGGTGGGTTGGCGTTCCAGATTTTTTTCGTTCCATAATATTTACAGGGCTTTCTGCGACTCGGGGACTTGGACCAGGTGATCGGACGGCATACAGAGTCCCTGACGGGACCTACTCGTGCACTTTTCGCGCGATTCCTGAGCCAAGCCATCCTCACCACCGAGTCCCCAACTGGCCCTGTAAATATTTTGGAACGTAAATATTATGGAACGGACCGGGCAAAAATGGGCCCGTTCCATAATATTTACGTTCCATAATATTTACGTATACGGTACATGTATAATACTTGCATGTCAACTATTATACATGTATAATACATGTATATGCCTGAAATATACATGTAAAATACCGTAAACGGAAATATTGTGGACCGTAATAAAGGTGAACCGTACTATAGGTGGACCGTAAAAAAGATGGAACAAATGGGATTTTTCCGGAACTTGGAACATTTTTACGGTCCACCTATTTTACGGTTGGGATAGTGGACTTGGCGGTTTTTTTTACGAGTTCCTTCGCGACGAAGTCGAGAAGGAACCAAGGAAATCGCACGACTGAAGCTGCAGGATTAACACCACAGGGCCTCAACACAGAGTGTGCGCTCACCTCGTCCGGAACTGCTCTCCCACAGTTACTGCAGGGTGTACTACACTAAAGGAGTACGATTTCCCTGGATTTTCCGGGCACTGATTCACGAATTTACATCTGGAGGGAGCCCGGTGGTCTCAGCTTCTGTCTGCGCTCCCTGCCGTACCGTGGCTGCTTATGTGGGCTAGCGCAGCAGGTTCTACTTTTACTTCTACCGGAACGCTTCTTGCATGGTACTACACTTCTCGAGGTGTGTGGGTGAGTCTCGAGGTGAGTGGTGGTGATCGTGTCCTTTCCACACACAGGGAGGACTTGCTTCTCTTGCTGGTGTTGGTTGCGGTTGTGGAGGGAGGGTCCAAAGCTGGGAGGTCGGGAGGCCTACGTGTGGGTGTCTGCGGCGTGGAGGCCGCAGTCCGCGCCCCGCAACCCACCAGCCCGCGGGCGAAAATCGCATTGTCTTTTCCATATTCAGTCCCAATAAATGGTGGACCGTAAAAAAGATGGAACGTTTGGCCTTTTTTTGGGAACTTGGAACATTTTTACGGTCCACCCTTTTTCCGTTTACGGTACATGTATATCAAGTAAAAATACAAGTATAATACTTGCATGTCAACTATTATACTTGTATTTTTACTTGATATACATGTATTTTACATGTATATTTCAGGCATTTACATGTATTTTACATGTATAATACTTGTCATGCAAGTATTATACATGTAAAATACTTGCATGACAAGTAAAATACATGTATAATACTTGCATGACAAGTAAAATACTTGCATGCAAGTAAAATACATGTATTTTACTTGCATGCAAGTATTTTACTTGTCATGCAAGTATTATACATGTATAATACTTGCATGACAAGTATTATACATGTAAAATACATGTAAATGCCTGAAATATACATGTAAAATACATGTATATCAAGTAAAAATACATGTATAATAGTTGACATGCAAGTATTATACATGTATTTTTACTTGATATACATGTATTTTACATGTATATTTCAGGCATATACATGTATTATACATGCATAATAGTTGACATGCAAGTATTATACATGTAAAATACATGTATTATACTTGTAGTTATACATGTAAAATTTACAAGATCCCACCGTGCAAACACGATTTTTCAAAAAACCGGCGCAGAGGCCCCAAAGCCCCCGTAAACCCTCCAAACCCCCCCAGATCGGTCCGGAAACCCATCGAACCCCACTTTTCCACCATTCCGGGCACCTCAGGTGCCCGAATTGGGGTACCTAAATTTTGTGCCACCGTTTGGTACCGTACAGTGCCACTGTGTGGGAGGTTGGAAAAGAAAATGCCCCAACACACCACATCTGAGGGTTGCAATGCATGTTGCTTGCCAACCACGTCATCCGGTGGGTGTCAGGCGCTATGTAGGTGGCATGAGCCAGGTCTTCGATGTGTTCTGGCTTGTATATGTACCTCCCTGCCTGCGGCACAGGCACTGCCTTTGTCCCCCACACCAGCCACAGAGAGCGTATTGTACTCGGTCCACTTGTAGGGGGACCCTTTCGAATTTTTTTTTGGGGAAGGGTAAATTGAACGTTTTTGGCCAAATGAAGCCACTGCGACCATTCCCGGGCCTCGGAAATCAGATTTTTGCCCCTCAAATGCGGTGCCGGTCCGGACAAAAAACCGAAAAAATCGTGAAAAATGGCCCATTTTCCCCAGCCAAAAATGGGCCAAAAATGCCCCCCGGACACCCCCAGAGACATGTCCTAATCCGGGGTGCCAGTAGGGGGGACCTTTCGATTTTTTTTTCGAGGAGAGGTCAATTGAACGTTTTTGGACATCTGAGGCCACTGCGACCATTCACAGGCCTCGGAAATGAGATTTTTGGCCCTCAAATGGGGTACCGGTCCCCACGAAATTCCGAAAAAATCATGAAAATCGAAAGGTCCCACGCACCAAATTCTGCCCAAAAATCGTCAAAAATGGACATGTCATACGCAGCAAGGGGGCAAACCACTCCCCAATGCTCAATGATTCCACGGCAAGCCAGATTTTCTGATCAATTGGTTTGTTTGAGCATGTTCCTGGCCCTTGTTTGGAAAGTAGATGACCCCTGGCTGGAGAGGACGGTTGTGCTCGACCGGACGGAGAGAGAACCTTCTCCATAACCACCTCCACTCCACAATGCCACAAGTGGCAGGAAGGCCGGGTGTTACAGGCCTCAACCAGGGTTCCAAGGCTCTCCACTTCCTGGCTGCGTCAGGGATCACCGGGTACAGCGAGCAGGATTCCCTGTCCTGACACCCCAGCATGTACCACCGGAAGAACCCGAAACAGCAGCCCCCCCTCATGGGGGTTGCAAGAGGCACGGAAATCGTTCAAATCGGACCGAGTCCGAAAATTCGGCACTTTCTTGGGTACAAATTGCGGTCCGAAATTTTCCGATTTTTTGAAAAAAGGCTAATTCTGTAAGGGGGACATTTTCGAATTTTTTTTTCGGGCACTTTTTCCACAAGGAAATGTCCGCCCTGTCCGCTACTGTCCACTACCGATTTCAAGGATCCTCCTTAATAGTCCTACTCTGACCCACCCGCTGCCTGTTGGCCCCCTAGTCCCTCCCCTGCTGCTGCCTCCATCCCCTGCTAGGCCGCTCCAGGGGGTAGTCTGTAAAAATCTGTTGAGGTTTCTCCCAGCTGCACAGCCGCCTGACGCTGAAGGATTGTGCTCAACTCTCTCGATGCAGAGGGCAGAGGGAAAGAGATGTTTGGCTCTCTGGCCCCTTCGTCCACTGTGCTCTGGCTTCACATGAGGATGTCAGCCAACTCTCGGCAGTGCCTTCTCCATCGCAAGAGGAAGAGCGCAGCAAACCATGTTCCCAGCGCATGCCTCTCCTGTGGGCAGAATGCGGACACTGCTTCCTTCGGGTGGCAGCTGGTGCCTGGGCACTGGACAAGACAAACATCGCTCGATCCCTACACGTTGCTGCCAGCACCGCCACTGTTCCCATTGCGAACTGTCACCCCGCTTTCGTGCCAGGCAGCCGCCCCTCCCATCCCCCCACCCCACCCCAGTGATGTACTATACGACGTATATCCGGATTTTGAACGTACCGTATACGTAAATATTATGGAACGTAAATATTATGGAACGGGCCCATTTTTGCCCGGTCCGTTCCATAATATTTACGTTCCAAAATATTTACAGGGCCAGTTGGGGACTCGGTGGTGAGGATGGCTTGGCTCAGGAATCGCGCGAAAAGTGCACGAGTAGGTCCCGTCAGGGACTCTGTATGCCGTCCGATCACCTGGTCCAAGTCCCCGAGTCGCAGAAAGCCCTGTAAATATTATGGAACGAAAAAAATCTGGAACGCCAACCCACCAGCGTTCCAAAATATTTACGTTCCATAATATTTACGTTCCAAAATATTTACGTATACGGTATATATACGTATATATACATGGCGTATATATACGTATATATACGCATATACGTTGCAATATACGTTAGGTTATCCCCTGTGGGCAATGTATGGGGGTGGAGAGGGAGTCCACGAAATCTAAGGTGCGGAGGTGTGGTGGTGCAGGTCAGCTCTGTGCAGGGGTACTTTTTGGCTCAATCTTCAACTTTTTGGCTCAATCTTTGAGTATCCGTCAGGTGGATCACCGGGTGGGGAGAGATCCGGTGTGAGGCACTTGAGTGCGACCAGGTGGGCAGGGAACCTGGGGGCGGGGGGCCTCAAATCCCTCTCTCTCTCGCTCTGCTGCTCTCTAGGACAAACAAACCGCGCACTGGTCGGGGTTGAGCTGCTGGTGACTCAGTGCTGGCGGCACAAAAACAGGGTCGGGACCGGGGAGATTTAACACTCACAGGCCCTGAGGTCGGGGAGTAAAAACATATGCCCAGGCCCCGGCAAGCCGGGGCGTCGGTACTTCACACGTAACGTACCCTGGGCGGGCGCTCAACACTGGAGGGGAGGGGGGATCTGGGAACACGGGGAGGTGCGACTGTCCAACCTCCGCAACAATCGGCGTTCTAGGGGAAAAACAAACCGCGCACTGCTCAGTACTGGCGGCACAATGGGGGAATTCACAAGGGATCTATTTCTACACACACACACACACACACACAGGAATCTACTCCTCGTTTCCGTCGCAGTCCTCTTCGCTGATCTCCTCGCAGAGGAAGAACTCGTCCGTTGAGAACTTCGCACACCTGGCGTTGAAATACAACGCGCACAGTTTGGCTGCCCGCCCCGTCGCCAGCCTGGCGCGCTTCGCGGTGATGATGTGGCCCATACTGGACCAGTGCCGCTCGTTGTTCGAGGCGTTGGGGCAGCATCCAGTCACTTGGCGTGCCACCTTGGCGAGGTGAGGAAAGCGCTGCATCCCGAACATAGCCCACCACCTGCTTGGTGCCCATTTTGACCGGGCAGCGTCCGCCATGCCTTCGAATGCCATCTCTTGGAACCTCACGAATTCCTCGAGGGCGAGGGATGCGTCGGCGTCCGAGAGCCTCCGGCACAGGATCGTCTCCACAGCGGACAGTACCTCCGCTTCCCCTTCCTCACTCAGAAAATCACCGCCCCCTCTGTGGACAGGGTGGAACCCGTGTGCTGCCCAGTGGACAGTGGAGCAGGAGTACGCAAACTTCTCCTCGAAGGCAGCGACGATGGTGTTGAGCCTCCGGCGGGTGATGAAGCTATCGGTGGCCATCAGTTCCAGTTCGCGCTTGGCCTGTGAGAAGCTGGCGATGACCTCACAGACAGTGTTGGTGTTGCCGTCAAATTTCTTCAACAGCTTGAACGCGATCGCTGAGACCTCCAGCGCTTTCCCCAGCTTGCTCCAGAAGGAATCCTCGGAGTAGGTCTCGCGGATGGCCGCCGCCGCCGCCTTCCCCCGAGCTTCGAGCCCGTTCACCCACGTGGTCCAGTCCTCGCTTGCCCAGAGCGCCATGAGAGCCTCGCGCATGACCTGCAGGCGGGCACCCATGATGAAATGCGTCCCGAATCGTGTGTCCGATGGCTTCAGGATGCGCTTCTGGGTCCGCTTCGCCAGCAACGCCAGCAATGTCGGGCGGACGCTGAGGTAGGTCACCAGCTTGACCCACAGGTGCACTTCGTCCCGGAAGAAGGTCATCGCAGGGAGCGTTCTGCGTTCCCAGTCGCCACACACCTCCAAGAAGAGGTCGACCGAGTGGGGGACACAGATTGCGCAGGTCAGGCGGGGGTGCTCCTCGATGAGGGTGAAGCTACTTCGCATCCCACCGTCCGTGCACACCAGGACGATGTCATCCCCCAGCGAGCCCAGTCCGGCGATGAACGACTTGACTTGATTCGCGTACCAGGTTTTGTCCTTCCGCACACCCGTTGGAACCACGAACGTCTTCATCACGAAGTAGCTCCCAGCCCCTGTGGTCACCACGATGTTCACCCATGTAGATTTGTTGACGCAAGTCCAGGAGTCGACCCCCACTGTCAGCCCCGTGCATGCCTCGGCGGTCAACTTCTTGTCGACCGCCTTTTCCATCTTGGCGTACTCGTCGTCGAGCACGCCGGTGGACAGCGTCTTGCGCTGCGGTGCAGCGTACGCGGAGGCGGGGTTCAGCTTCACGAGGGCATTCACCATGCTGGTGAACTCCTCCGAGCTGGTGACGGAGAGGGGCTGCCCGGTCCTGAAGACCCACTGGGCGACCGCCTCCGTCGCGTGATCTGCCCCAAACGGGGCGGTCGTCACCACCCCGGTGAGGGTGGCCTGGGTGGTGGTGCGCTGCCGCTTCGCACCCGGAGCGGCGGTGGCGGGGGCGGTGAGGCTGGCGAGGAAGGCGGAGTACTCCGCCGTGGTGCAGCTGGAGCCCTGCACCACACCCGTGCACTTCGACACCCCCCCCCCCCCCCCCCCCCGCCTTGAAGTGGTCACGGATCCGTGACAGCCCGCCCTTGAAGGACTTGAGGCAGTAGAGGCACTTCAGGCTGGGGTTGGTGGCGTGGTCCGTGACCACCTCCACTCCTTTCCAGAGCTTGTCCTCGCGCTTCCGCTTCGGCGCGGTGGTGGAGGGGGCGGAAGCAGCGGCAGCGGCAGCGGCAGGGGCAGGGGCAGGAGCCGCAGGGGCCGCAGGAACTGCAGAGGGGGCGGGCATCTCACGGCTTGCTGAACACGGCTTGTTGAACTGGCGGCTTGCTGAACACGGCTTGTTAAACTGGCGGCTTGTCGAACACGGCTTGTTAAACTGGCGGCTTGCTGAACACGGCTTGTTGAACTGGCGGCTTGTCGAACACGGCTTGTTAAACTGGCGGCTTGCTGAACACGGCTTGTTAAACTGGCGGCTTGCTGAACACGGCTTGTTGAACTGGCGGCTTGCTGAACACGGCTTGTTAAACTGGCGGCTTGTCGAACACGGCTTGTTAAACTGGCGGCTTGCTGAACACGGCTTGTTGAACTGGCGGCTTGTCGAACACGGCTTGTTAAACTGGCGGCTTGCTGAACACGGCTTGTTAAACTGGCGGCTTGCTGAACACGGCTTGTTGAACTGGCGGCTTGTCGAACACGGCTTGTTAAACTGGCGGCTTGCTGAACACGGCTTGTTAAACTGGCGGCTTGCTGAACACGGCTTGTTGAACTGGCGGCTTGTCGAACACGGCTTGTTGAACTGGCGGCTTGCTGAACACGGCTTGTTGAACTGGCGGCTTGCTGAACACGGCTTGTTGAACTGGCGGCTTGTCGAACACGGCTTGTTGAACTAGCGGCTTGTCGAACACGGCTTGTTGAACTGGCGGCTTGTCGAACACGGCTTGTTAAACTGGCGGCTTGCTGAACACGGCTAGTTGAACTGGCGGCTTGTTGAACACGGCTTGTTGAACTGGCGGCTTGTTAAACTGGCGGCTATTGTTGAACTTGGTGGGCTGGGTCTGTCGGGTGTATGTGTGTGAATATGAAACACTCTCGACACACATGGGAGTGGAGGGGGGGGGTTGTGGTGACGTGCACGTATGAGCTGTAAATAAGGTGAATACTCAATCGTACTTGCTTCCATTCCCCTTCATTGCATGACTCCTCATGCCATGACGTGAGGATGAAGCTACTTTATGAAAGAGCCAGAGTTTCCAAGCCAACTACATAGGGGACGTATATTTCCGGATTTTGGGGCCCTCCGAACGTATATATACGTATATATACATTGACGTATATATACAGCGGCACATCACTGACCCCACCCCACCTCACCCTCGCGCCATGTTTTAGTGCCAACACATCACACGCATAGCAGCGTGACGGGCGTGAGGGGAGATGCTCCTGACGAGAATTGTCGCGCCCGACAGACACCGCCTTCAAACTGGTTTCAAACACATAGCAGCGCACTCAGCACACACACAGGGTGGGCTAGGACCCGTGCAGGGTTAACCCACCTAAAAAGTGATCAACACCCACACACACTCTGCTCTCACGGATTATCCTCTGCCACACACACCAGCCGTAAGCAGCCCAATACGCACCCCCTGCAGGTACATCCCCTTCTCCCTCCCGCTTTTCCTCTCCCCACCCCCTCCCCTGCTGCGATGGGCAAGGCGGCAGCGAGCAGCAGCAGCAAGGCTGCGGGGAAAGGAGGTGGCATCACCACCGTTCTGCTGGTGTGTGGGCTTCCGGGATCAGGTAAGAGCACCTTCAGCGCCACCCTGGCTGGGAAAGGCTGGGCGCGCGTGTCGCAGGATGACCTGGGCACGCAGGCGGAGTGCACCAAGCAGCTGGAGAAGTGCCTCAAGCATGAGAAGTCTGTCATCGTCGACCGCTGCTGCGTCACCCCCTCCGAGAGGAAAACATGGGCACGCCGCGCCCGCGCCTCCGATATCAAAGACACCAAGCTGCGCATCGAGGCGGTCTACCTCGATGTCCCACCCGATCTCTGCAAGCACAGGGTCCGCACCCGCAAGGGGCACCCCACGCTCGGGCCAGGCTCGGAGGATGTCGTCGATGAGTTCTGCCGAGGCCTCAAGAAGCCAGAGAAGTGGGAAGGCCCTTATGACGCCTGCTTCACCGCAACCTGCGACGCCGACCTGGCCACCCTGAAGCAACGTTATGCCGACCCGAAGGGCATCGACGCCAGCAAGACCCCAGCGGGGGAAGGGAGCTGGCCCGCCCCACCGGCGGATGCCAGCGCCACAGCTGCCGCGTCATCCAGCTCGCGCGGCACCGGTGGCTGTGCTGCATACTTTGTGAGGCATGGGGAGCGGGCGGACCGCGTGGGGCACACGGTGGACAACCCAGATGACTGCGAGATCACATCCGCTGGGAAGCACCAGGCGAGGCAGGCTGGGGAGTTCATCGCAGGGGACACGGCAACCCGGGTTGCTGCTGTGTACACATCGCCCTTTGTCCGGTGCGTCCAGACCGCGGCGGATATCGCAGGCCAGGTGGGCGTGCCCAACCTCCGCGTGGAGCCCGGCCTGTCGGAGCTGATGGCGGAGCGGCTGTTCCACACAGAGCCCCGCCTCAACCGCCCCTCCGCCACGCTCCGCGCCATCGAGGCTGCGGGTATCGGGTTTGACATGTCGGTGCCACCCGTGGCCCCCGCCATCCCCGTCTGGCCAGAGAAGGTGCGGGAGGCGGGAGCCCGCGTGACCCAGACGGTGCAGGCGCTCCTCAAGCGGCACCCCAACGAGGTGATTGTGGTTGTCCTCCACGCCCACGGCCTGACCTCCGCCAGCGGGGCCATCCCGAAGTCGAGCCCCGGGGGGAACGTCAACCCGCGGCCCGACTACTGCGCCATGACCTACGTCGACAGAGGAGGCTCTGCCAGGATGGTGACCGACGTTGGGTATAGGGGCTTTGCCTCCGGCACCCACATGAGCGAGTTCATGGGGCAGCCTGTGGCACCCCCGCATGCTGCCGGGAAGTTCTCCACCACCTGGAAGTGGGAGGCGGGGCAGCAGGCGGTGGCGGCGGCGGCGGCGGCTGCGCCATCCCCACCGCCCCCACTCGCAGCAGCTGCGGAGGGGGGTGGCGAAGATGATGAGAGCGGCACGCTCAGGAGCATCCTCAGCCAGCCGATCGAAGATGTGTTGGAGAGGCACGACACCTTCCGGAGGTTCTTCGAGAAGGGCTCCCAGGCGCAGCAGCAGCAGCTGCGTGACCTGTGGGGCACGCCTGACGAGAAGCTGGCGCAGAAGCTCCGCCAGGGCATCGCCCTGGGTTGGTTCGACACGGAGGCTGATCCCAACACATCCTCCGCCGCCCCGGCCCCACTGTCGGCCGACGTGGTGACGCTCGACCTCGCCGCGACACCTGCGGCGGACCCCGCGGGGCAGGCTGCAGGGGTTGCAGCAGCTATCGCCGCGGCACGCCCCACCCCCAATGCCGTCTGCCTCCTCAACGTCACACGCCCAGCGCTGGATGCGGTGCGCGGGTCGCTGGAGGGGGATGCCGGCTGCCTCTCCCGGGCGCAGTTTGCCTGCTCGGCAGACGTCAGCCCACCCCCCACATCCGGCAGATTCCACGTGACCTACGCCAGCAGGCGGCTCGACCCCCAGACCCAGGTGTCCGTCCTCCCAGGCCCCGCAGGGGCAAGACTCCCGCCTGTGGTGTTCACCACGCTTCACTGCCGCAACTCCTCCGCCGTGCTGTGCAACGCATCTGTTGCGTCCACCCCTGCGGCCCGCCAGGTCTCGGAGATGCTTGGGGGCTGTGCCAAATCCCTGGGGTTCGGGACATCCCTGCTGTACACCGTCTCCGCAGAGTCGGGCGCAGGGGTGCACGCCCCGGCGGGGTTTGACCCCATCTCCGGCAGCATCCATGCTGCGGTGCCAGGAGGAGAGTCCCCCACCCCCCCACCCGCGCCGCGCCCCGTGGCAGGGGGGTTGGTTGGAGAGGTGGTGTCGTTCCGCCCCCCGCCGCCTCAGGCCTGCTCCGCAGACTCGGGATCCCCTGCGTCTGGCAGCGCGCTTTTTGTGAAATTTCCCAGGACGCAGCATGCCTACAGCATGGGCCCCGGTATCCAGGGTGACGACCTGCTTCTGAGTACTGCGGATGCCACGGCTCTGCTGCACTCCGGTGTCCCGGTGACTGTGGAGGAGAAGATCGACGGGAGCAACCTGGGGCTGTGGTTTGACGCAGATGCGAACATCACCTGTGCCAACAGAGGGAAGGTGGTGACCCCTGCGAGCGGGTCGCAGTGGGGGAAGCTTGCGGGGTGGATAGAGGAGCACCGTGACGAGCTGTTCACCCTGCTGGGGACCAGGCGGGTGCTGTATGGGGAGTGGATGGTTGCGCGGCACAGCGTGCGGTACAACATGCTCCCCGCATACTTCATTGCGTTCGATGTGTACGACAGGAGGGCGAAGTCGTTCCTTTCGGCAGACCGGAGGAATGCGCTGCTTGCAGACTCCTCCATCCCAGTGATCCCCTGTGTCTACCACGGCCTCCTGCAGGACAGGGATGCAGTAGAGGCGCTCCTCGCAATGCAGAGCAGCTTCTCCGATGAGGTGATGGAGGGCGTCTACCTGCGTGTGGACACACCCGATGGGATGTGGCTTCACAGGCGTGCGAAGGTTGTCAACGCCGCCTTCCTCGAAGGCATTGAGGAAGGCCATTGGCAGAAGCGGGTGATGGAGAAGAACACGCTGCTGCACGGTTGAGGGGGGGGGGGGAAGAGGGGGTGGTGGTCACATGTGTGACGATGCCATCAGGGGGTTTGCTTGGTGCGCCCTGCACTGAGGAGGGAGGGGGGGTGGGTGGGGGGAGGGATAGGTGAGAGCATGCCGGGTGGAGATGAAAAGCAACAGGGTGGCATGTCTGGCGAACGCTGAGGAGCTCACTTGGCACTTCCCACCCTCCCCCCCCCCCCCCCCCCGGCAATAAGAAATGCTATGGGGGAGTGGGGAAAAAGTTGGCAAAAGAAATGGAGGGGCGTGTGGGCTGTGTGTGTGCCTCAAAAGAAAACTGTTGTTGCAAAGTGCCATCACTGCACATGTTGACACACAGCGGCACACAGGGCAAAGGTCGCTTGAAAAGGCGACAGGCCATATGCGTCTGACACAGGGCATATCATGAGACCTGCGGGTGAGGGGTTTGTATATCGGGCCCGGTTCCTGCTCATTGCGTGAGCTGGCAAGAAAGCCAACGCCTCTCGATCCGAACAGCGGGGGTGGGAGGGGTCTTGGGGTGAGGTGATTTTCCGGCTGCGCTGCGTGATGCCGCAGCGCAGCGCCGGCAAACCCATGCGGAGGGGATGCCGGGAGTGGTTGGTGGGGTTCATTGTTTTGCAAACTCCAACGCGCCCGTTGCGTTGAAGTAAAAAATGCCGCTTTTTTTAATACCGCTTGTGCGCGCAGCAGCGAAAACACCCAAGTTTACGGAAGCGTGGCGCACAAACAGAGCAACAGCCCAATCTTTGATTTTATTCACCCCCTCCCACCCTGCCCCGGGTGTGTGATTTGCGATCCGCCAGGCTGGCAGCTGCCGGCACGAAGGGAAAAAAATATAGGCAACATCCCGGCTGACAGGCCCAATCAAACTCAATCTCTGGCGACTCTCTGCGCAACACACACACACACACACCCTCTCCCTTCCCCTCCCCCCCCCCCCCCTTTCCCTTTACCCCTCCCCTCCGCCCCGCAGGGGTGCCCGCATCTCTAACCCAATAGCTGGCATCGTTCCCTGCCGGGCCAAACCGGACACAACCCACATCGGGGAATTGGGCATTGCGCCTCGGCGAGTCACCCAAGTTGGCAAACGCCGCCTCTTGTTCCGTCTCTCTCTCCTCCCCCTCCTCCTCCCCCTCCCCCTCCCCCCCTCCTCCTCCTCCTCCTCCTCCTCCCCCTCCCCCCCTCCTCCTCCTCCTCCCCCTCCCCCCCTCCTCCTCCTCCTCCTCCCCCTCCCCCCCTCCTCCTCCTCCCCTCCCCCCTCCCCCCTCCTCCTCCTCCTCCCTCCCCCCCTCCTGCCTCCTCCTCCTCCTCCCCCTCCCCCCCTCCTCCTCCTCCTCCCCCTCCCCCCCTCCTCCTCCTCCTCCTCCCCCTCCCCCCTCCTCCTCCTCCTCCCCCTCCCCCCCTCCTCCTCCTCCTCCTCCCCCTCCCCC
>OY723254.1:368378-583378 GCA_963210315.1 Rhynchopus euleeides | reverse complement strand
GGGAGGGTTTTGTTTGCGCTTTTTCCGTCACTTTGCAAGCCAAGGCAGGCGGCCAATTATATGAACCCCTCCTCACGACCACAGGACCTGAGCGTGTCGGAGGAGGTTGCAACCGAGTTCAAGGGGCAGACCCGTTCGGACAGCACACTGCAGGTCACGGTGCTGACGCAGTCGCACTGGCCCACATACCCGACGTGCGAGGTGTTGCTTCCCAGCCCGATGTCTGCAGCATTGAAGGGCTTCGAAGACTTCTATCTGGTGAAGCACAAGGGGCGGAAGCTGGAGTGGCAGTCGTGCCTCTGCACGTGCACCGTGAAGGCGGTGATGCCGAAGTGGAAGAAGGAGCTCGTGGTGTCCCTGCTGCAGGCGCTGGTTCTGCTGGTGTTCAACAGCGTCAATGAGTGCACCTTCGCTGACATCAAGACGCGTGTGGGCACACAGGACCCAGAGCTCACACGTGCCATGCAGCACCTCACGTTCTCCCAGGTATGTTGGCATGGGGGGCAGGTGGCGGTGGGATGGAGAGGTTGGGGTGGGGGTCTGCAGCTCTACCACCACATGCACTACAGCACCGTATCCTGAAGCGCAACACAAAGGGCTCCAAGGAGATCGCAGACACAGATGTGTTCCGGGTGACGGAGGAGTTCCAGCACAAGAACTACCGTGTGCGGATGAACTTGATGATGAAGGACACTGAGCAGGAGACAAAGAACACAACGGAGCGTGTGTTTGAGGACCGCAAGCACAGTGTCGACGCGTGTATCGTGCGGACCATGAAGTCGCGGAAGACGGTATGCCTATGTGCCACAGCCCGGTGCTCTGCGCAGTTGTTTCGGCATGCGGCATGCCACGCCGGGTGGGTCTCGTGGCCTGGGAATCACGGATTCTATCGGCTGGATTGCCAGGCCTTGGGATGGACAGCAGGGGTTGTGACAAGATTTCTTGCAGCATGTACCGCGAATCCATCCATACCCACACCCACTCCGACAGCTGTCGCACCCTGAGTTGATGAGCGTTGTTCTGGCACAGATCAACTTCCCTGTGCAGCCGGCTGACCTGAAGAAGCGTGTCGAGTATCTGATTGAGCGCGAGTACCTCGCACGCGACGAGGAGAAGCAAAATTTGTACCACTACCTTGCGTGATGCCGTGGCATCGTGGGGTGTGGTCTGCGGGAATGTCGCATCCTCCGACACCTAACAATGTTGCGCAGAAACATCGCTGGGTCAATCGGCGGGAGGCGGCGCCTGACGGTTTTTTGTCTGAACGAAACCCCCTCAGTGCCGGCATTGCGAAGGAAGTGGATTTTTTCGCGTTTGCGATTTTACTCTTCCCTGCACGCTGCACACCTCACACCACCCTGCGGGATCCGCTGCCTGCCTGCAACCTTGCCACCTGCCTCAGGGATCTTGTTCCATTGCGCACGGTTGAATCTTTTGCCATAAACCTGCCCCAGGTTACGGTAGATAATATTGTTTAGCATCGTGCGTCTGGACACTCATGCACGCAGGTGCGCACCTAACAGAAAGAACGGCAGGTGATATCTCCAAATCAGGGTGTGCCAGGCTTGTCTTCACAGGCCTGGCTCAAATCTAATTGCCAGAAACTGAGCATTTCAGAACTTTCAGCATCTGTGACCCCCCTGACTGTCTCTGCTTCGACCTGTTTGCATCAGGGCAAGGGGATCCCAGCCCGTGCCCTGTGGGGCTTCGAATTCCATGCAGCAGTGCGACAGTTTGCCGCAGATCGGACAGCCGCCAGAGATCGGTTTTTGCAGTAGGTTCGCATTCTAGAAACCATCAGGAGGGGGGGGGGGGGGGGACATTCTTGCTGCATGCCTGTGCGTGTGGGGCAGGGGGGTGGGGGGGTGTCAGCTCCTTCAGCATGTCCGTGATGGGCAGGACCTTTTATTAGCAACGGGTTGGTGATGGGGCAGCGTGTCGGGGGGGGGGGGGGGGGGGGGGCGGGGGGGGGGGGGGGGGGGAGGGGCCAGTGTGAGTCTTGCGTGCCAGGTGGCTGGCTTCATCAACACCCCCTCCCCAGCCCGCCCGCCGCCGCACAGCGCACAGCGCATCATGCAAAAAACGGACAATCCGCCTCCCGCCCCCCACCCACCACGCACCCCCACCCCCCCCCCCCCCCCCTCCCCCACCTCATATTTGAGCGCTTTCCTCCCGCCTTCCTTTCGAATACCCCCTCATCCCCATCCGCATCACCCACCTGCTGCGCTAGCCCCACCGCGCGCAGGCACCCTCTCCTTAAAAAAAACCACACACCCTTGCAGGCGGTGGGCACACCCCACCCCCACCCCCACCACACCCACGACACCACCCCCCTCACCCCCCCACCCCTGCCGCACCAATGCGGGGCAGCAGCGCCAGGAGCATACCAGGGCGCGCACCGTGGCGGGAGAGCAGCGCAAGCTGGGTGGCTGTGTGTGCCGTGTGCCTCTTAGGTGCTGGGGCCGGGGGGCAGGAGGCGGGCACCACTGAGCCTGTCCCTCTGCCGCCTGTCAATGCGACCAACGCACCATCCGATGGGGACGAACAGAAGGCGACGATTGTTGTGATCGCCGTGATCGTGGCGACGCTGGGCCTCCTCGTCGCTTTCTACTGCAACCGGAATGCCTGCAACAACGACGAGGAGCGGCACGCCGAGGTGAGATACCAATACCAGCAGAAGGAGCACCAGCGGATCCAACGGGAGCAACAGCAGCAGCACCAAACACACCAGGGGCAGCAGCAGGGCCAGCAGAAGAGCCAGCCCCGACAGACAGGTCTCCGTGATGGAAAACGACCACGCCCAGAGCCTATGGATGCCGCTGATCGGTCTATCTCGCACATCTCGCAGGGTGGGTCAACCCCTCTGCGGGTGTATGAGCCGCCAGGGCATGAGGAATCAGAGCCGCCCCTGCTCAGCCCCGCCTACGGGAGTGCGCCGTACAACCCGTCGCGCCGCCTGGTGTCCCCGTCCTTCTCCTTCAGCGGTGGGGAGTATACGCCCCGCTCGCAGCATCTCAACCCCGAGGAGTGGGCGCCCCGCTCCTTCGCGTCGGGGGGGTCGACGCCGCGGTCGCCCCTCCGCCGATACGAAGACCGCCCGAGCCCCAACGCCTCGTCATCGGCTATGTCGCATGCGATACCTCTGCTGGAATCGAGGGTGTACAGAGCATCTCCGCATGCGCAGGAAGAGAGGCCAGTCCCTGGTCCCGTTTATACAGATCGGGGGAGCTTCGTCTAGGGGTGAGGGGTGGGGTGGGGGGAGGAATGGTTTTTCGTTCAAATCTGAGTATGATGTTGCCTTGTATGTTGTATCTCGGACCGTCTCCCAGGCATCCGCACCGGATGCCTTTTGTCACAGTAAACGCTGTGTTTCTGAGGGGTTCAGTGGAGTCGGGTTTCTGAGGGGGGGGGAAGAGCAGGCCTGTCGCTAACTTTTCGATTTTGGAGATTTGGTGGGTTGACGCTCCTGTTTTGGGGGGGGATCAGGGGGGAAAACACTAGGGGTCAATTTTTCTCGCGCGCGCTTCGCGCGCGCTCGTGTTGTTGCCAAATTTTCCCATCGGTGGACCACTAGGTGGGCACAGTGTGAGGCGCTGGGTTCCTTCCGTGGTTCCTCTCCCGCTCGCGCCGTCGGGTGCCGGAGGAAACCAAAAAATGGCTTTCGGGACCATGATTTCGACGCTGCCCCCTGATATGTCACGGCCGTCAAAGCGCAAGGACTTGGTTACTAGACGGGCACGCGAGATGGGGGGTCTGGGGGGCAGGGCCCCCCAGCCGCCGGAGGCCACGGTAGTGAGCATCTGTTCATTGTGGGCGTACAGATTCTGTGTGAGTTGGCTGCGTCCTCCTGAGGCTACTGGAGTGGGTGGATTCCCTGACCTGATGGGAATCGAATGACTTGAGTACGAGACATACGCCACAGGGGGGTCTGGGGGGCGGAGCCCCCCAGCCGCCGGAGGCCACGGTAGTGAGCATCTGTTCCTGCAAAACCATACTCTCTTCGACGTCGACCCAGTGAAAGTGGGTTGACGCTTGGTCGACGCTTGGTGAGCGTCGACCCAGTGTAACCGGGCCAACGCTAGGTTAGCGTCGACCCAGTGTAATAAATGGGTTGACGCTTGGTCCAGGCTTGAATGGCAACCCAGTTCCACTAGGTCGACGCTCCAAGCCTCGACCAAGCGTCAACCCAGTCCACTGGGTCGACGCTGGGTCGACGCTTTTTTATGGGGGGGGAAACCCAAAATCACTGGGTCGACGGTCGACGCTTAGCGACATGCCTGGGGGAAGAGGGGAAGGTGGGGGGGGGGGGGGGCTATCTGAGTTTGTCAGCCGGTTCGTCTATTCCTGAAATCTGTTTGAACTCTTTTTTTGGAAGAACAGCTAGCTTTTCGCACTAAAAAGACTCGTGGCAGCGTTCGGTATCTGCACACATGCACTAGCAGGCACCGTTCGTACAAACAAAAACTGGGTTCGTACTCAGTAAAATATGTCGCAGCTGAGCTCGGTCGATTGGAGCAAGGTCACAGTACCTGTCCTTCCGGAGGGCGTTAAGCCCGCCGAGCCGCGTGCGCGCTGCATCTTTCCGCGCTGTGCCAGCGAGCACAAAAGCGCGGAATCGGAGCAGTGCTGGAGGTGTGGGTGCCGGGGTCGGGTGATCTGCCCGGAGTGGAAGGCAGTGTCAGGCGAAACAGGGGCCCTCAGCCCGTTTGTGAAGGGCGAAGGGGCGAGCGAGTGGTGTTGCCCGCTGTGCGCGTTCGCTGTGGGAAGCGGTGAGGACCCGGAAGGGGACCGGACCACGAAAGCGAGCGCAGAGGAAAAGGTGAGTGCGGCCGCGACTGAAGTGGCTGAGGCCTTCTCCGTGCCCTTCCCTAACACACATCACTCCCCCCAGGCCCCTGCAGAACCTGTCTTCCCTCCCTCTGTCGTGCCCCCCCTCCCTTCCCCTGTCCCTCAAGGACATGTGCATCCCGTGTACGCCCCTCAAGGGCCGGGCTCTGCTAGGCCAGCGAACCAAGTGCACCCACTGCAGGCCCCTCAAGGGCCAGGTGCTGTCGCGCAGGCCGCCCCTCTGGGTTTCGTCCAGCCTACCTATGCCCCTCAAGGGCCGGGCTCGGTGTTACCGACGGGCCAAGTGCACCCCATGTACGCCCCTCAAGGGTCGGGCTCTGCCACTCTGTCCGCCCAGGGGCACCCAATGCAAGCCCCTCAAGGGCTGGGTGCTGTCCCTCATGCGGCCCCCCAGGGGATCGTCCAGCCCACGTATGCCCCTCAAGGGCTGGGCTCGGTGTCACAGACAGGACACTCCCTGTACCCCCCTCAGGGGCAGGGCTCCGCAGCACTCCCGCATGCTCCTCAGGGAGTGGGTCCCGGCATGCCTGCTGTCCCCCAAGGGCAGGGGTCATTCGTGTACGCCCCTCAAGGGTACGACGCAGCGTACGCCGCTCAGAACCCCTACGCAGCCATGCCGAGTTATGGAGGGCAGTGGCCATCGGAAGAGCTTCCCGATTTGGCGCGGGTTGTCACATGGCTCCCCTTCCTGAACGACCCGAACAAGCTGGAGAGCTTGTGGACGCACCTGATCATGCGCCATGACGCTCCGGCTGCCGCCACCCAGAGCTCCCAGTTTCACGAGCGTCGTGTCCTCCTGAAGAGTCTGCGGAGGATGATGTACATGCAGGGGGCGGCATCTATGGGGGTCCTGATGAACGACATCGTGGTTCGCCTCGAGGCCATCCTAGTCAAGGAGGTGCTGATCGAGGCTGGCCTGCGCCGCGAGCAGGCGGCTGTGGGCGCTGGGGAGTTCGAGGAGCGACTGGCGGCCCTCCCCTTCATGTCGGTGACGCGCGAGAAGATGACTACCCTGCAGTCGGAGGCCCGCCTGGCGGCCCAACGCCACAAGCCCAGTGCGGAGCCGAGCCCTCGCAACCCGCAGAGGCCGAAGGGGGCAGACCGGGTCACCGGATACAAGCACAAGGGGGGTTTTCAGCAGGGCGGAAAAGGGAAGCACCCTCGCCAATGACTGGGCCCCTGGGCTCCCCTCCTCGAGCGGCACCAGGTGCGCAGACCTGCACCGCCCGTCTCAGAGGAGGGGTACAACGACTTGCGGCACGAGACGTCGTCCTTCCTGGCGGGGTGCTACCGGGAGAGTTCTCTCCGGGCGATGATCTCCGTGGAAGCTCGTGCCGCGCAGTTTTACGCAAATCTTTCTCCCCACGACCCCAACTTAGATCCCGAGATGGCCTTCTTGATGTGGCTCAGGTCGCTCATGCAGCAGTCGAGGATCTCCCCCGCGAGTGCCAGGCAGTACCTGACGTACCACGCCATGGCGAAGATCTCCTCCGGCGAGGCGTTCCGGAGGGCAACCCTCCAAATACGCAGGGAGGAAAGACGGCAGCCGGAGACAGTGAACCCGAACAGGGTGTTCAACGTTGTTTTTCGCAAGCCGGTAAGCCTCCCGGCTGTGGCCCTCGCTCTGCAGTGGAGCACGGGGTGCCGGTGGAGCGACATGGAGAGGCTGCGGTGCCGGGATGTCAGCTTCCTGGACTCGGGCTACATCATGGTGGTGTTTGTGGGAGGAAAGACAGATCTCTCCCAGAAAGGACAGGCCCTCCTGCTACCCCCCACAGGCCGATACATCGGCCTCCTGCGTCACTGGATCACTCATCGGCAGCAAGTGTCCCCTCAAGGGACCTTGTTCCAGGGCCTGCAATATGCCCACTACAACACCTACCTGCGGGACTCTCTATGCATCCTGTCCCACGGTATCCGGCGGAGTGCCCTGCAGGTTACCGCGGAGGCGGCGGGACAGCGTGCCGCCCAACACCTAGCTCGGCATCGGAACGCAGCTTCAACGGAACAGTATCTCCCGCCTCAACTATGGCAAGCGACTCTGGAGACGAAGGAAGCGACGCGGATCTTGCAGAGTCAGTAAGTGATTCCGGTGATTCCCTGGCATCAGTGCACAGCCTGTATCGAAGTTCTCCTTTTCGCATGTACCTGAAGTACTACGACTACGCCTCTGCCTGGGTGGACTCGCGCTTCTCCGCTGCCCCCCGGGCTTCCTACGAAGGAATTATCTCAGAGGCTACCCCAGGCACCATCTACATTGTGCAGCTGCTGAGGGACTTCCCAGCCCTGGGGGAGAACTTTCGATGGTTTACTGATGCAGACTTCCTCTACAGGCTCATCGATCAGGGTTTGAAGCCGCGGCCGGGCCCCCTGAACACGAAGATCTTACCACATGTGGGGCGCCTCGACAGCCTCGGGATCACAGAGTCCTCCCCCAAGGCGGCTTCCAGTGTGACCTGGTACCAGGGCGTCTTCTGCGTGCCGAAGAAGGCGGCGGGTTCCCTCAGGTTCATCATGTCCTGCCGAGCCATCAACAGTGCTCTTGACATGACTTCCCTTCCACGCTGCCATCTGCCGTCGTACAGCGAGATCCTCGCCACCGTCTTCGGGGCTTCCCTGGTGATGCAGTTTGACTTTAAGAGTTTCTTCTTTCAGTTCGGCTTGCCGATGGATGTGCGCCCATACTTTGCCTTCAGGGCATGCCGCCTTCACCGACGTATGACTCGACTCCCTATGGGCTACGCACCAGCTCCCCAGGCCGCACAAGCGCTGACAAGTGCACTCATACAGAAGAGCTGCACAGGGACGAATGCGCAGGGCCTGGCGTGGATAGACAACGCCATTTTTTGCGGCGACAGTGTGAGCCTGGCGAGGGTGCATCAAGCGTTCAAGCAGCTGTGCGAGAAGTACAACGTGGTGATCGGCGACTACGAGGCCCCTGCTGCTTACACCACTCTCCTCGGGATTGAGGTTGACTTGCGTCAACGGCGGTGGCGCATGGACCCGACGTGGGTGATGAAGACCCTTCCCGCTGCTCAGAACCTGCTGTCCACCGGTCAGGGTACCCTGCGTACCTGGTGGCGTATCTGCGGGGCATTCTTGTGGAGATACCACGCGCTCCGTCTCCCGCTGCATGGCGCCTTGACGATACTCACCTGGATGTCTCAGACCTCTCGGCTGCATCTGCCATGGGATGCTCCTTACGTGATGGGGGACAGAGTCTGTCGGGCTCTACAGTTACAGGCTGACGCACTGGCGCGAAACGACTGGCAGTCGTGGGTGGTGCGGGAGCGTCTGGTGGTCCAGGTGGTCTGTGATGCGAGCCTATCAGGCTGGGCCGTGGTCCAGGAGGACCTCCGCCCTCTCTATGGCGCCTTCTGGGGCGAGCTTGCAGCTGCGACAATATTCCTGAAAGAGTTGTTTGCGGCCTACAAGGCTGTCTCTACGATTTGTAGCAGGCCCCGCTGGAGGGGTTATCACATCATACTCTTCAGCGACAACCAAGCGGTGATTGGGGCTATTCGCAAGGGTGTGTCCCATGTTGAGGGTGCGCAACGCTGGCTGAACGACATTCAGTACTGCCTAGAGCGCCATGACTGCAGCCTCGAGCCGGAGTACGTTAGAACGTGCGAGAACATCGCTGACCAGTACACAAGGCTCTAAGGGCGTGAAGGAAAAAGGGGAGGGGGGGCGCGGAAGTTGTAAAATAAAGACCGTTCGTACAAACAAAGAACGCAACTCCAAGTCTTTTTTGGAAGAACAGCTAGCTTTTCGCACTAAAAAGACTCGTGGCAGCGTTCGGTATCTGCACACATGCACTAGCAGGCACCGTTCGTACAAACAAAGAACGCAACTCCAAGTCTTTTTGTTTAGCTGGGGGCAAGCTCGCTTGGGCCAGCCCCCCAGAATGTACCGTTCCCGTTCAATGCACGTCCCTGTATGTGTGTTACCCTCATGTGATTTGGTCTCTTTCTACCCCCCCCCCCCCATCTTATTTTGCAAACCTTTTCAATTTTTTCCTGCCAGCGCAACAAAATATACCAACAGCAGAATTCACCCCCCTCCCCTCTCCCCTCTCCCCCCCCCCCCCATTACCGGCCGTCTCTCGCAGCGCCGCTCTCCCTCCCTAATTATCTTCACCCATCTTTTTCCCCCGAATACCCTCCCCCCCCCCCTCCTCCATCTACTCAGTATTTCGCACCGTTTTAGCAGAGCAACAAATCCAGCCTTGCCAGCAAAGGCGTGCGTTGCTTTGGCGTAAAAAGAAAAGGCAACGAAATTCCATCATCTTTTGATCTTCTTTTCTTGATCTTCCTTTCAAGAAAAGGCGCGACAACCCCCCCCTCCCTCCCTGCCCACCTGGTATCTTGTTTCATTTCCTTCCCCGAGGCACACAATGCTGATCATTTTACACGCTAGGCTTTTCCCGCCCGCCAAGATGACCAATTGGGGCAATCGAAGCCCCGGTCTTTCAATCACCCCGCCCGATGCGAATATTATGCTCCTCGCGACCAAATCCCTGTCCCCCCCCCCCTAGGGCGGGTCGAAAGCCTGTCCCAAAGTGGTGCTTTTCGACATAGCAGCCGTGGCCCTCTATTTGACCTTCTGACCCCCCAGAACCCACCATACCCCGGTTTTTGGGCCCGATGAGTCCGATTTTCGGGCTCCCGAGCCCCGGAAAGTCGAATTTTGATGATGTCAAAATTTTGTCCCCTATACTGCACCTCAGGGTCACGCACAGGTTCACCAGTACACCATCAGTCCATGTGCACGCCCACTTCCTCGACCTCCTCCACCCCTTCCTCCCCTGCATCATTAAGAACCTCCAGAGGTGCCAATACCGCATCTTTTGACCCTCTTCTCACACCAGCGTCGCACCAAACTGCCGAACGCGGGCAGCCACTATCTCCCTCCCGTTTCTGGTTCTGTATACACTGCCAGATCGTGCAAAGATGCCTACTGATGCATAGCGGGAACTGTCATCAACTTTCAGTGTGCGGAACTTGGCTGCAAGTGACAGGCGGCACAACTGGCCACTGCTCCGACACCGAGGTGCTGGTCTGGCCAACGAACTCTTTGTAAGTTGAAAGGTCTCCTCTGTCGGGAGGGGGGTTTACGACCAACCCTCACGACTTGCTCATGGCTTGCTGAGCAAGGCGTGCAGGAGCAACGACTCTGATTATTCAGGACGTGCATTCGAAGCGCGCACTTCTGTGGAATCGTTGTTGCGGGAGTTGCATTGTGTGATTCCTTGACCCCCTTCCTCGTCTCATCGTATGGAGGACGCTTGACTGTCCCAAGCATATCCTTTGCAGCTTCTTTAGCCAGTTCTGCGCACTGGTCGTTCCATAAGGCGCGTGCTGCACTGCAGCATAAATACCCGGACACTGTTCTGAGACCAGGGTCCCACAGGACCCTGGTCTTGAGCACCCGGAAGTGACCGTTATGCTAAGATAGGGCGCACCTCTGTGCTGCAGCTGCGTACTCGCTGCGCTCTTCACCTCGTGTGACTGTCTGCATCCACAGGAGAGATGTTTCTCAGATAACAGCAGCAGTGGCAAGGTGTTGACCTGCCTTGTAAGAGAGAATCACCATTAGTGCATCACTGTCGGGTATGACGGCGTCCTCCCTGTTCCTGGCAGCTCCGAGTTCTGCCTCCAGTGCAGCAGGCCGCCCAACGGCTGTGTCAGACGGCAGTATTCGCTGCCATCTTCTCTCACTGCTCAAATCATTGAGATACGACGTTGTTTGTAGCGCGGATGAGCGGGTGCATCAGAAAATCACAGCCGCAGCATGGCGTGCGCTCGGATGTCCCAGGATGATAGTGTTTTACTATCTGCCCGTGGCAGGCGTACGTGCCACGACCCTGAGGTGCAGTATAGGGGACAAAATTTTGACATCATCGAAATTCGACTTTCCGGGGCTCGGGAGCCCGAAAATCGGACTCATCGGGCCCAAAAACCGGGGTATGGTGGGTTCTGGGGGGTCAGAAGGTCAAATAGAGGGCCACAGCTGCTATGTCGAAAAGCACCACTTTGGGACAAAAAAAGGGGGCTTTCGACCCCCCCTACCCCCCCCCCCCCCCCCACCCCCCGACTTTTGATTTTCAGAGCGCTCTTGATCAAAAGCAACCACTTCTTCTGACCTAGCTCTCACCGCCCCTGCCACCCCGCCTCCTTGTATTACCGGGACCTTGTGTTGCTGGTTTCGACTCTCCTCCTGTGGTCTGCATATTGTGTGATCTGCACCCTGTACTGCCGCGCGCCTTTGGAAAGTAGTTTCTCTTTGGGGGTTCGCTGTTGTGCCGGCACACCAGCCCCCTTCTAAACCTAGATGTGCCTGCAGCATTGCAGGAAAGATCGAAGGGGGAGGGGTCGGTGGGGGTTTATTCGATTCGATTGAGAAAGCGGTTCTTCTCTGCGGGTTTTCAGTTGATTTAACCCGCACAGTCGTGTGATCAGAAGGTCATCCACCACAGCAAGCATTCAAACGTGCTCTATACACTATCCCCACCCTTCATCAGGCTCAGGGTGTGATTATCATTTCATTTCAGGGTTTGTGTGTAGAAGCTCCAACGCATCAACAAACAAACTACAGGCTAAGAGCGGTTGCTGTTGAATGGTGAAGTGACTTTGCGGGTTCGACTTCGTTTCGTTATTGAGTGGTGAAAATCGCCGGAACCGCCCTGAACATTTTTTGCCGGAAAAAAAAAACTGCCGATCGAAAGATCCCCAGACACTCCCAGACAACAAAAAAGTTCTACAACACCCCCTGCGCAACACAGTGTACGTCACCCCCTGGTCGTCCCACTCGCCAGGGTTGTGGTCGTCGATGCATAAGATGCCAAAAAAGCTCTCCTGTTCGAAGAGGGTGTCCCCTTCCGCACGCCTGCCCACCCAGCTCCTGCCCCTTGCTTGATGCTTTATATTCGGACACGGCCTGCCGTCAGAAACGGGGCGATCGTTCTCCAACGCCTTTTATATTGCCTTACACCATGCCTGTGTGGCAGTCCGAAATTTTCAAATGCTTGCCCTGCGCGGCGGGGGGAGCCACACTGATGAGGCTTATAGCGGGCTCGGTTATCACGTTGTGTACTCTAGGGAGCTCTCCGCGATGCCAGCACGCTGACCCAAACTGCAACACGAATGAGGTGGGTGCTGTGTGCGTGATTCCTGTGGAGGAGAGACAGCTCAGGGGAAAAGAACGGCGGCGTTCTCAGCCATGGTCACTCCACAGGATGGCTCTTGCTGCGTGCGTTACAACTAGAGAGGGGTTTGCCAGTGGGTGGCCTGCCCTTTGTTTACCCATTTTTACCCGGGCTGCCCTGTATGTTGTATACACCTGCGACCCCACAATATGCATGGCAAATGCGTATATTTTCTTTTGGTGTTCACCTCAGCTGCGAGCACACAAAACTCTGCTGCCTTGCACACACACGAAAGTGTGGATATTTCGAGATTCATTTATATTTCTTGCAGAAAAAAATCACCCTGTTTGACAAACTGTGTCGTGGTGCAAATCTGAAGAGAAGAGAAGATCTGAAGGGGTTCTTCGTCGATCGCGAGGAGGCCCCGGAGGATTTGCACGGGCACAGTTCCTTGCGTTGTGAGCACAACTCAATAAAAACCCCATTCAAAGGGAGCCTTCGCTACCAGGTGTGACTGAGTGTGCGCATCCCACACATGGTGGACAGGATGAACCGAATCGCTGTGCTGTACGAGGATCACCCGACCCTCTCCTCTGCTGACGCCCTCGGCCCTGTGGGCATCGCGATCTCGGTCGCCCTCCCTGCTGCTGGACTAGAGTGGGGCGACGACATCCGTGACTGTGCCATCGGGGATATGTGTCTCGCCGGTGAACCACGGTCCTCCCGGAACCATGCGCTGCGCGACAATCTGCGGCGGCAGGGCTGGAAGGCGCTGGCGAAGCACCGTCCTTCCTTCTCGGGGATCGAAAACGGTGTGGACTACGACAGGACGAACGCGCTCCGCCTGGAGACGAAGGACGGGAACCTCTCGCGGGCGCTGACGGTGGTGCTTACTGGTGGTGTCTTCTTCGCGACACGATGGGGGCGCAACGGCGCCTACGTCTCTGGCAGGCGTGCGACGACAGACGAGACGTCGGACTCCTCATCCCATGCCCCATCTCCCTCACCGGCTGCTGACGCGGCTATGGAAGGGGACGAAGAGGATGAAGAAGCTGAGGAAGAGGAGGAGTGCGAGTACGAAGAGGAGGAGGACGAGGAGCAGGGAGACGCCGATCTGCTCGGTTCTCAGGATTCCTTCGACTGGGATATCGTGTCCGATCCGGCGGCTGAAGAGGCAGACGTACGGGACCCCAAGCTGTGTGTACACTGCGATGGTGCGGACAGTGACACGCCCGATCACCTTTGGTGGGCATGCAGTGCGTTTGACTCCGTCAGGTCTCAACCTCAGTACGAACCCCTGCTGCAGCTGGACCGCTCAGGGTGGCCCCCGTGCCTTGCGAGATACGGCGTGGTGCCAGAGGGATTCCAGGTAGACGAGACCTTGCTGCACACGCTGATGGGGCGCATCGTGCTGAAGCGGTGGGAGCTCGAGGCGAAGATGCGGCGCGCTGGACCCCTCGTGCACCCCTGGACGGCTGCTCTCTCCTGGCCGGCAGAGGCTTATGACTTCGACGTATCCAGTATCCCAGAGAAGCCAGCAGCGCGGCTGTGGCCGTATAGCGCTGCGTCTCTCAGGGCGATACTTGCGTGGCTCGCAGCGCTCCAATGGACGAAGCAAGGCACGGTGTCGAACATCGAGCTCGCCCTTGACTTCGAAATCTTCACAGGGAAGGCGTTACAGCCCTCGGAGCGCTCGGCACGAACCTCCAACCCCGCGATGGCCGAGCGTGGCAACCTCCTCTGGACGATGATGGGCTGCCTGAAGAGGCTATGCGACCAGCTAAGCCTTCCTACCCCGTGGCCTGCGCGACGCGAGGACCGGGTCGGCTCCCTCTGCTCGGTAGGCGCTGGAGAGGTCTGGGGCGGGATGACACCCCGGCCCGTGTTCGCAGGTGGCGCAGAGACGATCGCGGCGTTAGAGGCGAGTGCAGAACAGGCATGTGCGGCCGCAGGCGTCGATGCAGACGGCAATATCGTGAGGTGGGGAACAAACGTGTTCCCAGACTACACTGGGATCCCCCGGACCACGCGAGCCTCACAATGGGATGGGCCACGCCCGCCCCCGCCGCGCAGCGCTATACCCGTACCAGTGCCGCGGTCGCTCGCGAGCACGTCTCTGGGCCCCCGGAAAGTGTGCAACGCGCATTCGAAACCGAAATGCGACGAGTGCGATAATGCCAAGCGGAATTACGCACTGACGATAGCTGCGTGTTGCCGCGTCCACCACCACCACGCGGACGGCCTGAAGGTGATGTGTTGTGAGACACACCACATGACGCGATGCGGCACCTGCGCCAATGTGAAGACATGCTGCGCGGCCGGCCACCATGGGCGCGCCCCCAGGGTCGACCAAGTTGCGAGCACGGATGACGACAGCAGCAGCTGCGAAGACGACTCTGACAGCGAGGGAGAGGAGGGCAGCTCTGGTGCCACTGAGCATGATGGAGACGACGCTGCAGATGCGGGCTCCACCAGCGAGGAAGTCCCTCCCTCGTCTGAGATGGATAGCGACACGACGGCTGCGGCTGCGGTGAAACGCACCGCCATCGTTCTGGACGCCTCCGACGAGGACTCGATGGGGCAGGATGCCGTGAAACGCACCGCCATTTGTTTAGATCACTCTGACGAGGGCCCGTCCCTCTGGGGGGCTGGGATAGTGTGTGTGCGACAGCCAGAGTGGGACATGTGTGCGTCTCTTCTTCTTCTTTGGCCGGGCGTGATTGAGCATTTGGCTCTTTGCTGCCCCGACGATCAGCCCAGTGAGGGCGAGTTGGGTTCTTCTGCGGAGTCATCTGCGTTGACCCCACGCGAATTCCCTGGTTTTCTTTTCTCGCCTTCCCCTCGAATGAATACCCCTGCTTCCCCTACCCCGCGTAAGATGGGTGCAGAGCACGTTACGCTTGATGCGGATGAATCGTCGGGCTCCCAGCCTGATGATGCTCGTCTCGCTCCACCAGCAGATACAGCACCGCCTCCGGCGCCCTCTCCGGCTCCGGAGCTCGTGCTGCACACAGACCTGCTGGACGGGCTACAGACCCCGCAGTCGGGCTCGCCGCCCCTCCCAGAGAGCGCCACGCAACGGAGATCTCCGAGCCCTTGCGTGGGGCGCCGCCTTCCTTTCTCTCCCTCTCTCCCCTCTGAGTCCTCGGTGCCCCGCGCGCAGAAGCGGGTAGCACCCATACAGGAGACAGGCGAATCTGCCCTGGGGCAACGCTCCTTTAACAACAGAAGAGTAGAACTTCAACCCCCCGTGTCCCCTGGTTCACCGATTTCAGCGTCAAGCCTTCGGCCTGACGAGGATAGTATCATGTCCCCATCAGAACTTGCTTCCCCCCTTCCTCTCTCGCCTGCACCTTCCCTTGTTGTGGATGACTCGCCGGGCTTTCAGCCCGTCGACACTCGGCTTAGTCCCCCATCAGACACTGTGTCACCCCCACCACCCTCTCCATGTCAGGAGCCCCTAGTGCCTTTAGACACTGCAACCCCCTCTCTTCCCGACTGGCAGGCAGAAACGCCGTCTCACCAGGGGGGCGACACGCTCTCCCACGAGTGCACGTCGCCGAGCCCTTACGTGGGGCGTCGACTTCCTTTCTCCCCTTCCTCCCCTTCTGAGTCCTCGGTTCCCCGCGCGCAGAAACGTGTAGCGCACATGCGGGAGGCAGACGAATCTGCCCTGGAGCGATGCTCGTTTCATAACAACAGAGCAGGTTTTCCTTCCTCCCGCACGATCATCAGCACAGCTAGATCAGGCGTGCCTTCCCCTTTCCCACGGGCCTCACAGGCCTTGCGCTTCTTGGAGCGCAAGACACGTGCTGTCCGTCCTTCTCGTTCTCGTTTCCTCCAGAAGCAGGTGTTGCGTGCGGTTCCGAAGCGCACCCGCTGCATCCCCTCTCCCACCATCTTTCGTTCGGCGGCTATTCCGCGCTCTTTTCAACGCGTCGTCGCGAAGATTGCGCCTCAGTATCAGCAGGCGCAATCTCCGGCTTCCAGTGTGTGTGTGTCCCCCCTCCTTTACAGCGCAACGAGGAGGAGAGCGAAACCGTGTGGTGTCACGTAGAGCAAGAGTAGGATAGCGGGCCCGGTTCCTCACGGTATGGTCCTTCGGGGCCAGGCTGCGATGCCAGCACGCTAACCCAAATTGCAATACGACTGAGTGAGAAAAAGTGAGCCACGGCCCACTTCCCCTCACTGACCGACGAGCTGTGACTGGTAGCGAGGGCCCCCAAAACATCATTCAAACAAATATGCACCCCTTCCCCCCCCCCCCCCCCCTAAGGGGGGTCATAAGCCCGTACACGGTGGGATCTTGTAAATTTTACATGTATAACTACAAGTATATACATGTATTATACATGTATAATACTTGCATGTCAACTATTATACATGTATAATACTTGCATGTCAACTATTATACATGTATAATACATGTATATGCCTGAAATATACATGTAAAATACATGTATATCAAGTAAAAATACATGTATAATACTTGCATGTCAACTATTATACATGCATTTTTACTTGATATACATGTATTTTACATGTATATTTCATGCATTTACATGTATTTTACATGTATAATACTTGTCATGCAAGTATTATACATGTAAAATACTTGCATGACAAGTAAAATACATGTATAATACTTGCATGACAAGTAAAATACTTGCATGCAAGTAAAATACATGTATTTTACTTGCATGCAAGTATTTTACTTGTCATGCAAGTATTTTACATGTATAATACTTGCATGACAAGTATTATACATGTAAAATACATGTAAATGCATGAAATATACATGTAAAATACATGTATATCAAGTAAAAATACATGTATAATAGTTGACATGCAACTATTATACATGTATTTTTGCTTGATATACATGTATTTTACATGTATATTTCAGGCATATACATGTATTATACATGTATAATAGTTGACATGCAAGTATTATACATGTATAATACATGTAAAAATCGGTATTTTTACATGTAAAATTTACAAGATCCCACCGTGTACAAAACCACATTTTTCAACATACCATCAGAACCGCCCTAATACCTGATCTGACCCGAAAATCCGACCCATACCCCCCCGGAAACCGTCTGGAGCCCACTTGTGACACCTGATGCGCACTTTTGTGATGATTTTTTGGGGTCCTAAAAAATGTACCTCAGTTTCGTACCTTGCCTTTGTACCTGAACCACTCCCGACCGCAGTATTTCGTTCTTTGCAAGGAAAGGGTATCACTACGCTCACCCAGCACGCCGAGCAACACATGCCGTGTGCCTAGGGCCTCGCAGAGGTGTCAGATGCTGCTGCAGAGGGGTACCTTGCTCGAAAGACGCTCGCCAAACGGGAGATGTGCGGGGTCCCGGCAGAGAGCGTTGTGGCAGACCTGCGTCAGAAGAAAACGGCACACGACATCCGTGAGGCGACATTATTTCGGGCGCTCCGTCGGGCTGGGTACATAGGAGAGCGAGTGGGACGTGGTGACGACAGATATATGCAGTGGTGCATCAACTGCACGCACGTGCGAAAAGCGGCGTTCCTTGCTGGCCAAGAAAGATGTCACCTGCACTCCTACTCCTCCCACTCCTCCTGCTCCTACCCCTACACCAACTGATGTGGGCAGTGAGTGATGGCAGCTCCAGAGCAGCAGATGATCTAGGAAGCGATGAGCGGGTCAGCCGGGCAGACTACCCCAGTCCGTACCGGAAGTACGAAGCGTTGCGGGCCCGCCACCACCGCCTCCAGGAGAGGACCCGAGGATTAAGAGTAGGGTTGTACAACGCCAGGGGAGAGTATTCCCCTGGCGTTGAGACATCCCTGACGATCTTGCGGTCGCACTGTGGGGGTTGAGTCGGCAGGCAGATGCCTATCCAATGACTTTGTTGCGTCCTCACATGGTACACTCTCATACGTGCTGTTGAGACTGCGTGGTGTACTACACCCAGAAGGTGGCTGAACTCATTCAGCTGGCGCAACAACACAACATTCCCACCAATCAGGTACAAGAAAGACCTTGCCGAGGCACTGGGGAGGCAACATCGTGCCACCTGAGCCGGAACCACCGCAGAAAAGGCAAAGAACGAAATATTGCGGTCGGGAGTGGTTCAGGTACAAAGGCAAGGTACGAAACTGAGGTACATTTTTTAGGACCCCAAAAAATCATCACAAAAGTGCGCATCAGGTGTCACAAGTGGGCTCCAGACGGTTTCCGGGGGGGTATGGGTCGGATTTTCGGGTCAGATCAGGTATTAGGGCGGTTCTGATGGTATGTTGAAATTTTTGGTATTTGTACGTTTTTAGGGGGGCTTATGACCCCCCCTACCCCCCCCCCCCCCCCTACTACGAGTGAAGGGTGATCATTCTTGTGCTCCCTTCAAATTTGATTTCACTTCCCCCCCCCCCCTCCTGCCGTGATTCCTTCTACTTCTATTTCAACCCCCCCCCCTTGTGCAATGCGACGAACCTTCACCTCACACCCTCACTCCCCCCCTCTCCTTCCCCTTCTACTTCTGCTTCATTTCTACCTTATCCTTCCCTCCCCCCCCTCCCAAGAAAGGACACCCACCACAAGCCTTTTGTTTGTGACAAACGCACCGTGCTCACGGAAAGCGTTCAGATCGAAAAAGGTTGCAGTGGGAGCAATGTTTTGTTCACCTACACTCCACGCCCCAACGTGCAGGTGACCAGAAGGTTGCACAAACAAAACAAAAGAAACCCGGCAATCCTTTTTTTTGAACTTGCCTTATTACTACCTACTCCTCCTCCTCCTTTGGGACACTTGTTGGTTTCAATCTGTGAATCCGGTTGACCGCCGACACGCCCCTCACCGGGAAACCTTCCAATGCGCGGTGAGGAGGTTGTGTTAAGCGCATTGTCCTCCCTTCTCTCTTCAAACCTCGGGAACCACTCCTTGGGTCATCGGTGCGTGTCGGCACCAAGGCACCTGCCCTTCGGTGCCCCCCTCCGCTCTGTGCCACAGGCCAGCATGCCGCAGTACACCCTGCTGATTCACCTTGCTTCCCTGTTCTTCGCAGCGCGGCCTCCATGGCAGAATGAATCCAAAAACTGCCACACAAAAGAACCGTTGCCTGTTCAGGCAGGGCGCGTGGCGGCAGGGTTGCCGGTATGTAGGGCTGGCCCCTTCCTGGGGGAGGCGGTGTGGCGGGTGAATATACTGCCTGCTGAGGGTGCCAGGCCTCTAGGTTCTCACTCATGCAGAACCACCAGTTTAGTCTGGACCGGATCGGCGGATATCAGCGTGGATCTCCCAGCACAATATTTGTGCTGTGGCTGTGATTCCAAATTTTCCAGCCGCTTGACTGGGCTTTGGCGACATACTTCCATCCGGCGAGGCGGGATCTTTTTTTTGCGTGATGTTTGCTGCACGGTGGACCCCCACCCCCTGGAGCGGGGGTCTGGGGCGGGGGTTAGAGCGACCCTCGTCAGACCCCCGCTTTTCCGATATCGCAAAAGGGTCTACCCCGATGTGTGGGAGTCCACCGTGTGCAGGACCCGGAGGGGGGGACGTTCCCAAAAGCCGTTTATTCTCCTTCTGGTTTTCTTTTGGGCCTGAGGGCTGTGCTCGCAACGCAGGAACCTAGCCTATTGCCCGATGCAAACTGTGCCCGAGTTGCGTTCGGCAAAAGCGCAGTGCCTCTTTGCCAATATTGTACTGCGCATCCTATCCCTTCAGATTTTCCTGGCTTCAGCGGTGTCCGCAGAGGCTTCTTAACGGGGCGAAGCCGTCATGGTTTTCAAGTGTGTGGGGTACTGGTCTTGTTCCGACTCTTCGAATCCCTTGTCAAGAAGTACTGGGTGTTTGGAGTGAACCAGGCAAAGGTGCCACACGGTTGACAACGCCTGCTGAAGCGCTGTAGAGGGGGGAGGTGGGGGCGGGTTTGGTTCCGTGTAGATTTGCTCTCGGAGCCTGCCCCCCTCCCGGTCATATAATACAGTGGTATTTTGGTTTTCATGTGTGCTGGTTGTCTTCATTCTGGTTTTGTCCGTGCGTGGCGCTGCTATTCCTTTATTTCGTTGTCAGGGCAAGGAGTGCCTTTACACTGGAACAAAAAGACGTCCTGGCCGCGTTCGGTATACACACCGTTACCCGCAAGTGAAGAACGCACCTCCAGGTATTTTTCACGGCAAGAAGAGGCCTTTGAACCTTGTCGAGTGAAAAAAATATAGTTGTCACCGCTTTTGGGTGACCAAACAACAACCCACACATGCCTTGTTGCTGTGAAGGCGCACGCATTCACACCAAACCTTCAACAGGCAAAACCACGTGTGGTTTGTTCACACCACGTTTGGCGCAACACACCCTCCCACACCCACCCATCCAACCAATTCTCCCTTCGATGTAACACAAACACACACCGTAGCTCATGCACAGCCACTCAGAGACACGGAGTATCACCCCCTCCTCTACCGTGGCTGTGGCTGAGGCGTGCGTCGTGGATTCCGCGACAAGATCACGGCGTCGGTGCATTCCGCATTCCTTCAATCATGTGTGTGGTATCACCAGGGAAACTCCGTACCCCTCCCCCCCTCCCCCCTTCACTGAACAAAGAATTCACGCTTGTGTGGGCCTCCCAGCCACACTGGGTGTGGTGTGGCCTCTCGGTCCCACCCCCCCCACTCCCCATCTCGACCAAGCTCTTGATCATGTCGGTTGTGCGATGTCATCCTGCCCCACGAGGTGCCGTAACCTGCACCGCCCACTAGCTTTTTCCAGAAGGCTGCGACACTGGCATTGCGGCCAACGGCCCTCAGAACCGGCAGTGCCTCCTACGTGGAGCTGGTGCCTGTGCAGCCCTTCGTGAGGTAGGTTATTTGACTCATCTCTACTAATGCAAACAGGGTGGGCTGTGCTGTTCTGTTTCGTGCATTATTAAAGCGAGCCGCACTGCCTGAGGGCGCAGTGTGTGCGTAATGTAGGAAATGTGGGGCGTGTCGCCGGGTATGGGCATATGGCCTTTACCCCTAAGAGTGCCCCCGGGCGTGTGAATTCGGTTCCGCCAACCGTGCCCGGCACACCACCCCGGCAACAAATCACGTGTGGCAGAGGATGGGAGGAATAACCGAAGCGAAGGTATGTTTGTGCCCAACAAGCCATTCAGGGAAAGCAGAAGGCACTCCTATGTCCCCCTCCCCCTCGTTTGACCTTCAGCTTTGTGTGCTCGTCTCACAACACTCAGTGCGCCCCCCGTTCGTGTGGGAAGCGCTCAAAAAGTGAACAAACAGAATTGCCAAATCATTTCAAACAGGCCCCCCCGAAGTGTCCGGAAAGGGTTGTACCAACGACGGCTAGACGTGTCACACCCTCTGTATTGCCTTAACGTGCCACAGGGTACTCCCCGGTGAGACCAGCAGGGTTGCCCCACTGGAGCAGCCCTCACCGTAAGAGCTAATAATTAGGTTTGTAGATTGCAGCCTGTCTACCCGAATGCAAGAAGCCCAAAGAATCAACTGCCGTCAGTTCCCCCCAGAACTGCCTATTCGCCACGCTGTGCCATGGTGTCCCGACAAGATACATGGCACATTTCCCCGTATTTGCCGTGATTTTTTCCGGATGGGGAGGTGGTGATCTCGGGGCACGGTCACAGCCGTGTCCCAGACAGCGAGCAGTGGGGTGTCGACGGTGTTGGGCTCTACATCCAGCGCGTGCCTTCCGAAGGCAAGCCTGCACGTTCTTTCAGTCAAAAGAAGCGTATGTAATCCTAGTCTCGTGCAGGTTGAATGCCGGTGGAATACCGTGGGTGCTCAACAAAAGACACTGCGCGTTTTTTTAAAAGTACTTTTGGGTCCGGTGTTCGTCTGATTCTCTTTCTATTTTCTGCCAACCTGGGACAGTTGCCTCCCCAAACCGGTAGGAGGGATAGTAACTGCGAGTCATGCAATGTCACAACAACATATTGACTTCCAAACGCTGTCATCAGTATTGCCCCGTTCTCACCTTGGGCGTGTTCCAAGACGTCAGTTGCCGCCGTATTTTTCTAAGCCGCTGACCCCCACTCACCCACCGCCAAGGCTTGATTAAACGGAGGGGCGTCTGCCTCCTCCGCCTCTGTGTCTGTGCAATGAGATGAATCCATTTCACACGAAACTAAACGCACCCCACCCGCCCTGCTGTGATTGGGATGCGTCCCACAGGAGATGACCAATATAAAATGCTCGAGGTCAATGCGATATCGAACGGCTGAACGAACGGAAGGGAAATCGAAAGAAGGATGTGTAGCGCAATGTGCAGTTCAAATGAATGAATGAATGAATGAATGAAAGGGGTGGGTGGGTGCTGGGATGCTTGCCGTATCACGGTACCACCCACACGCCTGCTGTGCGGTGGTGTTCTGCGATTCTATTTTTTGATTCGTTCGACATCGCCCTTGGGAATGGGTCCACACAACGAAACAACCGAGAGGAAATGACTTCGAAGGAATTCCCCTTCAACAAAAACAATGTCTCAACACTGATACAGTATGTGACACAGTGAGTTTCCTAGACAGAGGCCTTCGAAATGCAGAAAAGTGATGAAGTATGAGCTGTGCCCCAAACAAAACGGGCTGTCAAAGTGACGCGGTTTTTGACACACAACTGGCACAGAGTAAAAATGCCCCCCCCCCCCCCCCAAAAAAAAGGTCTCAAAACCCCCCGGGTTGCCCCCAGCGGAATGGAGACGCCTCTGCCTTCCATGTCCCCACACATGCGATGCAATATATCTCGCACTTTCCCTTTATGTTGATGAAGTTGTCAGATCCAGACGCGGTCCTTCTTCAAATGCGACAGCGCTGGTGGGGGGGGGGGGAGAGGGGGTGTGGGTATCTTCGTTCCGGGGATATTCACACAGCACACGAGAGGGAGAGTCCGAAGGAGAAGGAGAGCGATCATCGGTGTTTTCGCTCTCCGAGACGCAATAGCGAAGAGAGCGCCCCGTCTGTCCCCCCGCCAAATCCCGGCGGTACCCAACACAGGCTTAGTTTCTTCTCTTTCTCTCACACACACTTACTTTTTATATGCGCTGACCTAGACAGGGTATAAGATAGACTTTTTTTCTGGCGCCGTTTTCCGGTTTTTCTGGTTTTGAAAATTTTTCGCGCGCGCCTTCGGCGCGCGCGACCCGCGCAAACCCTCCCAGAATCTGAGAGGGCCCGGTGCCTGCGCGCGTCCTGTCGTACTGAGGCTGCTTGGTGGGGCAGGCGCAGCAGCTGCTTTGAAAGTTTGGACTCTCGCCCAAAAAACCGGTCTGGTGCAATGCTTTTACACAGGGGGGTCTGGGGGGCGGAGCCCCCCAGCCGCCGGAGGCCACGGTAGTGAACATCTGTTCCCTACAGTCTGGATTCGCTTGTAAGTAGGAAGGCTTCGCTGTATCGCAGCCCGGCCAGCAGGAGATCACTGGTCCTTGAGGGTTCAACCTTCAGGGTGGAGGAGGACGGGGGAGCGACCACTCGTGACAGGTGTGCGTTGTGGGTGGAGTGGGTGCACGACAGAATGGCCAAAGGGTCCACGAGATCTCTGCACACATTCCGTTATCGAAGAGATGGGCACCTAGCTGTGACGACAGGCAACAAACAAATCTCATCTGTTAGTTGCCCCCAATAGGCTTGGCGACCTTCAAGACTGCTTGAAAGTCGTTTGAGTTCTCGTCTCAGCCCTCCAGACTGCAGTCTTAGACTCCCTCTTAAACATGGTGGCTGGAGTCCACCATGTGTGCACCTTCAAAACAGAAGAGACCTGCATGACGAGGGCATCACCACCCACCGGGCCACCCGCTAGGTCCATTTTTCTTCTCCGCTTCTCTGCCTTCTTTGGACTATTTGAGCTCTGTGCGGATCACGATGGGGTCACTTTCTATTTTTTTATGGCGTTTTTTCTGACTGTTTTACTGTCCCAAAATCACAAAAAAAACCGCCAAAAATGAGACCGACCTTTTTTTTTTCCAGAAAACCGGGAACCGGGAAACCCTGGTTTTGAAAACCGGAAAACCAGACCTATCTTATCCCCTGGACCTAGAGAGGGAGAGAGGCGGCATGTAGTAGACCCGCGTGCCGAGTGGATAACTGGGGGGGTGTGGCAGGTGCCGCCTCTGTTGCTGCGTCGCAGCGTCGATGCCCACACCCCAGGACCCTCGGCTATTGGTCGCCTAGTTACCACCCCCCGATATTTTTTTTTCGGGGTGGTGTGGGTCAGGGGTAGTGGGTGACTTTCCAAATTCGGCAAAAAAGCCGGTTTTTGCCGGTTTTCCCGTTTTTCGTTTTTTGGCGCCGTTCTGGCGTTTCCTGTCCATGTATGGGGTGAGCGGGGCACCTGCCCGCATCCCGACTTTGGTTGCTTCATAAAGCCGACGGACACCTCACACAGCACCCCACATACACCCTGTTGGAGATGTGTGAGGTGCTGGGAGAGCAGGTGTCCTTTGCTACAACACCATCCCGGCCGTGCCTCCAGCCATGGATCTGTCTCAGGAACTGTAGGGCAACGTCAGGAGTGCCAGAAGGTGCACGCCACGCCCTTGAGACCACTGCTGGACAGGGGGGCTGAAGGGGAATCCCCGGACTTCGTGCTCCAACAGCGCCGGCGAGGCAATGTCGATCGCCAGTGGACAACGAGGAAGTCGTACAGACTTGTGTGCAGGGGTGGGGTAGTCTGCACGTACTCCGTCTTCACTCACGACCATGTCGTACTCTTGGTGTTGTGCCGTTTCTCACTTGCCATGGTGCACCAACGGTACATATGTCCACTCGACAGGCACACAGCACAGCGGGGGGTCTGGGGGGCGGAGCCCCCCAGCCGCCGGAGGCCACGGTAGCGAACATCTGGCCTTCTCCTTCGCGTTCTTGGACTCTTTGGGTCAATCGCGGTTCGTACACGGTGGACTCCAGCGGGGGTAGGGTAACCCTTTTCGGGAGTCTCAACTAGGGGGAGTCCAACTCCCGCTAGCGGGAGTCTATACTCCCGCTAGGGGGAGTCTGACTCCCCCTAGCGGGAGTCTTTTCACCTATTTTCACTCATTTTTCCCATGATACCTATGCAATGTGGCACTCGTCACTGAAGTACAGCCACACCAAACGAAACGGACGTTTCCACCCATCCCAGCTCGCAGACCTGATTCACAAAAATGGGGAAGACGACAACGAAGCCGGCAGCGAAGCCGGCGGCAAAGTCGATTAAGAAGAAGAAGAGCGCAGAGAGTCCCGAGGCTGCGGAGGCGACGAACATTGTGCATGATTTTTGCACGGCCTTCCCTGTTAAAAAAGGGGGCAGTGTGCTGACACTGGGATCCATTAGAAGGCTCCTAGCAACGGTGTTGAGCAAGGAGCTCCACCAGCACAGCACCCAGGTGGCCAACGCAATCATCGCCATGTCTTCCCTGACATGGATAAGTTCGCTGTCAGGGAAGTCGCAACGAGGGGGTGGAGAGGCTGTCAGGGAAGTCGCAACGAGAGGGTGGAGCTTGGGGGTTTTTTCGGGTCAGCTGACCTGATTTTCTGCAGGCCCTCACAAAAAATCAGGTCAGGGGTAAAAAGAAAAAAAAATATAGATTTTCGGGAAACCGGAAAAGTTGGCTCCTCGCCTTGGGGCCTCAAGGTGACCAGGAGGCGTTTCGTGAGCAAAGTGACCCCAGCGACATGAGCACAGGCCTCAAACAGTCACAATAGAGGACAAATGAAGCTGCCCAACCCGTACCGTGCAACAGACGTTTACTACCGTGGCCTCCGGTGGCTGGGGGGCTCCGCCCCCCAGACCCCCCTGTGGCATGTGCCTGTCTTGTACCCAAGCCCTTTACATCAGGGAATCTCAGTATCCTCAGGAGGACGCAGCCAACTCACACAGAATCCGTACGCCCGCAAGTCACAGATGTTCACTACCGTGGCCTCCGGCGGCTGGGAGCTCCGCCTCCCAGACCCCCCCTACGGCATGTGTTTGTCTTGTAACCAAGTCCTTGCGCGTCCGGGGCTGCATATCGGTTCCGGTACCTCGCGGGAGGCTGGGCCCGAGCACTGATCTCTGAGACGAACCGGGGGGGAACCCATAAGAAAAAATTGGCTGACCCGATCTGACCCGATCCAGCCCGCAACCCCATATTTCAAGCTCCACCCCTGCTGGATGAGACAACAAAAAAATATTCGACAAGACCTGTACAAACCTTGCACTGAATGTGTCGCAGCATGGGACAGGTGCTCAGTTCCGGAAGGTCGTGCTTGCCTGTCACAGGACACACCTACAAGGGCTTGTTCCGCTACCTCTTTGTCTCCCTTGCAGACCTCATGCATTTCCGGTATGCAGACATCCCCTGGCGCTTCTGGGGATGCAAGGATGAGTCAGCCCGGATTCCCTTCTTGCGTGCTCGGATCTCAGGGCATATATTTCACTGGTTGATGGAGCATGCCGAAAAGGGATCAACGCGCAATGCCTACGTACACAGTCTCCATCATTGGTGGGCTCCAGAAGATGCAGTGCCTCTGCAGAACAACGACGAATTTGAAGAAGCAGAGAACGGACATCGCAAGAAAGATGCCGTTACAATCGCCAGCTCCGCAACTTACGAGAGAGATCTTGCGATGGCAGAAGAGAAGCGGCGCGCATCGGGCATGCCTTGGAAGGTTGCGCACCTGTCGCAGGACGGGATCCTCGGGTATAGAGAAGTCATCCTCTGTCCGTGTCTGCACACCCGACACGCTCATAGATTGGCTGTGTATGTTCTTTGCACACAGTTGACACAGCTGCAGAAGGGGTTTGTGCACTGCAACACACAGGACTTCGTTGAACCCATCAGCGCGCCCTACTTCCTGTTCCGGTTCCCCGAAGGACACCGCAAATTATCGCTCTGCTTGTGCAAAATGCCAATCCCGCTGGGGGCGACTTTCACACCATTCGTGTCATCCGAGGCGACTTTGAGCACGCTTGACCAACGCGCACAGCAGGAGGGGGATGACAGTTCTGACGAAGAAGATGAGGCCTGCAGGATGGCTTGTCTTGCCCAAGGTGTAACACAACTACGACAGGCGATGGCCGCACTTTGACACCTCAAATTCTAACCGCTCACCTCCGCAGGTGTAGCCGCTACCAGGAGGATAGGTAGGTAGTCCAGAGTCCGGGGAAACTGACAGAAGCAAAACAAGCCCCTCCCCATCCCTCTTCCACCATGATTTTACCCCCCACGCCAGTAGACTGTAACTATATCATGGGAAAAATGGATGAAAATAGGTGAAAAGACTCCCGCTAGGGGGAGTCAGACTCCCCCTAGCGGGAGTATAGACTCCCGCTAGCGGGAGTCTTTGACACCCGCTCAGACTCCCGCTCCCAGACTCCCGCTAGGGCCGCTGGAGTCCACCGTGATAGTGTGGCCATTATTGGTGTCCAGGTGACCTGTGTACCCTCTAAGCAGGGTGGGCATAGTCGGGAAAAAAGTGGAATTTTCCCGAAATTTTTTATAGTTTTTTTTTTTGAAAAACCGGTTTTGGCAAAAACCGGTTTTGCAAACCGGTTTTTCATTAGCACCCACTGTCCCTGGTGTGGGTACGATGGAGGTCACACGAGGAGCACGGTGTTCTGTGTCCTCGATACTGCAAATGAAACAGGTTCAACCTGTGGGGGCCTTCGCTACCAGATGTGACTGAGTGAGAAAAAGTGAGCTACAGCCCACTTCCCCTCACTGACTGACGAGCTGTGACTGGTAGCGAGGGCCCCCTGTGTGTGTTTTTGAGGTGTGTATATTGCTGCTCTTTAAACCCGGCATCTCGGATTTGTGTGCGTGCTGCGAGCTGTGTGCGCGCTCCATCGGGCCTGCTGCCCCCCCCCCCCCTCCCCCTCATCCCTGTCCAAGAGGGAAGGGGGGGGGGGTGTGTGTGTGTGTGTGTGCTGGCTCTGCACCTTACGCTGTTTCCTCCTTTACTACCCCCGCCCCACCCCCCACACTGCTGAGGCCCCAAGCCCCGGGTCACAGACCCCTTCACATATAGTGGGGCATCCGCCCTGTGCCAGTGACACCTGTGTCTGTGTGGGTCCCAAGCCGTTTTCTCAGCAGTGCCACCCCGCCACCAACCCCGCCCCGCCCCACCTGGCAGCCGCCTGGTTTTTCAAATGTCGAGAACGGAAAGAAAGGCAACGAGATGGATGGGGGGGAGGGGAGGCTTCGCGATAGGGTGCCGACGAACGCATTTTTTTTGGTGCATTTCATGGGGTGTTGGCGGGTCTGTTCCATCTCCTATGTTCAGGGAAATTCGCAAAAAATCGCAAAAAATCACCGAAAATCACCAAAAATCGTTTGCTATGTTGGATTAGCGGATCCGCATCGTACAGAATGTCTACGAAAGACGACGCACGAGAACTGATACGCTATCCAAGTCATTTACTAAGTCACACCACACGGGCGCGATCTGCTCCTTTCTTTTGTTAAAATAGGGAAAGGCACGTGAACACTGAAGGTCGGAGGCTCCACCGAATGAAGCTCGGAGGGTGATACCTCGGCCGCGCGTTGAAAATAGCGCGGGACCTTCCACTTACTGGGAAGGAAGTCTGATGAACGCCTGATCTGGCGGGGGGGGTCAAAAGGGAAAGCCCGGGCTCGGAAACGTTTCTGCCGATGGATCTTCGACAGACGAACCTTGTGGGGAATGGGGTCAATCGCGCAAGGGGGAAGTAACCACCTCCATGCCTTGACTTTAGCTGTAGTGAGTGGCCTGCTTGGCGCATCAAACAGGAAGCCGGTAGCCACTGCTGGAGGTTTCGAGTCAGATTGCCCAACGGCCTTTGTTTTCGAAACAGGGGCGCCCAGGGGGCGGGGTGAGAGGAACGAGGGGCAATGAGTACCCTTGCAGAGGGGTAGGGGAAGTAAGCCTGGGAAAGGCCGGACGTCCAAGGCGCTAACCGTTGCGCAAGTTGCAGGCGTTTTTCCCGGTGGCGGGATGTCGGGCGCGCCAAGGGCATCCGCCTCTCTCTTTGCGGCAGATGGGACATGAGGGGGCAGGAAGGTGAATCCAGGTTCAGACTGCGACGACTGGGCAGTGCGCTTTGATGAAAGCACCTTTGTTGATTTGCCGAGCCCGCCGGTTGTCTGTGTACCCGGGTCAGTGACAAGACGAAAGGGAGGTGGGGTGTTCTCCGGCAAAGGGGGAGGGGATGCCACGTTGGGGAAAGGTCTAAGCGACGAGATATCAGGACAAGGGCCACTCAAGGAGCTGACTACGGTGCAGGTAGCTTGTCTTTTATTGAAAGGCGCGGCATCAGCCACGTCCCGCACGTCAGCCAGCCTCTTAAGCAAGCTAGGAAGAGGCAGGGAAGAGAGAGAAGGGGCTGGCGGTAGCTCGAGGTCGCAGCATGCCACAACCTCGTCCACACCAGGAGAAGACACATCCGAACAGGGGGGTTCCACCCTCTCTGGCACTGGGCCACTCTCATAAACATAACTGGCGGCGCTCTCAGTGGCAACCTGTCCCAGTGGCCAACCTGTCTCAGTGGCAACCTGTCCCAATGGCCAGGTGATCAGGTACAAGCACTGGAGAGGCGCTACGGGTCGGTCCAGGCCCGGGGGTTTCCCACGCTGCGGCACGCCCTGCTCTGTTAATCCCGGTGTAGTCTGGGTATACGTCACTACCCCAGGTCAGGTCGCCCTTCTGGACCCGCGCGGCACGTTTGGCGCTGTTCTCAATGGCGGTGATCGTCTCAGCGCCACCGGCAAAGATGGGTCTGGGGACGACGCCGCCCCATACTTCCCCTGCGCCGACGGAGGAGAGGCACCCCACTCGGTCCTGCCGCTCGGCAGGCCACGGCTTACCGAGTTGTGTGCGTTGGCAGAGTTGCATCATGTGCTTCATCAACGTCCATAGGACACGTCCACGCTCCCTGAGTGGCGGGAGGGGGAGGTCGCTGGTCCCTTCCGTCGCCCGGGGGAGCTGCATGCCTGTGTACACCTCGAAGTCGAGAGCGAGCTCAATGTTCGACACTACGCCCCTATCCGTCCAGCGCAGGGCCTTCAGCCAACCAGTGAAGGCACGCAGGAGCGCAATGTCAGCCTTCTTCCAGATCCGTTCGCCCGGAGGTACATCGGGGATGCGGGAGAAGTCAAAGTCATGAGGTTCCGCAGGCAGCGAGAGGGCGGCTGTCCAGGGGTGGACGAGGGGCTTTGCACCACGGCTCTTCGCCTCCAGTTCCCAACGCTTCAGCACAATGCGACCCATCAGCGTGTGGAGCAGCGTCACGTCGACGTCGAATCCCTCCGGCACGACGCCATAGCGCGCAAGGCACGGGGGCCAGTCAGAGCGGTCCGCGGCAAGTAGATGCGCGAATTGGGGCTCAGACCGGACACAGTCGAAGGCACTGCACACCCACCAGAGGTGGTCTGGTGTGTCGTCCAGCACGTCCGCACAGTGTACGCATTTCTCAGGAGGGGGATCTGCGTTCTCAGCATGGGGGGAGGCAGCATCAGGGTCGTCATCGGCCTCCGAGGCAGCGTCTTCCGACTCCGCTTCCTCATACTCCTCGGCTTCTTCATCCTCCTCGCACTCTTCTTCCTGCGTCGCCGCGCCCTCATCGGACGGGTCTGGAGGGGAGGAGAGCGCGTCTGAGGCATCATCCCTTTCACCACCAGAGACGTAGGCGTTGTTGCGGCCCCAGCGCGTCGCGAAGAAGATGCCTCCGATGAGAATCACCGTCAGAGCATGGGCCATCATGGGGTTTTTGGTGGTGAGGCGCAGCTCATTCATCCTGAGGTAGTCAACACCATTCTCGATCCCAGCGAAGGAGGGGCGAAATTCGGCGAGCTTCCGCCAGGCGTGCCGGCGCAGTTGCTCTCGCAGGGCGTGGTTGCGGGATGAGCGGTCCTCCTGCACCAAGTTCATCTCTCCCAGCGCGCAATCAAGAATGTTGTCGCCCCAGTCAAGGCCCGCCGCGGGCAGGGCAGTATGCAGCGCAATACCGACTGGGCCGAGGGCATCTTTCGGGGATAGCGTGTCGTGGTCCTCGTACTTCTCCTTGATGGAGTTCAGGCGACTCACCAGCCCAGGCCTCCGCGAGCACGTGTCGAAGAGGGTGCGGAGGATGGTGTAGGCATTCGCAGTCGCGGGGTCGGTGAGGTGGCTCTTGTTGATGATGGAGAGCGTTGCACCGACACTTCGCGACGGGTGCTTCACACCGATGATCCCGGTCGTCAGCTTACTCCTGTGCCGTTTCATCGCCGTGTCAGACACCGGCGCGTAGGATCCTCCGCGGATCGTGCGCGACACCACGTTGCTTGCAACAATCTCACCCCGCTGTCTGGTGCCCAGCGGAGAGGACGGTAGGCGGTGCAGGAGCTGTTCGCACGAACCGAGCTTGGCGTTGTTGCGCCTCTCCCTCAGCTTGTCCGAGATGCAGGTCTTTGCCCCAAGGATTGGGGCGGCCTTCTTCGTAGGGAACGTGGCGTCGCCTATCCCAAGGGTGCCTATGTAGGGGCGCTTTCTGCGGACTGCAGAGGAGCCCTTAGGTATACCCATCGCGATCGTCTTCTTGACGTTCAGCGCCATACCGGTCATCTCGCAGAAGCCAGCCACGACATCCACAGCTTGTTGCACCGACGCCTCATCCACCTGCGAAATCAGCGTCGCATCATCGGCAAAGGACTGCGTCTCGACCTGGGGCACACGCTGCTCGATCGCACGGAACAGAACGGACAGCAACGCATTGATGAGGATGACCGATATCGGGCACCCCTGCAGGATACCGTTGGTCACCTCGAAGCTCTTGCCGACGCCCAGCGGCATCTTGAAGCGCCTCTTCAGCCCTCTGTACATTGTGCGGAGGGGACGCAGGATACGCTGGTCCATGCCCATGGCTTCCGCCAGCCCTAGGACGAGCTTCTGCGGGACCCTGTCGAAGCACTTCTGGAAATCTAGCGCGAGCAGGTATAGCTGCTGCGTGTCATCCAGAAGCGTTTCCTCGATAAGCGTGGTCAGCTCCATCAGCACGTCATCACAGCGGTGTTTCGGCCGGAAGCCGTGCTGCGTATCCAGCGCCCAAGACTCCTGCCATTCCATGATGTCGAGCAGGCGGCGGCAGGCCCACAGGCGGTACACCGAGCTGGTGACGGTGATCGGCCTGAGGTTCGTCGGAGATAGGTCTTCACTCTTCGGGATGAGGGAGACCAGGGCCGTCATCAGGCCTGGAGGCCATTTCCCTGTCCGCTCGACCAGGTTGAAAAAGGTGGCAAACCCTTCCAACAGAGGCAGCGGCAGCCGTTGCAGCTCATCCATACGCCAGCCGTCCACCCCGCACGCCGCAGACTTCTTCTTGCGGCGCTTCAGCAGCTCCAGCAGGTCGTCCCCGGTGATGTCGGCAACACACATCGGGTGGCACTCCACCAAGTCACCGAACTCCTGGATGAACGGCTCCAGCTCAGGCTCAGGCTTGTCTGGGGAGTACATCCGCAGGATAGGCCCCCACGCACGCTGCAGGATTGTGTCCGCTGCAGGATTGTGTGTGGATCAACGTGGCACCACCCGTGTGCTCGGCAGGTTGTTTCGGCACCTGTTTTCTCCGTGTCATGCTTTTCGTGAGCGTGTCAGGGATGTTGGCACACGCTGGGGAGGGTTCACATGATGACATAACATATATCAGAAGCACACACCCACGTGGCGCTGTCCTTGGCAGGACTTTGAAAGTGCCGCCTTGATATCCTTGTTGGATAGAACCCTCATATCACACCCTCAATCAGCTGACGATTTTTGGTTGGGACGATGATGATGATGGACCCCCATCTGAGGGATGTGAGACCGCACTGGGACAGGTTGCCACTGAGAGCGCCGCCAGTTATGTTTATGAGAGTGGCCCAGTGCCAGAGAGGGTGGAACCCCCCTGTTCGGATGTGTCTTCTCCTGGTGTGGACGAGGTTGTGGCATGCTGCGACCTCGAGCTACCGCCAGCCCCTTCTCTCTCTTCCCTGCCTCTTCCTAGCTTGCTTAAGAGGCTGGCTGACGTGCGGGACGTGGCTGATGCCGCGCCTTTCAATAAAAGACAAGCTACCTGCACCGTAGTCAGCTCCTTGAGTGGCCCTTGTCCTGATATCTCGTCGCTTAGACCTTTCCCCAACGTGGCATCCCCTCCCCCTTTGCCGGAGAACACCCCACCTCCCTTTCGTCTTGTCACTGACCCGGGTACACAGACAACCGGCGGGCTCGGCAAATCAACAAAGGTGCTTTCATCAAAGCGCACTGCCCAGTCGTCGCAGTCTGAACCTGGATTCACCTTCCTGCCCCCTCATGTCCCATCTGCCGCAAAGAGAGAGGCGGATGCCCTTGGCGCGCCCGACATCCCGCCACCGGGAAAAACGCCTGCAACTTGCGCAACGGTTAGCGCCTTGGACGTCCGGCCTTTCCCAGGCTTACTTCCCCTACCCCTCTGCAAGGGTACTCATTGCCCCTCGTTCCTCTCACCCCGCCCCCTGGGCGCCCCTGTTTCGAAAACAAAGGCCGTTGGGCAATCTGACTCGAAACCTCCAGCAGTGGCTACCGGCTTCCTGTTTGATGCGCCAAGCAGGCCACTCACTACAGCTAAAGTCAAGGCATGGAGGTGGTTACTTCCCCCTTGCGCGATTGACCCCATTCCCCACAAGGTTCGTCTGTCGAAGATCCATCGGCAGAAACGTTTCCGAGCCCGGGCTTTCCCTTTTGACCCCCCCCGCCAGATCAGGCGTTCATCAGACTTCCTTCCCAGTAAGTGGAAGGTCCCGCGCTATTTTCAACGCGCGGCCGAGGTATCACCCTCCGAGCTTCATTCGGTGGAGCCTCCGACCTTCAGTGTTCACGTGCCTTTCCCTATTTTAACAAAAGAAAGGAGCAGATCGCGCCCGTGTGGTGTGACTTAGTAAATGACTTGGATAGCGTATCAGTTCTCGTGCGTCGTCTTTCGTAGACGTTCTGTACGATGCGGATCCGCTAATCCAACATAGCAAACGAAAAAAGGTGAAAAAAGGTGAAAAAAGGTCGCCGAGCCCTTACGTGGGGCGTCGACTTCCTTTCTCCCCTTCCTCCCCTTCTGAGTCCTCGGTTCCCCGCGCGCAGAAACGTGTAGCGCACATGCGGGAGGCAGACGAATCTGCCCTGGAGCGATGCTCGTTTCATAACAACAGAGCAGGTTTTCCTTCCTCCCGCACGATCATCAGCACAGCTAGATCAGGCGTGCCTTCCCCTTTCCCACGGGCCTCACAGGCCTTGCGCTTCTTGGAGCGCAAGACACGTGCTGTCCGTCCTTCTCGTTCTCGTTTCCTCCAGAAGCAGGTGTTGCGTGCGGTTCCGAAGCGCACCCGCTACATCCCCTCTCCCACCATCTTTCGTTCGGCGGCTATTCCGCGCTCTTTTCAACGCGTCGTCGCGAAGATTGCGCCTCAGTATCAGCAGGCGCAATCTCCGGCTTCCAGTGTGTGTGTGTCCCCCCTCCTTTACAGCGCAACGAGGAGGAGAGCGAAACCGTGTGGTGTCACGTAGAGCAAGAGTAGGATAGCGGGCCCGGTTCCTCACGGTATGGTCCTTCGGGGCCAGGCTGCGATGCCAGCACGCTAACCCAAATTGCAATACGAAAAAAGGTGAAAAAAGGTGAAAAAACGGATTTTTTTGGTAAAACACACCCCGTGTGGTAGAGAAAATACGGCAAGAGTCTCGGTGGGTCGGAAGAGCAGATGGTTCCCGCAACAGCTCCCGGGGAGCGGCGGGTATTTCGCATAGGATGCCGGATGTGTGAACACGTTTGTGCGGTTTGCCCTGTGTTGTGTGAACATATGTGTATGTGTGTGTGTATGCTCCACCCAACCCGACACATTTTCTGTACTTCAGACAGGTAAGGTCACTCGACACGCGGGGGGGGGGTTTTTTGTGTGTGTTTTTTCTGCCAGCCGACATCACTAGCGCCAGCGAGAAAAAAAAAAGGAGGTGGAAGCGATCAATGCAAAAATCATCTGAAAGGAAGACTCGAGAGACTGCTGCTGTATTTTTGGGGCGTGCGGGGCAGGCCTGTGCCTAAGTCGGATGTAGATGTAAGGGTCGGCCTCAGGGAAAAAAAGTTCCTACTTTTTTCTTCCCATATTTTTGGTGGGGGTTTTTATGGGGGTTGTTAGGATTCTTTTTGGGGGGGATATGCCTGACCTTTTTTGGGCACGCTCCGCACCCCCGCTGACGCGGGTGCTGTGCTGAGTGCCGTCCTGCAGCTGCTCGCGACCACGGTGCCCGTGGCCGCGGGTGGCTGTTTGGGCACTTCCAAGTTATTGTACAGCCTCCGTGAATAATCGGAGGCTGTGCAAGAACTTGGAAGTGACGACGAAGACGAGGCCACGGGCGACCTCCCACGGGATGGCATCGACCAGAGGCTTGCTCTCGAGCTCAAACCAACAGATGTTCACTACCGTGGCCTCCGGCGGCTGGGGGGCTCCGCCCCCCAGACCCCCCTGTGGCGTGTCTTTGCGCGACAATATATCGTCCCCCCATGACACGACATGTGCTATCTGTCAGTTGTGTTGTACTTGAGCGTATGCGACTATGGAGCCAGGCCAACGGACGTTCGCTACCGTGGCCTCCGGCGGCTGGGGGGCTCCGCCCCCCAGACCCCCCTGTGGCTTGTGCCTGGTCTTGGAGCCAAGTCCTTGCGCGTACGGGGCTGTGGCATATCGGTTCCAGCACCCTCGCGGGAGGCTCCCATATCAGGCGAGATCCTGTAAAACAAAACGCAAAACAAGGAGACCCCCAGCCCAGCTGTGAATTGGTTGTGTGCAAATGCAGCAAAAGAACGTGTTTTCGCGCTGAAATACCATGTTCTGGGCTAAAAAAAGGGACCAGCGCCGAAGGAAAAATGTGGGAAAAAAGTTGGGTGTAAACTCTCGTTTTTGACGATTTTTGGCCATATTTAGGCACAGGCCTGGTGCGGGGGGGTTTTCCTATGGATTTGGGCCCTTTTGATGTACCGCCACCTGATTTTGACCCGAGTTTGGAGGAATTTGGCAGAGTTTGGAGGTGTTTGGTGGAGTTTGGTGGCGTTCGGTAGTGTTGTGCGGTGTTGTATGGTGGTTCCCTGCAAAAAATCGAATGTCCTATGGGGTGGAGGGCGCTGGGGACTGGGCAGTGGCCGTTCCACATGCCCTTCCCCTCGTGACTTACACCCTGTCGCCACCCCACTTCATGGGGTGGCGACAGGGTCGTACTTGCGGCGGTATGCAACCATCAGTACAGCCTGTTTCGGGTTCGCAAAGCCTGGTACGCTGCCTTGCCGTAGGGACCCAGATACTGAGGACACCCCTGTGAGAACACTGAGGGAATATGTTGGGCGAGCCTAGGTGTCGGGGTGACCGAGGCAGAGCACCCTGCCCAGAACATGAACAAGAAAGACTGTTCGACTGACGGGGAAGAACCTGATGGGCAGGTGTGGTCTTCGGTGCAATGTTTGGAGAGATCAGGAGCCTTCTCTACAAGGCTACCCCTGTTGGACTTGGCCTTCGCTCCCGTGAGCAGTGAAAAAAGTGAGGGACACCGTTCTTCCCCTCTGACTGACGACCAGTGATGTCGTAGCGAAGGACCTTGAATGGGGCTTGAACCCGAGAGTCAATACTCAACCAAAGGTATTCTCCAGGACCTGGCACGGAACGGGCGATACGAACGCTCCCACCGTGCGCACGGACCTGTATGCGACTCTACAAGGAACCACGGGGTGGCGCGCGCACATCACCTGGGAGGCCTCAAGGAGCCTGCCTGATCAGCAAGGCAAGGGGTGATGATCATCTGGAGACCTGAGCCCATGCAGGATCGGAGAGACGCGAAGTCCTTATCCACAGATGCTCCACCTGAGGGAGACCACCCTCCACCTCCTTCGGACAGACCACACAGCCTTGTCGATGACCACAGCAGCCGGACACAGACCAGTACGTGTACCCTGCCTGCAGCACCGGGCCACACCCCATCGAGGGTCTCCCTGAAGCATCTCTTTCGCCACTGCCCAAGCCGGCACCCCCTCACCGCCACCAACGAACTGTTGCTGCAGCGCGACAAGGAGGCAGCCCACTACCTCGCTGCAGCAGGGGAACTGGGCACAGCGAGGTACTTCAGCCATTCAGCTTCAGGCTTGCAGTGGTCTTCAATCCCACCCAAGCCTTACCGAAGCTTGGATACCCCTGGGTCGGGATTCGGAACGTGGGTATATCGGCCGGTGGGATGCGACTTTGGGAAGGGATGGTCTACCCAAAATGGCTGGAAATCCTGTCCGGCCGCTGAAATTTGATCCGGATTACGGGCGGCCATCTCGCGAGTCCCACTAGGCACACAGGCAATGCGATTCGCATTGCCTGTGTGACTAGGACACGCATTCGCGTCTCAGACTCCCGTACCCAGACTCCCGCTAGCGGGCTAGGGCAGTTGGAGTCCACTATGTACTTGCACTCCAGGTCCCTGACTTGGACGCAGTGCAATAATGTGCCTGGAACCGGGGAGGAATGCAGCGCAAGTAATGTCCGGGTGTGCAAGTGATATCTTCCTCCCTGTTTTAGGGGGGCAGTTGGCCTGTAGTACGGATCGAACCCGGTCCGTCCAGGACCCCCCTGAACCAGACCCCTTATTCATGGGTGAAGCTTGACACCTAGACCCACAAAATGACCCCACTACGATCCGCACAGATTCCAAATATTCAAAAGAAACAGGTTTTGGAACACCTGAAGAGGCGGCCCCGCTGGGTGGGCAGGTGTGGCATGCTGGCTGACTCCCAGTCACCATCCTCCGATGACAAGCCCCTGAACTAGACCCACAGGTCGAACTATCTCCCATTTTTACCCCCACTCGACCGGCTGGAGTCCGTCGTGTAGGTACATGGGACCACCACAGGGACCCACAAGTCATCCACAGGACCACCCTGCAGGGCAACAAGGCGCTGTGGCCTCTCAAGTCACCAGCGATTTTCGGTGATTTTAGGTGAAAAAAGGTGAAAAAAGGTGAAAAAAGGTTGTCCTGGGCAAGACGTTAAACTACCTGGGAGGGCTTCCCCAGACCATGACGGGTGCTTGCACCAGGAGTTTGAAACAGCCACTCATGCCTTGCGATGCTCAAGTGCCTGCTGGACCCCTATGTCCTTCAGGCCCCAAAGCAGGCAACGATATGGGAGCAACCTAACAGGGGAGGTGAAGAGGGCACGGGTCTTAGCCTGATGACACACTGCAACCTCAAGGTGACTGGCGACACCTCTCCCACAGTCTGCGGCGACTCTGCCGTGGCGACAAGGCTTCCTGTCATGGGAGATTGCTGCGTGGATCAACGTGGCACTACCCGTGTGCTCGGCAGGTTGTTTCGGCACCTGTTTTCTCCGTGTCATGCTTTTCGTGAGCGTGTCAGGGATGTTGGCACACGCTGGGGAGGGTTCACATGATGACATAACATATATCAGAAGCACACACCCACGTGGCGCTGTCCTTGGCAGGACTTTGAAATTGCCGCCTTGATATCCTTGTTGGATAGAACCCTCATATCACACCCTCAATCAGCTGACGAAAAAAGGTGAATTTTTTGTTTTTTTTGTGATTTCCTGTTTTGGAACAGACCCTCCAACACCCCAATTTCATCTTCGAGTGGGCAACTTCTCTGTGAGTGAGTTATACTGTGTCCAGAACGTAGTGCCGCATCCACCCAGGTCGGGTTCTGCATTCGCGTTGAGGATGTCTATCCAGGAGAAGACGTGAATGCACCGAAACACGTGTGCGCGGCAAGTGGGGCCATGCTCCGTACAGATCTCGCCTGCTCAAACCCCTCAGCACATATGCCTATACAGCAAACGCGCGTCGGATCTGGTGTTTATATCCGCTAGCGTCTGCCTTCCGATGTACAAAGTCCTCAGTCAGCACAAACGGGTCTATTCTGTTCCGCGCCCGTTTTGTTTTGCACTTGTTATTTCATAAAAAAAAGTTCGCGCGAAAGGAAGCGAAACAACGTGTGTGGATGAATTGTGCCAACCTGCTGAGAAGAACGATGTTTACCAAACCTTGCTGTTTCCCACCCTTTTTAGGTGAGTTTATCTTGCTGAGGTGTGAGGACGAACTGCGTCTATACTCCGTGAGAACAACGCCTTTCTAAGGCAACACTGTGTACGTCACGGTCTGGTCGTCTTGTACGTCAGGCTGGAGGTCGTCGATCAGGGCGTTCGCTCGGGGAGAAATAGGGGCCTATTTCGTTAAAAAAATGATTCTGGGAAAACCCTTCTCCCACCTCTCTCCCGGGCATTTCTCCCAAGGGGGAGAAATTAAATAAAAAAAGTTTCTCGGAAGTTTTTGCCTCAGGTGGGAAGGGGTTCTGAAGGAGAAGGGCAGCACCCTCTCGTACAAATTGATACCACCACGCTTCGCACGGAGCGGAAATAACCCAAAGAAGCGAGATCTGAACCTGCTGGGGATGTCGGAGCTATTGCCGGCATCAGCATGGTCAAAGCCAGAGGAGGCCGAAGCCAAGAGCATAGTGGCCTGCCACAGGCACCAGGCCGATGTACCTCTTGAGCATGCTGTCTCAAGGTGCACGTTGTCTGTATGTGGTGTTCGACTATGAAGTGGACTCGGGGACGAGGCTGACAAATGTTCACTACCGTGGCCTCCGGCGGCTGGGGGGCTCCGCCCCCCAGACCCCCCTGTGACCTGTGAAGTCTGTCCAACAGGAACTAACGAGCGCATGTGACCGTGCCCTTCCTTCTCGAGAACGGGTATCGGCGACGGTCCGTGATCCTGTTTTGGGTTCGTCACCAACTCCCGGAGTACTCACTGATTGCCGCAAAACCTCCATTTTGCAGCCGCGAACCGCGAAATGGGCCCCTTGCGCCAAACATATATAGTACCCTGGTCTGGACCTTGAGGCAATTTGTCTGAGGGGCCGATGTTGCATGATTTCGCGCGCGCGAAGCGCGCGCGAAAAAAAAATTTGAGGCGGCAATTTTACCCCTTTCTCCCACAGTCTCTGAGGAAGGTGGGAGATAGCGAACACCCTGTCGTCGATGCCAAAAAAAAAAGTTCTTCAAAAAAAAAGCGCCGACAGGAATGGTTCGCGAGTCCAGCCCGTGGAGGCTGGGAGACGGTCTGCCCCCCGTCACCTCGCGGTGTCCTTGCCTTGGGCAGGAAGCTGCTTGTCGAAGCAGCACAAACCACCACACTGACCTGTTGGTTGGAGAAGGCGCATTGCATGTGTGATCTTCTGAGTTGGCCAGGCCCGTAGGGGCGTGACGCGTGAAGGGTGTTCCTGACGACAGCATGCGTGATGGCTGTTATGACTGCTGCTACGCCGCGCTCTCCCCTCTCCCGTGAACCCTGCCCTCCTCCCACGAACTCTGCCCCGCCCTCCAAAAAAAAACACCAGCTGTAAGTTGTAACCCACTTTTTCACCGGAACCCGGAAAGTAAGGATGCTGCCCCCGACACCTACCACCACCACCTGCAGGCAGCGCCACACAGCCCAATGGCAGGGCTGTATGGGCAGCGAAAAAGAGGCAAGCCTGCGGAGGCGTTCCTGGCACTGATGTGCGTGCTCTGCTTCTGCGCGCAGACCTCCCAGCAGCAGGACCCTGCGGTGATCGTCGATGTGCCGGAGGCGTACGTCAGAGAGACGGGGAACTTCACTATTCTGTCGGTGCGCCTCTCTGTTGCACCCAGTGACATGAGCGAGGTCACATGCCGCCTGCAGGTCGATCCGAGCAACCAGCTGTCCTTCACCCCGGGAAAGGTCGTGTTCACAACCGCCAACTGGCAGGTCGCGGCGTCGGTCAACGTGACAGGCAACGACAACTCCTTCGCTGAAGGCCTGGTGCCCGTGCAGGTCACACCCAAGTGCACCTCCACGGTGAAGGGGGGTCTCTTCTCTGACGTAACAGGCACTCCTTTCACCATCTACAGTGTGGATGACGAGGACCCGCGGCTTGTGCTGAGCGTGACTTCGATCACCACCAGCGAGGAGAATCTCACGCCCGTGCAGTTCAGCGTGACCCTCACGGCGCAGCCGAGGTCAGGGGATGTCGTTGTATATGCCCGCATCCCCGACAGCGCAAGGAACGAAGGGGGGTCAAAGGTAAACCCAGGAAGCACGGTTATAACGCAGAAGTATGCAAATGCGTGGTGGGATGCGCCGGGGTTCATTCATATCGTGGGCAAGGATGACGTGGCTGTGGATGGGGACCACATATACAACCTGAGCCTTGTGTCGGAGAGTGAGGATCCGGCGCTGAACGGCCTGACTGCGGTGGTGCAGGTGACGAACCTAGACAACGATGGGTACACAGCAATCCGCTACACACCGCTCACCTCGCGTGGTGAGTCGGCTGCGGTAGACACAGCGGAGCTGAAGCTGCGTGCCATCACAAACCTTGGCTATGAGGATGTCAACCTGACAGCGTCTAAAGCCTTCTGCTACTACACAGGGGTGAGTGGCGGCTGCCCTGGCGGGGCTGATGTGGGGAACATCAACGACGGCGACCCGCGCTCCATGTGGCGCACCCTTGCAGGGTCTGTCAATGCTGATATCTACTTCGACCGCCCCAGGGTATGCAACCATGCAGACAATCTCTTTGCCTTGTCGCCTTGTCCCTTGCCTCCGAGATAGGCTGAGCCTGGATCTGTTCCCAGACAGTTGCCGGGGGAGGGGTGTCTGCCATAAAATGGAACGGAGAGTGGTAGGGTCGATGCGATGTCTTGAGGTTGTTTCGCAGACACTTATCACATCGCATCACATTCACTCCCCTCCTCCACAACAGACTATCTGTAAGCACGCCATATCTTTCGGCGGCGGGGAAGATATGAACCCCACGCGGTGGAGCATCGCGGTGCAGAAGCGCGGCAGCGACACGTGGCATGTGATCTACAACAGGACGGAGGACTACCCGCGGCTGGGGCCCCTGCACACCACGCCTTTTGAGGACGCTTGCCCCCCGAACGTCATCAGCACCTACACTGACCCCCCGGCACCGCCCCCTGTGGACTACACAGACTCGGGGCGGAACGACACAGACCCTCCTGTGCAACCTCCTGAGGAGGACGATGACTCTGTCATCTGGCTTGTCATCACCGTCATCATCGTGTTTGTCGTGGTGATGGTGGCCGTCCTGCTGGTGCTGTACCGTAGCCACCCCGGCGGTGGCGCGCATAGTGACGGGCAGAGCCGCAGCCTCAACGGATCTGACACGGGGTCCAACCCAATAAAGCCTGGAGACGGCAGCCCTGGGTCAGGGGGATATCTGCCCATGGGGGTCGAGGAAGGGCTGGTCGATCCCAGGGGCAATATGGCAGGTGGGTATAATGGCAGCGCCTATGCAAGCCTGCGGGAGACGGACCCCGGCCATATCAACGACGAGCTGACTGGGAGCGGGAGTGGGTCGGATGGGTACAACATCATCATCATGTACTCAGGGAGAGGGGGTAAGCGGCAGCCTGTCAACGTGACTTCCAGCTCACCGTCCCATCCGCTGCCGAGTGAAGGTATGAAGGGTTGGGGATGTTGTGTTGTTCTGTGTTCGAGCAGGGGGTGGGGGTGGGGGGGTGGGGTGGTTTGGATGTCGCAAGCCACGAGAGTGGTGGTGTTGGCGCTGTGGCTTCGCCAAAAAAAAATATCGGGCTGCAGGGCGCCGTTCAGTAGCAACCCCCTCACCCCTGCCTGTGTTTTTTTTGCCCTTGGTTTTGTGTGTTGTTGATGTGCTGGCGCTTCTCCCCTCTCCCTCCGCTCGCGCGAAATTATTGGTGTCGCAAAATCACATCCCGGCACAACAGAGGGGTTCTCCAGCCGCTTCTTCAGGCGGGAATACTGAGGCTGGTGTGGCGATGTTGCTGCGCGCTGGGAGTGCAGCAAATGGATATGAAGGTGGGCATGCCACCCCATCCAATATCTAGCCGCCTTACTGCATTATGTGGAGATTGCAACCGAAGATCAGGAGGTCGTCCGTGAACCGGGAAGACAATGTGCAAGGTGCAAGGGGTTTTGAGACGGTTGAACGATCTGGCCCCTGGTCCCCTTGACGCAGCCTCGTCTGATTGCACCTTGTGTGCCTCTTGGGGCCGTGCTTGGCCTTGTATTTTTTGTTTCTTGATGATGCTGACAGTTCCACAGGCGACCCCCCAGCCCCTGCGAGCGTAAAGTGCAGTACGTAACAGTCACTGCTGGTATCGTGTTTTGTGGTGGTGGGTGTGTTTGTGTGTAATGATCCAGGGTGACACGTGCCAGTGTGCTCTGGAGGAGCCCCGCTTGGGTGCGCCCCTACAATTCTAATCGCGATTTCTCCATCCAAAGGAAAACAAACGTGCGTGGTTTGCCCCGAACCAGACATCCAGCTAGAAGTTGAAATGGGGCCGCGACGATGGGAAGGTCAGTGTTACCTAATCCTCATGGGCTGTAATGGGTTGTGGTGGCAGGTGCTTTGTTGCCACCTGTATTTTTGAACCGTGACTATCTGGCATCACAGGAGTGTGATTGTATTTTTTTTAAAAAGCGCCAAAGCGCGACTGGTGTGCGCGAGGGCACGTGACTGGACACACCGACCATGCTCTGGCATGGCGCCAAGAGCCCCCAAAAAATAATCCAAATGAATCCAGAATATGAAACAAGGAAAGCCACAGTGCCGCCTGAGGTATATTTGTAAAATCTAGAACGGCTGCACTGCAAATCGGGCCAACGGGTTGCCCCCCAACGCTCGCCCTGCCTGTTGTGACGGCACAGACGCACCCTCCATACAGGGGAGGAGGAGACTGGGTACGCGGTTGCACCACCAAACACATGACGTACGCCGGATCCATTTTTTTAACCGGCTCCTTTTGTGTTATTTGCCCCTGAGACTTATCCCTACTATCCCATCGCCTTCTGTGCCCCAAGCCCACCCCATTCCCATTCTGTCTGTCTGTTTTTTCGGTGATCCCTCTCTGGTTTTGTCTTGTCAGTTTCCGTTCAGTGGGCTCATCCGTGAACTGTGAAGGTATCCATAATTGTTGAACCCAGGCCTCTTGAGTACCCCGGGTCTCAGGGCCGCCGGGAGAGTGGGGACCGCAGAGTTGCGCAATGACACATCACAGGGGCACAGAAAGGGGCTGAGGAAGAGACGGCGTTCAGCGGTGTTCCTGCGGCCAGGCGAATCGGAGGGCGGTTACGCCTGACAGGGGGGGGGGGTTGCTTGTCAGAAGGAAATTGGCATTTGGCACCCGAAAGCCATTCGAATACCCCCAGATCCACCCCAGGGCACCCAACTATCAGCAGGGTGTGGTGTTACCGGAGGCGGCTGTGAGCTTCACAGCCGCTGTTGAATTTGTCTTTGCCTGAAGTTCCGATGAATGAGAAGGACATCGTACATCGTACCTCAATAACCACAGTGCACAACTCTGTGCTAAGTGGAAAACGGGGTTTTTTTTTGCCAACGCGACAGAGAGAAGTGTATCAGATCGGTTGTTGCTTGAAGTTAAGGCTGCTTTTTGCGCAGTCTTTGGCACAGGGGGCAACTGGCAGCAAACCGTAATGTCTGCCGGTGCCTTTTTTTTTTGCATAACTCATGCGCCATCAATCTTCTCTCGTGTAATCTTTCGTTTTCTATGGGTGGCCCACATTGTCCCGATCTGTTTGCAATCGCTCGGGGCCACTGAGTGATGGCTGATGCACTTCCCCTTCCATCCTTACAACATCGTTCCGACGGCAGCCGTGAGCAAACCGTACCCCACGGTCGAAAGGTAAGGAGGGTTGGGATGAAAACCGCTCGCCGCACTCAGGGGGTCTCCCGCAAATACTTCTCACTTCCTAAGGGCTTCTCGACACGGCGACTGCCGTGCGCTGCACCGAACACCCCCCTGCCCCCCTGAGTATACTGCCCCAGTCGCCTGGGCACACAAAACTTCCCCGATTCTATCAGATCTGGTTCGCAACTGCCTGGCTGTTACGCAAAAAAAAACTGCGTGACCCACTTACTCACAACACACCCCCCCGCCCCGCCCCCGTCTGAGCAGTTCCCTGCGCATTACACCCGGTGCAGCGGCTACAAAAATGACTTGACATTGCCGGAGGGCGTAGGGTGGCCTGTTTTACCTTCACTTTCTGCAATTATAACCACCCCACCCCTCTCCCTGCCCTCCCCTTGCAAGCCTGCAGCACCCAGGTATGGCAAGTTCGAATGTGTCACGGCGCGTGCCCCCACGACAGGTCACCTGTGATAATGGGGCGGGGGTGGCGAGTTGGCATTCAAAGCAATTACTGCACACAGAGGCATAGGCAGGGCATCGCTGCGATTCGCAGGGGTTTACAATTGTTATTTTGCCCAAACAAGCTTGCTTGTCACAGCGAGAGAGTCAGTGGGAGCGTACAGGCGCGCAGTGTGTTTTAAGAGAACAACACAAAACCACTTGTTTGCAGCAACGCCCTTCACAGGGGCTACAACACACTGCCGCTCGTGCGCACAAACAAAACTCAGGGCTCTTTTGCCAATCATCCGCTGGAGGGTTGCTGATGCTGCGCCGCCCCAATCCCCCGTTCAGCGAGTGTGCGAGAAGCGAGCGGGTTTTGGGAAACAAAGACCAAAGACCAGCACCTCCCCATCATGTTCCTGCTTTTTGTATTTTCCCGGATTTGGGGGACACTCCCCCCCGCCCTCCACATGCGCGCCCCTGCTTCTTTATTCGACGGGGTGCCGAGCTCCGATTTATATGCGCTCGTGTTTCATCATCACTCTTCTTGTCCACGCCGCCTCCCCGCGGCAGAGCTGCACACGGGTGGGCCCGCCGGCTTGTGGCTCGGGTCAATGCCGCTCGTGCGCAAAAACAAAACCCGGGCTCTTTCGTGAGGCCTCATCACAAGATATCAACATACAAGGGACAACGGCGTCTTTGCATCGGGTCATCAGCCCCTCCTCCCCTTTCAATGTTAGTAGGAGTTATGAGAGAGTATTCCCGTGCGGGGGGTGCGGGTGTGCTCGCCAAGGAACCTTGATTTGTTGGATGTAAGGCTGTGTGTCCTCTCCTGCCCCACACGAAGAAGCATGTTGTACGTTCTGTTATTCTCACTCACTCACACACTCTTTCAAGTGCTTGACAGTGTGCCGCTGGCGTGATGCCCCCCGAAAGCTCCAGCCCATGCAAGCACAGACCAAAGCAAGCGTCACACTCACACTATCTCTCTCTCTCTCTTCGGGGATTGATTCTAAAACGAGGATGATCCCACGCCGAGGGGGATATTTAGCCACAAGGCCTGATCGCCTGTGTGGGCTGTGGTGCTGGTGCTGTGGTGGTGTGGAGTCCATCCTCATCTACCCCCCACCCCCTGAACAGAGGCCGAACACGAGTGCTCGGACTGTGCAGCCTGCATGTCGAGCGAAGGGTGGTCATCCATAGTTTGCCTTTTGTTCTACTTCATTACCCCCCCCCCCCCCAAACAAATCGTAGACTTCCTTCTACTTCTTAGGCATTTCTAGTTCAACACCCTCAAGCAAAGCGTAGACAGACTAAAGAGAAGGTCTCGACTGGGCATTGAGACTGCTCGATCCCTGATGTTGTTTCGGACAGGGCGTTCGCTCGGGGAGAAATAGGGGCCTATTTCGTTAAAAAAAAGATTCTGGGAAAACCCTTCTCCCACCTCTCTCCCGGGCATTTCTCCCAAGGGGGAGAAATTAAATAAAAAAAGTTTCTCAGAAGGTTTTGCCTCGGGTGGGAAGGGGTTCTGAAGGAGAAGGGCAGCACCCTCTCGTACAAATTGATACCACCACGCTTCGCACCGAGCGGAAATAACCCAAAGAAGCGAGATCTGTTATCTGCTGGGGATCGTCGGAGCTATTGCCGGCCTCAGTATGGTCAAGGCCAGAGGAGGCCGAAGCCAACAGCATAGTCGGGGACGAGGCTGACAAATGTTCACTACCGTGGCCTCCGGCGGCTGGGGGGCTCCGCCCCCAGACCCCCCTGTGACCTGTGAAGTCTGTCCAACAGGAACTAACGAGCGCATGTGACCGTGCCCTTCCTTCTCGAGAACGGGTATCGTCGACGGTCCGTGATCCTGTTTTGGGTTCAAGTCAGGCTCATACACATGTTCACATCAGTTTTGTCAAAGGCCAACTCCCGAAGTACTCACTGATTGCCGCAAAACCTCCATTTTGCAGCCGCGAACAGCGAAATGGGCCCATTGCGCCAATCATATACAGTACCCTGGTCTGGACCCTTGAGGCAATTTGTTCGAGGGGCAGATGCTGCATGATTTCGCGCGCGCGAAAAAAAAATTGAGGAGGTGGGGCCAGGGCTGTTCCTAACTGGGGGGCTTGTTCCCCACTTTCAGGATTCTGAACTTTTTTTCTAAGAATTTTTGTAAGGGAAAAAAAGTTTTTTTCTAAGAATTTTGTTAGGGGAATTTTTTTCTAAGGTTGTTTCGCAGAGGAGAAAACTTTTTCTAAGTTTTCCCCAGTCGACAGGGCGCGCACAAGGATGGAAGGGAAGTCTGTCCCCCGTACCGTTCGCCTTGCTGGCCAACTGGAGAGCCAGACGTTCACTACCGTGGCCTCCGGCGGCTGGGGGGCTCCGCCCCCCAGACCCCCCTGTGGCGTACGTCTCGTACTCAAGCCCTTCGAATCCCATCAGGTCGGGGTCCAACCACTCCAGTCGCCTCTGAGGACGCAGCCAACTCGCACAGAATCTGTACGCCCACACGAACAGGTGTTCGCTACCGTGGCCTCCGGCGGCTGGGGGGCTCCGCCCCCCAGACCCCCCATGTAGCGTGTGCCCGTCCATCTATCTCACTTCCCCGGGTACAGTGCAGCGTAGGAGGTCAGCGCCGCATCCATGAAGCGCTTCTTCGAAGCCTGACTGACATCGGACAGGAGGTCGGGCTTCCCCACCTGGGAGGTACACTTGCCGCGTTCGCGACATGCGTGACACACGACACGCTACCTGAAACGTGAGTGTGCCTTGCTAACACGGGCATTTCAACGGTCTGCCGACGACCGTTCCCCAAACCAGTAAACCAGCAGTTTTGGAAAATCGGAGAGATCACCCTGCTGCGCTGAATATGGTGCGCACCACTGCAAAAATCCCCGGGAGCTTTTGGGCTTTCAGACCTGAAGGGGCCAGCACGTGGGTGGCGTCGGGGAGTGGCAGCTTTGTAACTGTCCTCCAGCTGCTGGCATGTCCAGCCCTGCGAGAGTGCCAAGGTGTATTGAGTCCCTGCGGAGCACAACCCCCGATGAGAACGAGTGCCAGATGATCCTCATTCATTTTCAGCTGTAACGCGCATGAGGGGCACTCTCTGCCGCAAGCATCTCTGGGCATCACTCAAGAGCTGTCACATGATGACGCGGAGAGAAATCAGAGAAAAAGTCCCGCCTGACGGGCACGCGCCTGGAAACTGTGGGGGGGCGAGCAAAAAATCCCTTGTAAAAATTCTTAGAAAAAACCTGGTTCCCCGACCCAAAAAACCTGGAAAAAGGGCTCGTTCCCCGCCCAGGCCTGGGTGGGGCTGTCGGGCCAGTCGAAATTTTCTGGTGTCAAAAAAAATCGCAAAAAATCACAAACGGACCACAAAAAATCGCAAAAAATCACAAAAGGCGGTCGCGATTTTTTGCGATTTTTTGTGCTTTTTTGTGATCCCGCCACCGGGAAAAACGCCTGCAACTTGCGCAACGGTTAGCGCCTTGGACGTCCGGCCTTTCCCAGGCTTACTTCCCCTACCCCTCTGCAAGGGTACTCATTGCCCCTCGTTCCTCTCACCCCGCCCCCTGGGCGCCCCTGTTTCGAAAACAAAGGCCGTTGGGCAATCTGACTCGAAACCTCCAGCAGTGGCTACCGGCTTCCTGTTTGATGCGCCAAGCCGGCCGACAAATAACAGTAAAGTCAAGGCATGGAGGTGGTTACTTCCCCCTTGCGCGATTGATCCCATTCCCCACAAGGTTCGTCTGTCGAAGATCCATCGGCAGAAACGTTTCCGAGCCCGGGCTTTCCCTTTTGACCCCCCCCGCCAGATCAGGCGTTCATCAGACTTCCTTCCCAGTAAGTGGAAGGTCCCGCGCTATTTTCAACGCGCGGCCGAGGTATCACCCTCCGAGCTTCATTCGGTGGAGCCTCCGACCTTCAGTGTTCACGTGCCTTTCCCTATTTTAACAAAAGAAAGGAGCAGATCGCGCCCGTGTGGTGTGACTTAGTAAATGACTTGGATAGCGTATCAGTTCTCGTGCGTCGTCTTTCGTAGACGTTCTGTACGATGCGGATCCGCTAATCCAACATAGCAAACGCTTTTTTGTGTGGGGAACGCAGATCCCCCTCCTGAGAAGTGCGTACACTGTGCGGACGTGCTGGACGACACACCAGACCACCTCTGGTGGGTGTGCAGTGCCTTCGACTGTGTCCGGTCTGAGCCCCAATTCGCGCCTATACTTGCCGCGGACCGCTCTGACTGGCCCCCGTGCCTTGCGCGCTATGGCGTCGTGCCGGAGGGATTCGACGTCGACGTGACGCTGCTCCACACGCTGATGGGTCGCATTGTGCTGAAGCGTTGGGAACTGGAGGCGAAGAGCCGTGGTGCAAAGCCCCTCGTCCATCCCTGGACAGCCGCCCTCTCGCTGCCTGCGGTACCTCATGACTTTGACTTCTCCCGCATCCCCGATGTACCTCCTGGCGAACGGATCTGGAAGAAAAATGACATTGCGCTCCTGCGTGCGTTCACTGGTTGGCTGAAGGCCCTGCGCTGGACGGATCGTGGCGTAGTGTCGAATATTGAGCTCGCTATCGACTTCGAGGTGTACACAGGCATGCAGCTCCCCAGGGCGACGGAGGGGACCAGCGACCTCCCCCTCCCGCCACTCAGGGAGCGTGGACGTGCCCTATGGACGTCGATGAAGCACGTGATGCAGCTCTGCGAACGTGCACAACTCGGTAAGCCGTGGCCTGCCGAGCGGCAGGACCGAGTGGGGTGCCTCTCCTCCGTCGGCGCAGGGGAAGTATGGGGTGGCGTCGTCCCCAGACCCATCTTTGCCGGAGGCGCTGAGACGATCACCGCCATCGAGAACAGCGCCAAGCGTGCCGCGCGAGTCCAGAAGGGCGACCTGACCTGGGGTAGTGACGTGTACCCGGACTACACCGGGATCAACAGAGCGGGGCGTGCCGCAGCGTGGGAATCCCCCGGGCCTGGACCTACCCGTAGCGCCTCTCCAGTGCTTGTGCCTGAGCACCTGGCCATGCACGATAAGACCCCTCATTCTCCACCAGGGGAACACAACTGACACATCACACACACAATGTCCCACGCTGCCTCTGTCCCCCTGCACCCCTCCACGACGGGGTTCCCTGGGGAGGCGTCGGCTAAGCCGGCGCCGAGCGAAGCTGCAGGGAGGAAGCAGCGATGGGTGTTGCGGGAGAAGGAGTGGAGTGCCGACGTCAGGCACTCAACAGACGAGCTGGCCGCCAAGGGCGGCATTATGCTGTGCGCCAAAGGCGACGCACAGCGCCTGATCGCGAGGTGCAGGGAGCACCCGCCGCCGGGACCGGCGGCAATCCTGACCGTCGAGGCGACGGAGGGGGGGAAGGGGCGCAGCCGTGTCCTCTCCCTCCTGGTCGAGCGCGACGGCGAGACCCGGGGGCTGCGGCGGCACCTGCTGCAGCTCCACAGTGACCCCGTACACTACGGGGCTAGCAGCAGCCCGGGCCTGAAAGCCCCCAAGGGCACCCGGGAGTGGGTGGTGATGGAAGCACCGCCAGCCACCCCCCTCACACACACACACATCCGCACCTGGCTGCGGGCCCACGGCGCGGAGCCGGACGCGGTCATCGCGATGACCGGCACCACCTGGGCCCGCCGCTTCAAGGTGGGTGTGGACAGTCGACAGGTCAAGGACCTGCTGCGTGCGAGCGGCGAGAGCGACATCTTCTGCCGCCCCCATTTCCACACCACCACACACCCCGACACAGTCGTGCGCCTGCCGCTCGACGCCACCATCCAGCAGGCACAGGAGAAGGCGGGCCGGCTGAGCGGAAGGGTCGTCCTGGTGAAGGGCGGCCTCGGCATCGCAGTGCCGAACACCGCCGGGCACTGTGCCACGGCAGCAGTCGTCGGTGACGAAGCTGCAACCCCCCTGCAGGGGAAATATGTACTGGAAGGGCTGCCCACACAGTACACCGCCCGCTGCACCAGGGACCTGCTAGAGGAAATAGGCTGGCAGGCCCACATCCTGGCGTCAGCCAGGGAACCGAACGGGCGAGCAGTGCTGCTGCGCGCCCCCACCGCCCCCCAAAAACTCGGCGCGTACTGCGTCGACAGCAACACCTACCTGGTGTTGCGGCGGTACCGCGAGCCCGAGGACCTGGGGCTCTTCCCCCGCCGACGGAGGGCAAAGCGCACCAAGCCCCCGCCGAAGCCGACCCCACCTCCCGCAGCCCCGGAGCAGCCGCAGGGAGTGCCGGGGAGTGAGCTGGCGAACAAGGCGACAAAGAAGACGAAGAGCAACAAGAGCAAAAAGAAGAAGTCCAAAATCGACGCTGAGATGAAGGACAACGCCCCAACGCCCCACGCCACCACGACCACCGACCCCGCCGCCGCCGCCACCGCCGCCGCAGCAGCCACCGCCACCGCCAACCTCGCCAGGGTGCAAGCCCTCCTCGAGCAGGCAGAGCGGCGTGCCGCCGAGGCAGAGCGGCGGGCCACCGCGGCAGAGGAGCGGGCCGTGAACCAGGAGAGCCAGTTCACGGCCGCCCTGCGAGCGATGCAGGCTCGCCTGCAGCACCTGGAGGCGGCAACGAAGCCGCAATCTAAGCCGAAGAAGCAGACCAAGCCGGGCTCCAACCCCCTTCCTCGAAAGGCCGACCCGGCCTCCACCACCCCAGACCGGGGGACCAAGGGCCCACCCCCGAAGTCCGCCTCCCCGAAGCCCCGGACACGCACGGGGCTGACTCCTAAGAAGAAAAGCCGGACACTCACCCCGACTCGGACTACAACCCTCCGCACGAAGCACATGGCCCCGGCGGAGCCGGTGCAGAAACGCCTGTGTGAAGAGCCCCTCTTCAACTGACGGGGAAGCCCGCCATCCCCAAACCGACCGCGCCACATCTTCGAGACCAAGCGAGACCTTCTCCTCCGGGCGGGTGACATCGAGCAGAACCCTGGTCCGGCACAGCACCTCAAGTGCCTGACCTGGAACTGCAACGGTCTCACCGAGGCGAAAAAAGCGGAACTACAGCACCACCTCGCAACCCAACGGTACGACGTCGTGCATCTGCAAGAGCTCCGAGCAGCACAGGGGGGAGACCCCAAGTTCCCGGGCTACTCCACATTTCTCCGACGCCGCACCCAGAAGCGCTGTAAAGGGACGCTCACCTCCGGAGGCGGGATCGCAACGCTAGTGCGGGAGGACCTACACGCGACTCTCATTGCCACCGCACCAGACGCTAGTGTAACAGAGACCCTCACAGTGCGAGTCACGGGACCGGAAAGCGCCGTCACGTTCACCAATGTGTACCGCCCCTCGGGAGTCGGCACTAGCAACGACCCACGCCACGATGACTTCTCTACATCCCTGCTACCACACACGCCGGAGTCCGTCATAGCTGGCGACTTCAACATCCACAACCGTGCCTGGGATAAACATGCGCGCTGTGACAACAAGGGAACTGATCTGTACCACTGGTCCCTCCTCAACGGCATGTCACTGTGCAACGACCCCGACCACCCCACACGCATGCGCCGCGACTCCAAGTCCTCGCCGGACATCGTCTTCGCCCACTACGAGTTGGGGGAGGTCACCTGGAATACCCTGGACCAGTGGCAATCAGACCACTTCGCCATCCAATACACCGTCCCTTTTGAACGAACGCCAGCAGCTGCGACACACCCGGCAGCCAAGGCCCGTCAACTGTGGAACTGGGCAGCAGCGGACTGGCCCGCCTTCACCGAGGAGCTCGAACGGCTATCACGCAAAGTGACGAAGCGGTGTGACCCGAAGGAGTCCTTCCACAAGTGGCTTGGACTGGTGCGAACGGTCGCAGCCAAGCACATCCCGACGAAGCGTAGCTCACGCCCCCGCAAGAGGTGGTTCACGAGCAAGGTGAAACGCGCGGTACGGGCGCGGAACGAAGAATCACGCAGACACGCCCAGACTACACACCTGTCCCAGGACGACTACGACAAACTGGACAAGCTGACCACCGACGCCACCAACGCCGTCCTCGAAGCAAAACGCACAACTTGGGAAACCAGGTGCCAGGCTGCGAGCACCAGCAGCGACCTCGGCGCCACCTTCCGGCTTGTGCGAGAACTCGACGGCCGCAAACTTCAACAGGCCGCCTTCCCGCTTGTCGACGGAGGGGTCCCGGTGACCGACCCCAAAGCTAAGGCGGACCTCCTCTGCAGCCACTACGCCAAGATCAGTGAAGGGAACGACCAACAGTCACAATCGGTACCCACCCCGCAACATGCGAATGGCCAGACACCCCCCGAGCTCTCAGCTGCCGAAGACGACTTCTCCAAAGAGGAGCTGAGCGCAGCCCTGTCCGAACTGCAGGAGCGAAAATCCCCAGGGCCTGACGACCTCAACAACGAACTGCTGATGCACCTCGGCCCCCAAGCGCGGCAGGGACTCCTGCACGTGCTCAACCTGTCGTGGAACAGCGGCATCCTTCCCGACGCATGGACGCGAGCAGTCATCGTCCCGATCCTGAAACCGGGGAAGCCAGCGACGGCAGCATCCTCGTACCGACCAATTGCGCTCACCAGCACAGCATGCAAGGTACTGGAAAAAATGGTGAAGAGGCGCATGGAGCAGCTCATGCTTGACGACGCATACCCGCAAGTCGAGGGGCACTGCCCGAACCAAGCGGGATTCCAGCGACTGAGATCGACAACCGACCAGCTAGCCTACATCACCCAAACAGCGACGGACGCCCTCTCCTCCGGGAAGGCAGCTGTCACCCTGTACTTCGACCTCGAGAAAGCCTTCGACAAGGTCAGCAAGCTCGCAGTCATCAACAGCGTCAGACGAAAGGGCTTCCCCCCGAAGTTCACCCGATGGCTGCACAACTACCTCAGCAACCGCCGGGCCGCCGCACAGGTGCACGGGGTGAGAAGCGACTACTACGACTTCAACAACGGTGTCCCACAAGGAACAGTGCTCTCGCCCCTGCTCTTCAACTGCGTGATGGATGACGTATCTCGAGCCATCACCGCCTCCCCGGACGTCCACCCTGCGGTGTTCGCAGATGACATTGCAGTACTCGTCGTCGGGGACACCTACACCGACGCCCTAAGCACCGCACAGGGCGTCATATCAGCACTCGCCGCCGAAGTCCCACTCCACGGGCTGCAGCTCTCCCCCAGCAAGTGCTGCTACACGCTGATGGGAACGACGCCTGAAGCACTGGGCGAGCACAAGCGCATGGAGCTCCCAGACGGCACCCCCCTCCAGCACGACTCCACAGCAAAATACCTCGGGGTTTACATCGATGCCTGCTACACGATGTCGGACCACGTCGACCACGTCGTGACCACCTGTATGCGACGCCTGAGCATACTGCGTATGTTGGCAGGCACCGACTGGGGCTCAAGTGGAGACACGCTGCGCCAGGCCTACCTGACGTATGTCTACCCCATCCTGATGTACGCCGCAAGCGTTTACACCCCTGGCCTGACCGCGAGGAACCTCAAACGCCTGCAAGATGTCCACCGCACCGCAGCCCTGATTATCACAGGCTGCATGAAGAACACCAGCACGGCGAAGCTCCTCTGGGAATCACACCTACGAGACCTCGACCTCGACTTCAAGGTTGCGGTGTGCACAGACCACGAACGCTTCCGCCGCGTGCCCCACTCCCCAGGATACCGGGCGCAACTAAATACCGGGAACACGGGAGGCAGCTGGCTACATCAGGCACGGAGTCTGGTGAAATCCTCGAAGGTCGACGGGCGCACCCCCCTGCTGGCCCCCCTGCATGCAGCACACCCCATCCCCCCCTGGGAATGGAACCTGGTGCTGCCACGAGTGCACATCCTGGCGACGCTGCCGGGGCTCACCGCCCCGAAGGCCGCCACCCCGAAAGACACCCTCCGGGACCTGGCAGAGCAGACCATCCAGGCCCTCCCGACGTGCGCCTGGCATGTCTACACCGACGGGTCAGTCTCCAACTCCACATCGCGGCAGCAACAGGGCGGCGCGGGCGCAGCGGTGTACAGCATGCCGGAGGGCCGCCTCAAGAAAAAGCTCGCCTGGCCGGCAGGACTCCGTTGCATCAGCTACCAGGCAGAGCTGGTGGCCATCAGAGAATCCCTCGCCCACCTATGCACCGTGGTAACCCAAGGCGAAACGGTCGCCATCCTCACCGACTCGCAGAGCGCACTGAATGCACTGCTGAGCGGCCCCCAGCGAGCGAGGGGGTCCACCGAATGGGACATCTGGCAGAGGCTGCGCAAGCTCGCCCAAACATACGATGTCACCACCCACCTCCGCTACATCCCGTCGCATGTTGGGGTGGTAGGGAACGAACTTGCTGACAAGCAGGCGCAGATCGGTGCGTTCAAGCCCCAGATGGAGCCGATCAGCCTCGCGTCGGCCCGTGTCACCCTCCGCCGACACATATACAGCGGGACCACGTTGCCCCGCACAGACAGCGTGTACGCGTATCGGTCAGGAATCGGGGAGACGCGACTGCAGCGCCCTGACCTCCGCATGGAGGGCCTTACCCGCTTAGGGGAAACCACCATCCGCCGCCTCCGGGCCGACCACCACCGCCTGGTGTACGACCACGACGTCCCGGGCAGCGCACAACCACCGTGCAAACCCTGCCTGAAGCTTGCGCCGGACAGCCCCCCGCCTGGGGTCTCGCTGAAGCACCTATTCTTCGGCTGTCCCGCGACAGCGTCAGCCCGACACCACCTCACAGCCACAAGCGTGCACAACCTGCTGCTGCACAACTGCAAGGGGGCCCTACGCTACCTGGCTGAGGCAGGGGTGACGGAGCACAGCGAGAAGGACTACCTGATCTCGTGAAACCTGCAAAAATCAACAGCGGTCAAGGGCTTCGGCCTGACACCCCAGCACCCCCCCCCCCCCACCCCCAGACCCACGTCACTTTCCACGGGCCGCCAGGCGCGTCAGCGTCGGCGACCGCCCGCCCCCAGTCTGAGAGGCAGCAGCCACGACTCGGCAGGAGGCGGGCACAACAAAAAAAAGGGAGAGTCGTCACTGTGCATATCAGCACGGTCCCGCCCTCTGAGCCAGACTAACCCGCCCATAAAGGAAAAGAGGAAGAGGCGACGTAAGGCAATGCCTCCGTGCGGCAAGGAGAACACGAAACAGCGTCCCCCCTCACCGGGGGACGCGACGAGCACGGCCAAAAATCGTTCAAAATCGTTCAAGACGCGGGTCTGCAACGCGCACTCCAAACCGAGGTGTGACGTCTGCGAGGGCCAGGAGCGCAATTACCAGACGCTCCTGGAAGCGTGCTGTCGCGCGCACCACTCGCATGACGACGGTTTGTCTATCATGTGCTGTGAGAAGCACAAGATGACGAGGTGTGGCACATGCGCCAGGGCGGAGACCTGCTGTGAGGCGGGCCACCACGAGCCCACCGATGATGATGACAGCGAGATGTGTTCTGCTGATGATGATGGCAGCAACGGAGGACACTCCGCGGGTGACGCCTCGGGCGGCGGCGACGAGGAGACGGACTCCTGCGACGACGACGCGGGCGGGGACAGCCCCCCTGCCGCTGGCGGAAGCGGTGGTGCCGACGACAGCGAGCGCGACGAGACCGCCGACGCGCCCTCAGCCGCCGACGGTGATGATGATGGACCCCCATCTGAGGGATGTGAGACCGCACTGGGACAGGTTGCCACTGAGAGCGCCGCCAGTTATGTTTATGAGAGTGGCCCAGTGCCAGAGAGGGTGGAGCCCCTCTGTTCAGATGTGTCTTGTCCTGGTGAGGACGAGGTTGTGGCATGCTGCGACCTTGAGCTACCACCAGCCCCTTCTCTCTCTTCCCTGCCTCCTCCTTGTCTGCTTAAGAGGCTGGCTGACGTGCGGGACGTGGCTGATGCCGCGCCTTTCAACAAAAGACTAGCTACCTGCACCATAGTCAGCTCCTTGAGTGGCCCTTGTCCTGATATCTCGTCGCTTAGACCTTTCCCCAACGTGGCATCCCCCCCCCCCTTTGCCGGTGAACACCCCACCTCCCTTTCGTCTTGTCACTGACCCGGGTACACAGACAGCCGGCGGGCTCGGCAAATCAGCAAAGGTGCTTTCATCAAAGCGCACTGCCCAGTCGTCGCAGTCTGAACCTGGTTTCACCTTCCTGCCCCCTCATGTCCCATCTGCCGCAAAGAGAGAGGCGGATGCCCTTGGCGCGCCCGACATCCCGCCACCGGGAAAAACACCTGCAACCTGCGCAACGGTTAGCGCCTTGGACGTCCGGCCTTTCCCAGGCTTACTTCCCCTACCCCTCTGCAAGGGTACTCATTACCCCTCGTTCCTCTCACCCCGCCCCCAGGGCGCCCCTGTTGTACAACCAAAGGCCGCTGGGCCATCTGACTCGAAACCTCCAGCAGTGGCTACCGGCTTCCTGTTTGATGCGCCAAGCCGGCCGACAAATAACAGTAAAGTCAAGGCATGGAGGTGGTTACTTCCCCCTTGCGCGATTGATCCCATTCCCCACAAGGTTCGTCTGTCGAAGATCCATCGGCAGAAACGTTTCCGAGCCCGGGCTTTCCCTTTTGACCCCCCCCGCCAGATCAGGCGTTCATCAGACTTCCTTCCCAGTAAGTGGAAGGTCCCGCGCTATTTTCAACGCGCGGCCGAGGTATCACCCTCCGAGCTTCATTCGGTGGAGCCTCCGACCTTCAGTGTTCACGTGCCTTTCCCTATTTTAACAAAAGAAAGGAGCAGATCGCGCCCGTGTGGTGTGACTTAGTAAAAGACTTGGATAGCGTATCAGTTCTCGTGCGTCGTCTTTCGTAGATGTTCTGTACGATGCGGATCCGCTAATCCAACATAGCAAACGCTTTTTTGTGATTTTTTGTGATTTTTTTTGTGATTTTTTGCGTTTTTTTGTGTTTTTTGTGATTTTTTGTGAGCAACCTAACAGGGGAGGTGAAGAGGGCACGGGTCTTAGCCTGATGACACACTGCAACCTCAAGGTGACTGGCGACACCTCTCCCACAGTCTGCGGCGACTCTGCCGTGGCGACAAGGCTTCCTGTCATGGGAGATCGCTGCGTGGATCAACGTGGCACCACCCGTGTGCTCGGCAGGTTGTTCCGGCACCTGTTTTCTCCGTGTCATGCTTTTCGTGAGCGTGTCAGGGATGTTGGCACACGCTGGGGAGGGTTCACATGATGACATAACATATATCAGAAGCACACACCCACGTGGCGCTGTCCTTGGCAGGACTTTGAAAGTGCCGCCTTGATATCCTTGTTGGATAGAACCCTCATATCACACCCTCAATCAGCTGACGATTTTTTGTGATTTTTTGTGATTTTTTTTGCGCCGGAAATTTTTTTTGGGTGGGGGTACCTGTAGGAAAGTACCCCCCTGGACAGGGGTACTTCACCCAATTGGAGTTTCCCAGTAAGGGGTATCAATAGGCACCCCATGGCCAAAATGACCCCACCACGATCCGCACGGGTCCCAAATATCCAAAAGAACGGGTTTTTGAAAAATCCGAGGGGGGGGTCCCGCTGGGTGGGGAGGTGGGATGTGGTGTGGTGGCTGCCGCTGGGTGGGCTGGAATGGCCAGCCCTCTTTTACGCCGCGGCCTCACTACAGCAGCTCAACCCCGGTCACGCGGCTTGTTTGCCTTCGAGCATTGTTGTTCGTGTTGTGCATGTTTCTGCGCTAAGAGCCCGACGGAGCAAAAGTAGAACCTGCTGCGCTAGCCCCACCATGCCAGCCTCAGTCCGACAGGACGCGCGCAGGTACCGGGCCCCCTCTGCACTGGAAACTCACAAAAAATCGCAAAAAAATCGCAAAAAATCACAAACGGGACACCAAAAATCACAAAAAATCACAAAAGGCTGTCGCGACTTTTTGCGATTTTTTGCGATTTTTTGCGCTTTTTTGTGATTTTTTGTTGCTGCGTGGATCAACGTGGCACCACCCGTGTGCTCGGCAGGTTGTTTCGGCACCTGTTTTCTCCGTGTCATGCTTTTCGTGAGCGTGTCAGGGATGTTGGCACACGCTGGGGAGGGTTCACATGATGACATAACATATATCAGAAGCACACACCCACGTGGCGCTGTCCTTGGCAGGACTTTGAAAGTGCCGCCTTGATATCCTTGTTGGATAGAACCCTCATATCACACCCTCAATCAGCTGACGATTTTTTGTAAAACCCCGCGATGGCCGAGCGTGGCAACCTCCTCTGGACGATGATGGGCTGCCTGAAGAGGCTATGCGACCAGCTAAGCCTTCCTACCCCGTGGCCTGCGCGACGCGAGGACCGGGTCGGCTCCCTCTGCTCGGTAGGCGCTGGAGAGGTCTGGGGCGGGATGACACCCCGGCCCGTGTTCGCAGGTGGCGCAGAGACGATCGCGGCGTTAGAGGCGAGTGCAGAACAGGCATGTGCGGCCGCAGGCGTCGATGCAGACGGCAATATCGTGAGGTGGGGAACAAACGTGTTCCCAGACTACACTGGGATCCCCCGGACCACGCGAGCCTCACAATGGGATGGGCCACGCCCGCCCCCGCCGCGCAACGCTATACCCGTACCAGTGCCGCGGTCGCTCGCGAGCACGTCTCTGGGCCCCCGGAAAGTGTGCAACGCGCATTCGAAACCGAAATGCGACGAGTGCGATACTGCCAAGCGGAATTACGCACTGACGATAGCTGCGTGTTGCCGCGTCCACCACCACCACGCGGACGGCCTGAAGGTGATGTGCTGTGAGACACACCACATGACGCGATGCGGCACCTGCGCCAATGTGAAGACATGCTGCGCGGCCGGCCACCATGGGCGCGCCCCCAGGGTCGACCAAGTTGCGAGCACGGATGACGACAGCAGCAGCTGCGAAGACGACTCTGACAGCGAGGGAGAGGAGGGCAGCTCTGGTGCCACTGAGCATGATGGAGACGACGCTGCAGATGCGGGCTCCACCAGCGAGGAAGTCCCTCCCTCGTCTGAGATGGATAGCGACACGACGGCTGCGGCTGCGGTGAAACGCACCGCCATCGTTCTGGACGCCTCCGACGAGGACTCGATGGGGCAGGATGCCGTGAAACGCACCGCCATTTGTTTAGATCACTCTGACGAGGGCCCGTCCCTCTGGGGGGCTGGGATAGTGTGTGTGCGACAGCCAGAGTGGGACATGTGTGCGTCTCTTCTTCTTCTTTGGCCGGGCGTGATTGAGCATTTGGCTCTTCGCTGCCCCGACGATCAGCCCAGTGAGGGCGAGTTGGGTTCTTCTGCGGAGTCATCTGCGTTGACCCCACGCGAATTCCCTGGTTTTCTTTTCTCGCCTTCCCCTCGAATGAATACCCCTGCTTCCCCTACCCCGCGTAAGATGGGTGCAGAGCACGTTACGCTTGATGCGGATGAATCGTCGGGCTCCCAGCCTGATGATGCTCGTCTCGCTCTACCAGCAGATACAGCACCGCCTCCGGCGCCCTCTCCGGCTCCGGAGCTCGTGCTGCACACAGACCTGCTGGACGGGCTACAGACCCCGCAGTCGGGCTCGCCGCCCCTCCCAGAGAGCGCCACGCAACGGAGATCTCCGAGCCCTTGCGTGGGGCGCCGCCTTCCTTTCTCTCCCTCTCTCCCCTCTGAGTCCTCGGTGCCCCGCGCGCAGAAGCGGGTAGCACCCATACAGGAGACAGGCGAATCTGCCCTGGGGCAACGCTCCTTTAACAACAGAAGAGTAGAACTTCAACCCCCCGTGTCCCCTGGTTCACCGATTTCAGCGTCAAGCCTTCGGCCTGACGAGGATAGTATCATGTCCCCATCAGAACTTGCTTCCCCCCTTCCTCTCTCGCCTGCACCTTCCCTTGTTGTGGATGACTCGCCGGGCTTTCAGCCCGTCGACACTCGGCTTAGTCCCCCATCAGACACTGTGTCACCTCCACCACCCTCTCCATGTCAGGAGCCCCTAGTGCCTTTAGACACTGCAACCCCCTCTCTTCCCGACTGGCAGGCAGAAACGCCGTCTCACCAGGGGGGCGACACGCTCTCCCACGAGTGCACGTCGCCGAGCCCTTACGTGGGGCGTCGACTTCCTTTCTCCCCTTCCTCCCCTTCTGAGTCCTCGGTTCCCCGCGCGCAGAAACGTGTAGCGCACATGCGGGAGGCAGACGAATCTGCCCTGGAGCGATGCTCGTTTCATAACAACAGAGCAGGTTTTCCTTCCTCCCGCACGATCATCAGCACAGCTAGATCAGGCGTGCCTTCCCCTTTCCCACGGGCCTCACAGGCCTTGCGCTTCTTGGAGCGCAAGACACGTGCTGTCCGTCCTTCTCGTTCTCGTTTCCTCCAGAAGCAGGTGTTGCGTGCGGTTCCGAAGCGCACCCGCTGCATCCCCTCTCCCACCATCTTTCGTTCGGCGGCTATTCCGCGCTCTTTTCAACGCGTCGTCGCGAAGATTGCGCCTCAGTATCAGCAGGCGCAATCTCCGGCTTCCAGTGTGTGTGTGTCCCCCATCCTTTACAGCGCAACGAGGAGGAGAGCGAAACCGTGTGGTGTCACGTAGAGCAAGAGTAGGATAGCGGGCCCGGTTCCTCACGGTATGGTCCTTCGGGGCCAGGCTGCGATGCCAGCACGCTAACCCAAATTGCAATACGATTTTTTGTGTGACTTAGTAAATGACTTGGATAGCGTATCAGTTCTCGTGCGTCGTCTTTCGTAGACGTTCTGTACGATGCGGATCCGCTAATCCAACATAGCAAGCAAGATTTTTTGTGATTTTTTGTGATTTTTTTGTGGGTTTTTGTGTTTTTTTGTTAGCGTATCAGTTCTCGTGCGTCGTCTTTCGTAGATGTTCTGTACGATGCGGATCCGCTAATCCAACATAGCAAACGTTTTTTTGTGATTTTTTGTGATTTTTTTTGACCAGAAAAAAATTCGACTGGCCCGACAGCCCCAGGAGGCGATTTTACCCCTTTCTCCCACAGTCTGCGAGGAAGGTGGGAGATAGCGAACACCCTGGTTTCGGACACTAATAAAAAAGCTGGGCGTGCGAAAGGCGGCCAACCTGGCGCATGTAAACATATTATTTTCCAGAAGCGTTGAACTTCCCTGAGCCAGCTGGTCTTGGTTAGATTTGTGCTGCTCTCAATCAACAGGTGACGCGCAAAGAACAGCCTTCTGAGCCCCATCATCTTCTTCGGGGGCATTGCTCCGTGAAGTGGCAGCACTCCACGCTCCTGACAGGCGCGAGGCACTGAATCAAGGGTAAACCTCCTATCAGTGCCTGCCGCACTGCCAGTGGTAGGAATCCCTCCCACGCCCCTGTTTGGTGTACGATGCCCGCCCCAAGCGCCAGATCACTCACACACTGTACAAAATCTGTAACAGTGCTGTGTGTTGACTGTCACAGGGTCACAGGTGCCCGAGAAATATGGTGATTGGGACAATGGCTGACCGAGTCTGGCCCGGCGGGCACGATGAACAATGGCTGGATCCTGTATAATACCTGAGTAACATGGCAATGAAAAGGAAACGGGGGGGGGGGGGGTGTATTCCGATTTGTCATGAGCCAACACGACGTATTGCCGCCCTTACAGTGGCAACGGCACAAAAAAAATGATCTGGTGGCTTCATTCCCGCCTCCTTGCGGCTGACCTGGAAATGGTCACAAAATCGGCCAAAAAGGCAAGCCTGAGACTTCCAAAGAACTTGAAGTGCCAGCCTGCCGAGGGTCGGGGGCAGCACACAGCCCCCCCGTCTGGGGGCTGCGCTGTCCTCGGAGGGGTGTGGGCGGCAAGAATCTGAATGAACCTAATCAAAAAAAGGTACCTCTTCTGGTGCCACAGTGTATACGTTATGGGTCTGCCGCTTCCAGGGCGGAAGTATATTGTCCGTCAGGCGTTGACGACTCTGCCCCAGCCCCCCTCCAACTCTTCTCCGTGCAGGCGGGCCGTTTGGCTTGGGGCCTTGTGCCCCCACCACCCCCTGTCGTGTCCGCCGCACTTCAAATGCTGCCCTCCACTGCCAGACACACGACACACACCCTTTCCAGGTTATTTCGCTGTTGTATTTCCACAAAAAATACCCCCTGACCCCTTCCCCACTAGAAGCCGTTTTTTTCCCCATTCATTGTTTACACGCGAGGAAAGGAGAGGGGGGGGTGGGGGGGGGGGGCAAGGGGGAAAGGAGATCCGCTCGAGCACTCCAAAAAAAAATCCCCCACCACCACCACCCCCCACCCCCACACACAACACACGCATACACGCCGTTTTGGACCTCTTGGGTCTATAACGCCCTGCTCTCCAACACCCCGCCCACCCACCCACACACACACACACACCCGTTGCCGGCGGCGAGCAAGGGGGTGGAGGAAGCCGAGGGGGCAGTCCTATAGGCAGCTATATATTTCCTCCATTTCCTACCGCTGGTGCGCAGCAAGCAGAGCCCCCCCTGGAGTGTCACAGGGCACAGTGCTGCATCATGGACCGCAGGAGTGACGCGACGCCTGGGCCCCGCGGTATCACTGTTGACGAGTTCCTGGCGGGTGCAGGGAACACCGGCAAGAAGAACCCTGTGTCGATTGGGAGCCTTCTGGCAAAGCAGCGCGCTTCGCGCGCGAAGAAGCCCAATGAGCAGGCTGTGAAGTGAGGTACAGTGAGGGGTGCCGTCTGGGCAGTTAGAGTGAAGAAGAGGACGACGAGAGAGAGAGGGGGGGGGGGGTGGGGTGGGGTGGGGTGCCGTCGCCACCGGAAGCTTCTTCGGTAAAGTTGGGGCGGAATTTCCTCCTACCTGGGACCCCCCGTGTTTAAGTCCCCCCCCCCCTGGAGGCGATTTTCGGCCGGGGGGGGACTTAAACACGGGGGGGGGGGGGGGGCGGACCTAAACACAGGGGGGCTTAAACACGGGGGTGGCACAGTGGAGACCAAGAAGACCTCTTCCTCTGCTGTCGTAGGGGGGGAATTCCGTTCCGGATGGACTTTTGGCTCCCCACTTTTCGACTCTGACAGCACCTGGAGGGCCTAGGGGCCACCTGATGACCCTCCAGACCAGCCCACCCCCGTGTTTAGGTCCCCCTGTGTTTAAGTCCCCCCCCTGCCAGACCCCCAGGGGGGGACTTAAACACGGGGGTAAGGGGGGGGGACTTATACACGGGGGGTCCCAGGTATATCAACAATGGGAAGGGAAAATGTGCCAAAAAAACAGAAGAAGAACAGCGTGCCGTTGGCGAAGGCCACTCCCCCCTGCTTCCCTTGCCGTGCCTTGCTTTTCTCTGCGCCGGGTGTCCCCCCCCCCCCCCCCCCCCCTCCCCTTCCCACCCCCATCTCTTCCACGTCTCCAGTGTCAAGATATGTAGCCAATGTATATGATCATAGTGTCATAACGGCCGTCATGGAGGGAGTGGATTTTCTGAGAATTCACTACCTCAGTTCCCGCTACCGAAATATAAAAACGGCCGTTTTCATGTTTTGTTGGCGAAAAAAACGGCCGTTTTTTTCCCCCCTCCTATTTTCCTTTGGAGATTCGCCTCCTGCTTACCGTACCGAGCTGAGGAAACACACTTGACAACTCCCTGTTGCCTGCACATGACATTGGGCACTGCGATTCTCTGTCGACTGTACAAAGAAAAATGGCTTCCGCCCTGCCTGTCGCTCGACAAGCAGCAGACACCCGAGAGCAGAGAGGAGTGTAGCAGCCCGGTTCGCCCCCGGGTTGTCCCAGAAATCCAGCACACCCTCGGAACGTGGTGGCCTCGTCGTAGATCACCCAGGCCCTGCTCGTGACCTGCCCGAAACAGAGGGGAGGTGGCACCGGAGTTCTGACACCCCTACGACTCATGCAGCCGTACGCGCTCGGGCACAGACGGCGGACCGCAAACCAGAAGGACTTCCCTGATTCCGTGCCGTCCCACCTTCTGCGCATGCGGTCGCCAGCCCAGGCCAGCTCCCCTGCCAGGGGCACTGGGGGGTCGTACTTCCCCACCTCAGACACTTTCTCGATGACATTCTCAATGTCGGTGTACACTGCGTCGACAGGGGCACGCCGTTGGCACACCCAGCTGCGCATCGCAGTACTTCTGGAGCAGCGATGCGAGGGGTGCCGTCAGGCGGACGGCGGCCTGCAGGTGGGACTCGAGCCCAGCGATTTCGTGGGCATCTCTGCCAACCGCAGAAGCGACGCACACGTAGCAGGGCCGCTGTCCTGCAGCGGGCCCGGAAGATTGTATAAATGCCCGGGGACGTGGTGCAAGGTGCAGATCCACTCAAGCGGTGCAGGTAGTGTGTGTCGGAGAGAAGCGGGATCGCACGGCCGGTGGTGCCGTCTTGCTCGCCTGCTTCTCCCTCTCAGCTGCGTCAGAGATGTGGCACAGCACATCCTTCAGCGCCAGTGCGGTCGTGAACCCATCCAGCAGGTGCTGCATATTGCCCGGGATGATCGCCCGTGCCTTCGGGAATAAATCAGCGAAGGCGGTGTCCTTCTCATCCGGGGTGCTGTCGCCGATATCAAGGGAAAGCTCTGTCGGAAGAGCCCTGATGCCAGTGAGCGACACCTGCCCACCTCTGCCTGCACGGTCATCCACGACACACGTGCCTAGATTGGCCGCAACCATGTTCAGCCCCTCCTCGGGACACACTTCTTGACAGCATCATGCACCATGCCAGCCGGTGATCCGGTGAACAACGCACCCCGGGCGATCCGAAGTTGTAAGCCTGCCACTGAGGGTATCGCACTCCGACAGCGCCAGCTGTTTCCCTGGCTCTGCCCTTTCAACGCTGCGTTCTTCTTCTTCTTGATATGGCGCGGTCCGTCAAAGTGGTCCACGAAGTCTGAACTCTTCGCATCATACTTGAAGGCGCGCTCACAATGCTTGCTGCAGGGTATCCCTTGCAGTGGGGAGGCACTCCTGGTGGTGGGATCTCGCCTGCTGACCCACGCCCCATACAAAATTCCCAGGTAAAAAAAACGGCCGTTTTTTAAAATGCTGAAAATCAGCGGCCGTTTTTGCAAGTCCACAAAATACAAGGGATTTTTTAAAACGGCCGCTATGCAACCATGTATGATGGAAAAGAAGGAAAAAAAAGCATCGTTGAAACATAGCTGTTTCGTGGGGCTGCCGTCCGCATGATTTTTGTTTGCACGGCCAAGCCTGTTGGCTGCCCACGTGGGTGGGTGTTGGGGTGGTGGCGGAGACGCTGTGGCGTCGGCACGGGGCGCAGTGCGGTGCCAGTTTCGTGCCAACCCAACACTACAGCACAGCGGCGAGAAATACAGTCATCCAACAAACATTGGTGGGGTAAAAACCCACCTTAGCTCCAAAAAATCCTAAAATCCACCTTAGTTTTTACCCCACCAATGTTTTTAACCCACCAATGTTGCTACCCCACCAATGTTTTTACCCCACGGCAGCAGAACACAATGGAGATTTTTTCAGAACTGTGGTGGGTGGGGTGAGTGCCTCATACGTCGCACGGTGCCTACGCGATCACAGTTTGGTTGGGGGCGTGGGCTGATTGGGAGGCGGGGCGTGTGGGAGGGGGCGGGGGGTTGGGGACGGCTATCCTGCAAAGCGCAGCTCTCTCATCAGCACCAGCAGAACAGCAGGTACCGACACCAGTAACCAGAAGTGTATACGCCATTGCATTCCGTACCCTGTGTCGGTACCTGCTGTTCTGCTGATGCTGAGGAGAGCTGCGCTTTGCAAGATAGCCGTCCCCAACCCCCCGCCCCCTCCCACACGCCCCGCCTCCCAACCAGCCCACGCCTCAACCACACTGTGATCGCGTAGGCACCGTGCGACGTATGAGGCACTCACCCCACCCACCACAGTTCTGAAAAAATCTGCATTGTGTTCTGCTGCCTAGGGGTAAAAACATCGGTGGGTTAAAAACATTGGTGGGGTAATAACCCACCTTAGCTCTGAGAAATCCTGAAATCCACCTTAGTTTTTACCCCACCAATGTTTTTACCCCACCAACATTTTTACCCCACCAATGTTTGTTGGACAACTGTAAATAAAAATATGTGACTCTGTCCGGCAATGTTGCTGGGCACATTCCAAAACTAAGTGTGCCCTCTGAGTGTACCCACCAATACACCTGGAAGACGACACGGTCTGAGTGAGATCGGGCCAGCCCACTTGTTCTAGCCACCGTCCTGCTTCTGCGATATGACTGAGGATGGGCAACGTGTATTGCGTGTCGTCCCACCTATAAGGGGGGCGGCATATCCCGGATCATGTGAAGGGGAAGTGGGCCTGTCTGTGTTGTCTCATAACAGGGATGACCTGGCATCCCTGTGATACAGGTTGTAACAACAGGACAAGGCCAGTGCAAGGATGGTGTCGCCCGAACCCTGCAGGCAACATGATGCGGGGTCGGGGGGGGGGGGTAAGAGAGGTGTTCTTTTGTCAACGTTTGTTGTCTTCAACCCCTCCATCGCCCCCTTCTCTGTCACCCCCTCCCCCTCGCACACACAAAGGTGTCTTCGCTACGGTGCCAAAAACGGCGTGTTGTGGCGCACCTTCTCCTATTTATAGGTGACAACCGCCGAAGTTAAGTCAAGGCAATGCCACCGTGCGGCCAGGAGAACACGAAAAAGCGACCCCATCTCGCCAGGGGGCGGTACGAACATGGCAAAATAATCGTTCAAAATCGTCCAACCTCCGAAGTTTGCCGAAGACATGCCGACGGACGGTCGCGAAGACCCTCACACACACACACACATGGTATTTCCTTATTGTGTTCAGTGCATGTCGCACCGTGCGGTCCGTCAGTTCCCCCTTTTCTTTGTTGAGGGGGGGTGTTATCGTGAGTTCCGGTCACAACGTAAAAGGAAACCTGTGCCAGCACAAATATTCTTTTGCGGGGGCGAAGGGCATATCCACTCATCCCCACCACAGATAATGGGGTGTGGGTGAGAGGGGGGTGTTATCGTGAGTTCGTTGTGCGGCCCCCTCCCCCCCCCCCCCCCCCCCACCGCTTGCCGCGACAATGCAGGCATGTCGCTAAGCGTCGACCGTCGACCCAGTGATTTTGGGTTTCCCCCCCCATAAAAAAGCGTCGACCCAGCGTCGACCCAGTGGACTGGGTTGACGCTTGGTCGAGGCTTGGAGCGTCGACCCAGTGGAACTGGGTTGCCATTCAAGCCTGGACCAAGCGTCAACCCATTTATTACACTGGGTCGACGCTCACCAAGCGTCGACCAAGCGTCAACCCACTTTCACTGGGTCGACGTCGAAGAGAGTATGGTGTTGCAGGAACAGATGCTCACTACCGTGCCTCCGGCGGCTGGGGGGCTCCGCCCCCCAGACCCCCCTGTGGCGTATGTCTCGTACTCAAGTCATTTGATTCCCACCGGGTCAGGGAATCCAACCACTCCAGTCGCCTCAGGGGGACGCAGCCAACTCACACAGAATCTGTACGCCCACAATGAACAGATGTTCACTACCGTGGCCTCCGGCGGCTGGGGGGCTCCGCCCCCCAGACCCCCCATCTCGCGTGCCCGTCTAGTAACCAAGTCCTCGCGCTTTGACGGCCGTGGCATATCAGGGGGCAGCGTCGAAATCATGGTCCCGAAAGCCATTTTTTGGTTTCCTCCGGCACCCGACGGCGCGAGCGGGAGAGGAACCACGGAAGGAACCCAGCGCCTCACACCGTGCCCGCCTAGTGGTCCACCGATGGGAAAATTCGGCAACAACACGAGCGCGCGCGAAGCGCGCGCGAGAAAAACTGACCCCTAGTGTTTTCCCCCCTGATCCCCCCCCCCAAAACAGGAGCGTCAACCCACCAAATCTCCAAAATCGAAAAGTTAGCGACAGGCCTGGCGACAATGTTTGTACCAGACAGAGGAAATGCGACAGACACATGGAAGGGTTCAAGCAAGTGACAGATTCCTGAAGTGTGTCCGTAGTATTTTTGTGGCGGAGAGAGCTCTGGGTTTTTCACAACGGATATCGTCAGATGCAACCCTCAAGACACCCACACACCATCGTTTCTCCCCCCTCTGTCCCCAACAGTATCACCCTGTGCATTATCAGTGAGTTTGTCTCGTCTTTCCGATCCAGTTAGTTTTTTCCTGTCCATACCTTTTTGTGTAAGCTTTGAGGAACGAAACGAAATGCGGTCCACTTGAAAAACGCGTGGATCAGGTCCTGGCCCCACAAGGGGCCAGGGGTACGGGCAATAATCGGCAAACATCGCAGCCGTGCCAAGTTTCGATGATGTCACCACAGCCTTCAGGAGGCATTGTGTGCGCCGATGATGGGTGCAATGCCAGCCTTCGGGAGGCACCATGAACGAACACGAATGAACAAATGAGTGTATGAAGGATGGGCAGAATATGCGGCGTTGGTAGTGCGCACGTGAGTGCGTGCTGAACTGGCTGTGGGGTTTTCCGAAACAAGTCGTTGCGGAGTTAGTGCGGTTACCCCCTTGACGTCGGCATTGCTTTGCTCAAAGGTTGCTGTTCTGAAACTTCGTGCAGAGAGCAATGCCACTGGGATGTCCCTTCGAGCACGGGCAAGGCTTGCTGATGTTCACTGCCGGACTGGCTGGTGTCACCGGTCGGTGCGGAACGTGAGAGAGCCTCCTGTTCAGTGTAGCACATATGTGGTGGCCGTCCAGTAGTGCGATTTTGTTTCGAACGAGACAGTCTTTTGTGTTTTGAACAACCCCACCCCCACTCCCGATATTGGAGGTACCAGTTGGCGGTCTGGGCGTCGTGACAGCGACGCACTTCCTACTTTGGCGACATTATAGCTTGTGGGCACTTTTAGTTGCTGGGATGGTTCATGCACTCTTTGGCACAAGCAGGGCCTCCTGTCGGTGTCAAAAGGATGGTGGGCATCGCTTGCGGGGGGGCAACATCAGACAGCATCGCACAGCAAAGGCTGCGGGAGAGTTGATTTTTGTTTGCCCCCCCAGGCCCTGGGGTAAGGATTTTTGGTAGTTCACGGATTTCCTCCGGGGGGGGGGGTAGGGGGGGTCAAATGCCACCCTTTTACGTGGACAAACACGATTTTTCAAAAAACCGGCGCAGAGGCCCCAAAGCCCCCGTAAACCCTTCAAACCCCCCCAGATCGGTCCGGAAACCCATCGAACCCCACTTTTCCACCATTCCGGGCACCTCAGGTGCCCGAATTGGGGTACCTAAATTTTGTGCCACCGTTTGGTACCGTACAGTGCCACTGTGTGGGAGGTTGGAAAAGAAAATGCCCCAACACACCACATCTGAGGGTTGCAATGCATGTTGCTTGCCAACCACGTCATCCGGTGGGTGTCAGGCGCTATGTAGGTGGCATTAGCCAGGTCTTCGATGTGTTCTGGCTTGTATATATACCTCCCTGCCTGCGGCACAGGCACTGCCTTTGTCCCCCACACCAGCCACAGAGAGCGTATTGTACTCGGTCCACGGTTGCTGATTCATTGTGATGCGTTGTATCCTCGAGTGAACGTCACACACTAGTGGCACCACCACCCGCCATCCGAGAGCTGTATTGACTTTGCGCGCTTCCGTTGTATTCACCTCGCCACGCATATTGCACCGTTCAGTACCAGTGCTCTTGGGCCAGGCAAAGTAGACCGCAGCAACTACCAATTCTGGCACAATGGGTACCACGACAGCGCACTTCATGTGTTCCCGGAATGTACAGCTCGTGTTGCAACAGTCGTTGTCAACACATCCCGGTTGTGGAGCACTGCTGCACAGGAATCACACGACCATCTGGACTGTTCCGTAAAACCGCCGGGGAGGGGGTGGGGGAAGGTGGGAAGGGCGGCATGCCGAACTACAGCAAGGATGGCCAACAATGCGATCACTGCAAACAAGGCATGGGACACAAGAGGGAAAAAAAAAAAAAGAGTCCTGGGTAAGACGTTAAACTGCCTGGGGGGGCCGTCCCCGGACCATGACGGGTGCCTGCACCAGGAGTCTAGCACGGCCGTGGTCCAGGGCATGACCGAAAACTGCTTGGGTAACGAGGCTCCCCAGACCAGGATGGGTGGAGACACCCGGAGTCTAAATAGTCACACCACGTCAGGCCAGACCTTCGCATTGCACTCCGCGAAGACTGCCACACAGCCGCGGGGCAGGTGTGCAGCCTGTGGAAAACCTCGTACAGAAAAGACTGTAAGGGACGACAGCCCCGCCGAGGCGATACAGCGCCAGACGCGGCCCGAGTTTCTGGAGACCGACCGGGGAACTGGTTCGTCTTCAGGATAAGCGCCTCACAGAGGACTGATCCTCACCTGTGTGATCCGTGAACCTCAGCCCCATGGTGCTGGAGTGGAGCGGGTGCCTCGACCTCTTTTCGGGTTTTTTTCTATTTCTTTATTTTCTTTTGGGTGCGTCCACCAAAGAAAACGTGGCCACCCACTCGCAGAGGCTCCCGAAAGCTCCAGCATCAGCTCGAGGTTCATGGAGTAGATCGGTGTCTCCAGAAGAAGGGGATGTCCGGTCGAAGAAGACAAACGACGAAGACAACCACACAGGCCGCACAAAAAAAAACCACATCTGAGGGTTGCAATGCATGTTGCTTGCCAACCACGTCATCCGGTGGGTGTCAGGCGCTATGTAGGTGGCATTAGCCAGGTCTTCGATGTGTTCTGGCTTGTATATATACCTCCCTGCCACCATGCACCGGGAGGCTGCCTGTAGGTACGGAACAGTCCAGATGGTCGTGTGATTCCTGTGCAGCAGTGCTCCACAACCGGGATGTGTTGACAACGACTGTTGCAACACGAGCTGTACATTCCGGGAACACATGAAGTGCGCTGTCGTGGTACCCATTGTGCCAGAATTGGTAGTTGCTGCGGTCTACTTTGCCTGGCCCAAGAGCACTGGTACTGAACGGTGCAATATGCGTGGCGAGGTGAATACAACGGAAGCGCGCAAAGTCAATACAGCTCTCGGATGGCGGGTGGTGGTGCCACTAGTGTGTGACGTTCACTCGAGGATACAACGCATCACAATGAATCAGCAACCGTGGACCGAGTACAATACGCTCTCTGTGGCTGGTGTGGGGGACAAAGGCAGTGCCTGTGCCGCAGGCAGGGAGGTATATATACAAGCCAGAACACATCGAAGACCTGGCTAATGCCACCTACATAGCGCCTGACACCCACCGGATGACGTGGTTGGCAAGCAACATGCATTGCAACCCTCAGATGTGGTGTGTTGGGGCATTTTCTTTTCCAACCTCCCACACAGTGGCACTGTACGGTACCAAACGGTGGCACAAAATTTAGGTACCCCAATTCGGGCACCTGAGGTGCCCGGAATGGTGGAAAAGTGGGGTTCGATGGGTTTCCGGACCGATCTGGGGGGGTTTGGAGGGTTTACGGGGGCTTTGGGGCCTCTGCGCCGGTTTTTTGAAAAATCGTGTTTGTCACCCCCATTTGACCCCCCCTAAGCCCGGCTAAGTTGGCGTGATACGTGATACGTATCGCGTATCAGATACGTATCACGTATCACGATTCGCGTCTCGCGTATCACTGCATGGGGTCAGTGTTTTCGGTCCCCGTACCCAGGAGCCAGCAGATTGCCTTTCAGGGGGTCTGGGGGGCGGAGCCCCCCAGCCGCCGGAGGCCACGGTAGTGAACATATGTTCTCAGGCTGACTTCAGTCAAGCACCTGATCAAATTCGGTGGGTCATTGGGACAATAGTTCGGAATCGCCCTGCTCCCTGGGCCAGTGGGCCCAGGGGGCGGGGGCAGATCAGAAATAATATTCTGGTAGAGCAGGCTGGTCAGGCCTGCCCTCCCAAGGTTTCGGACTGAAATTAAATAGGTGGGGCAGCTGCCCGACCAGGCACGAATCACTGTACACCTTATCCGGACGCCGTATCGGATACGTGTCTAGAAAGGGCGCCTGCCGTATCAGCGCCGTTGCCGTATCGGATACGTATCACGTATCGCCCCCGCCAAAGAGGTGCTCTGAAACGCGTATCATGCCAACTTAGCCCTGGGGGGGGGGGGGGGGGGGGGGGGGGGCTCCCCGCGGGCTGAGGTCAGGCTGGCGACCCAGGTTTTCAGGGTGACACCAGGATTTCCTCGAAATTTTGGGTGACCCCCACCCCCTGGTCGGGCACCCTACCAGGGGGGGGGGGTCACGAGGGGGGGTATGGGGGGGGGGTACCCCCCCTACCCGACCCCCCTCCCGACTCGGGATGGGGGGGGGTCAGGAGGTGGTACTTTCACCCAATTGATGTTCCCCAGTAATAGGTGTAAATGGGCACCCCATGGCCAAAATGACCCCACCGCGATCCGCACAGATTCCAAACGTTCAAAAGAACGGGTTTTTGGAAAATCCGTTCGGGGTAGAGGGGGGGGTCCCGCTGGGTGGGTAGGTGGGGTGTAGTGGACTGGCTGCCTCCCAGCCACCTTCTCCCACGACCAGTCCCTGAACCAGACCCGTGTTTCATGGGTGATACTTGGCTCACACACCATCAAAGTGACCCCACTGTGATCCGCACAAATTCCAAACGTTCAAAAGAAAGGGGTTTTGGAATACCCGAGGAGGGGGTCCCGCTGGGTGGGGTGGGGTGTCATGGTGTGTGTCACCCAGTCACCCTTCACCCATAACCAGCCCCTGAACCAGACCGCTTTTTCATGGGTGAAGCTGGGCACCTAGACCCACAGTGTGACCCCACTACGATCCGCAAAAGTTTCAAACGTTCAAAAGAACGGGGTTTTGGAACACTCGTGGAGGTGGTCCCGCTGGGTGGGTGGGCTGGCTGACTCTCGGCCCCCCTCTCGGCCGTGTGGCTACCTCAGTCACTTTCTCTTCGGACCAGCCCCTGAACCAGAGTCACATTTCATGGACGATGTTTGTCACATAGACCTATAAAATGACCCACTACGATCCGCAAAAGTTTCAAACGTTCAAAAGAACGGGGTTTTGGAACACCTGAGGAGGGGGTCCCGCTGGGTGGGTGGCTGGGTGGGGTGGCATGGTGTGTTACTCCCAGTCACCTTCACCCATGACCAGCCCCTGAACCAGAGCCACATTTCATGGACAAAGCTTGTCACCTAGACCTACAAAGTGACCCCACTACGATGCGCACAGATTCCAAATATTCAAAAGAAGGGGGTTTCGGAACACCCGAGGAGGGGGTCCCGCTGGGTGGGTGGGCTGGCTGACTCTCGGCCTCCCATCACAGTCTCCTATGACCAGCCCCTGAACTAGACCCACATTTCATGGGTGAAGCTTGGCACCTAGACCCACAGTGTGACCCCACTACGATCCGCACAGAGCCCAAAGAGTGCAATGGAAGGGGTCAATCGCGATTCCGCGAGTCGAAGATTCCGCACTTTTGGGTCACTTTCAGGTGATGTCAGGTCCCTGGAGTGACTGCAGATAGCCCATTTTCAGGGTGGGAGCCCTACTCGTACGTCACCCAGATTCAGCCCAAACCCGTGCACCCAGGGTGCACGGTCGCCGAGAGCGCGCGGGCACCCGGAAACAGGTCGCATTTGCGCGCGCTGCCTGCACCCTGCACCACGGACTAGTCGGGCAGTGACGGGTGGGGTCGACTAGTCGGGACGACGGGTGAAAACTCGACAGGCGGCACCCGTCGACTCGACGGGCCCACCCGTCGACTCGACGGGTGAACCTGCTGAAACGACGGGTGTTCCAGCCATTTCCTGTTGATATGGGCCAATTTCCATTGAAAACTAGGGGAGTACCTTGCATGGCATCAGGTTATTTTTCACGCCGAGCTATCTTCCCTGCACAGACCCACCCCCCCATTACTTTCCATTTACAATTCCTACTTGATGGGGCCTCAAGTGCATGTGCGACGGCTGTTCTCGTGGATTTTCATTGTTCGAGGGATCTTGACTCTGACAAACTGTGTCAGTTTGACAGAGCAACCTACTTCATGAAGGTGATCACTTTTCTGCCAGGCAAATTTTCGCCCCAGCCCCCAACCCTTGCACAACCCACAAGGCAGTCTCCAAGATACCGTACCCCCATCACCACCCAGGCCAAGATACCCCAAGATACCATCATCACCACCCAGGCCACCCAGACGAGCCACACCAATCAATGCCAGCGGCAAAGCGTACTGCAGCGCAGGCCCTCGCCAGCGCTGTGGACATGACGGTGTTTGTACGTGCTTGGATCAACACGTACGTTGTCGAGCGTGATGCTGATGGGTTGAGCCACATGACCCTGAAGCAGCTTCTCGGCAAGCTGACGGATACTACCATCAAGTCGACTGATCCCATCATCAGTCTTGCCCTGTACAAAAAGTATGAGAAGCTGGGGGGTGGGGTGATCAGCAAGTCGACCGCGCTGAAGGATGGTCGCACGATGTACGCTGCCCGTGTCAATAGCGGGTCAGACATCGAGTTTGTCGGGTTGGGCCTCCGGAAGAGCAACGGGAAGGACCACCCGACAGGGCTCAAGGAGATGGCCGACGCCTGCCCCGCGGCACCTATCGGTACCGCTGCAGCTATGGTGAAGCTGTACGAGGCGGAGAAGAAACAGGCACAGAAGACCCAGCAGAAGACCGGGCCACCGAAGGCCAACAAGGTGGCCTACCCCCAGTTCTCGGGGGCTCGCAAGAAGGAGGGCGCCAACCTGTACTACGCCTTCGCAGTGGAGGTGGGGTTTGCGCAGCTCCTCAGCTGTTCCCAGAACGGCCACCAGGTGACGCTCTCGTGGACACGCCTGCGGAAGACTAATGATCTTCCGAAGGGCGAGTACTCCACGGTCCTCATCATCCCGCCAGAGTGCCTGCTCAATCTGCAGGTCAAGGCAGAGGCGCGTGATGAGGACGGCATCATTTCCGTCAAGTGTCCGTTGCTGACCAAGCAAGGTTCAGCAATGGACACGACAGCAAGTGATGGCAGCAAGTGGAAGCTGCTGATGGGGGACGATGATGATGATGAAGAAGATGGTGGGGATGAGGGCACCGAAGATGATGGTGGAGACGGCAGTGATGGCGGGGATGCCAACGCCGACACCATCGGCGACTCCACGCCGACCGTGTTCCACAGTGCAGACCTTTGAGCGAGCCAGGAGGAGAGAAACATGATGCATCAGCGAAATACTGACAGCCCCAAGCCCCTGACCTCTGACCCTGGTAAATGATCACTTGTGCCTTTTTCTCTACGGTTTCAACATTTGGGTATCAACTAGCCACTATCAAAGCTGCACTCACTCTTCCATTGCAGGAGGCACCATGCCGGTCGAGGAGGATATCCGCCTGGCCCTGGTGGGAGAAGGCCTGCGTGAGCACAGGTTCGATGCTCAGCTGTCTGGCCGCAAGTGTGGGGAGATGTCGAAAGCGTTGCGTCAGAAGGTGGCGGAGGCCGGGGAGAAACCCCCTCAACTCGGGCTCTCGCGAAAAACTGTCGCGAAGAAGGAAACCCCTCTGCGCGAAGAGGCTGAATACCGAAAGGGAAACCTGAGCGCGACGCTTTGCCACATCATTGATACATACCAGTTTCAGGTCGACAGCCCATTGGTAGTGATCTCGGCGGACGGGTACAACCCGGGATCTGGGAGCAGAACGTCGCGGGAACGGCTGGCCGTAGGCATTTTCGACGGTGCCTTCGCAACACGGTTGGTGACAGTTGCCGATAAGCAGAAGGACGAGTACAGAACGTGGTTCACGTTCAACTTCCTGAAGCAAATCGCAAGAGTGCAGAGAGGGGTTTTCGAAAAGGCGAACGTGATGTTTCGGCTCGCCGGCTTTAGGGTAGCAGGGGACCATCTTGAGCTGTGGTCGGCATTTAGTAAGATGGGGTCATCTTCGCACAGGAGCGCGTTTTGTACCACACCACGAAATGACTGGTTGAAACAGCTCCACGCCTGCCACAGGGCTAGCATCCAGGAACTTCATGAAGCTGGGTTTGAGAGCCTGTACGCAGGGGTGTTCACCTCCACAGCGTACACGATCACACCCCCCCTGCACGACATAAAAGGGGTCATCGCAATACTCGCAGAGATCTTGCCTGACGGACCTGCCGTGCAGAAGGCTGTCCTTGGCAGCTCAACGTGTTCCAACATGACGGGAAACCAGGCCAGAGATGTTCTGAGTCGCTTACTCACCATTACCAAGACGAAGGGGGTGCAGCATCTACTCTGTATTGCAATGGAAATGCTTGTGCATTTCCGCTACAACGACATCCCCATCAAGTACCACCAGGAGGGAAAGTGCGCGAAAGAGTTCATCTTCTCGCTCATCGCAATGCACATCCTTGTGTTTGTCCTGGAGTGGGTGTCACCTGGGAGAACATCCGAGGGGCGTGGTGTTACATATATCCATTCGATGAGCCACTGGTTTGATCCAGAAGATGCACACCCCCTCGCCCTGAGTGACGAGGAACTGGAGAGGGGGAATGGCGTCTCCAAACGCCATGCCCTGAGGGTGACATCGCAGCAGACCGCCGAACGGGACCTGCTGCTCTTCGAAATGCAGAGGACCAAAGGCAAGGGGTGCGGCCTGCTGGACCAACCGAGCACCCCGACCCTCCTGAAGTTCGGCGCGATAAAGCTTTGCTGCTGTGTCACTGCGAGGAACGCTTGTTGGAAGGGAACAACGGCAGCACTGCAGCGGAGACTCGAGTCCCTCGGCCTTGGATCTCACGTCACAAAAAGGGGGCGATGGGGCCAACAATTTCTGGGCGACCCGGAAAACACCACTCCAAAGGCAACGCTGCTCGCATGCATCTGCAAGTCCAAATCCTGGGGCAACAGCGAGGATGTGCCAGAAGTGCCAGAACCAACGCCATCCGGTACAGTGCCTGTGCAGCAGCATATCTGCATTGTGTGCTCCAAAGTTGTCCACACGAGAGAAGCACTGTTTGCGCATTATGATGCTGCACATCGGCCACAAAACAACGCGCCGTGTCAGACTTGCACTGTCACATGCCAGGAGTGCGGCAAACGGACAAAATCGAAGGGACTGAGCCAGCACTACCTCAGTCACCATTCGCGCGTGCTGACACAAAAGCGTTGCTGTGTTTGTTTCGAGCTCTTTAAAACCACTGTAAAGCGCGACGAGCACATGAGATCCGCGCACCCGTAAGTGAGGGGGGGGGGGTGTTTGGCAGTTCAGGTACGTAGGTGATTTTGTTTGTCCTCGAGAGCGGGGTGACGTCGTGGGAGGGAGTTGTTTTGAGGCCCCACCCCCAGGCCCCCTGCCCACCTGGATGGCTCACCCCCCTCCTGGCGGTCCACCGGTGGGCAGCCCCTTCACCAAAGGGAACCAAAGGAATTGTAAATGGAAAGTAATGGGGGGGTGGGTCTGTGCAGGGAAGATGGCTCGGCGTGAAAAATAACCTGATGCCATGCAAGGTACTCCCCTAGTTTTCAATGGAAATTGGCCCATATCAACAGGAAATGGCTGGAACACCCGTCGTTTCAGCAGGTTCACCCGTCGTGCCGACGGGTGCCACCCGTCGACTCGACGGGTGGACCCGTCGTTTCACCCGTCGTCATTTCACCCGTCGTCCCGACTAGTCGTCCGGGCGACTAGTCCGTGGTGTGCACGCCAGCCCCCCCCCCCCTAGGGGGGGTCAAATGCCACCCTTTTACGTGGACAAACACGATTTTTCAAAAAACCGGCGCAGAGGCCCCAAAGCCCCCGTAAACCCTCCAAACCCCCCCAGATCGGTCCGGAAACCCATCGAACCCCACTTTTCCACCATTCCGGGCACCTCAGGTGCCCGAATTGGGGTACCTAAATTTTGTGCCACCGTTTGGTACCGTACAGTGCCACTGTGTGGGAGGTTGGAAAAGAAAATGCCCCAACACACCACATCTGAGGGTTGCAATGCATGTTGCTTGCCAACCACGTCATCCGGTGGGTGTCAGGCGCTATGTAGGTGGCATTAGCCAGGTCTTCGATGTGTTCTGGCTTGTATATATACCTCCCTGCCACCATGCACCGGGAGGCTGCCTGTAGGTACGGAACAGTCCAGATGGTCGTGTGATTCCTGTGCAGCAGTGCTCCACAACCGGGATGTGTTGACAACGACTGTTGCAACACGAGCTGTACATTCCGGGAACACATGAAGTGCGCTGTCGTGGTACCCATTGTGCCAGAATTGGTAGTTGCTGCGGTCTACTTTGCCTGGCCCAAGAGCACTGGTACTGAACGGTGCAATATGCGTGGCGAGGTGAATACAACGGAAGCGCGCAAAGTCAATACAGCTCTCGGATGGCGGGTGGTGGTGCCACTAGTGTGTGACGTTCACTCGAGGATACAACGCATCACAATGAATCAGCAACCGTGGACCGAGTACAATACGCTCTCTGTGGCTGGTGTGGGGGACAAAGGCAGTGCCTGTGCCGCAGGCAGGGAGGTATATATACAAGCCAGAACACATCGAAGACCTGGCTGATGCCACCTACATAGCGCCTGACACCCACCGGATGACGTGGTTGGCAAGCAACATGCATTGCAACCCTCAGATGTGGTGTGTTGGGGCATTTTCTTTTCCAACCTCCCACACAGTGGCACTGTACGGTACCAAACGGTGGCACAAAATTTAGGTACCCCAATTCGGGCACCTGAGGTGCCCGGAATGGTGGAAAAGTGGGGTTCGATGGGTTTCCGGACCGATCTGGGGGGGTTTGGAGGGTTTACGGGGGCTTTGGGGCCTCTGCGCCGGTTTTTTGAAAAATCGTGTTTGTCACCCCCATTTGACCCCCCCTACCCCCCCCCCCCCCCCCCTAGGGCTAAGTTCACGGTGGCCTGGTCAGCTGACTGACCAGGTTTTGACCAGGTCCAAATCTGACCTGGTCATGACCATGTCATACCTGGTCATGACCAGGTCATTTTCACCCATTTTAACCGGGGGGGAACATGTTGAGTGGCCAAGCAGGGGGGACAATTCGCATATTCCGGACTCTCTCCGGCCGTTGTGGAAAGTATGAGTCAAAAGGGTTCAACCATACCCCGAGTCGAGAAAGAAGTCGAAGCTTGAATCATGTTGGGCACAAGGGGAAAATGGTCAAAATTGGCCCAAAATTACCAATAAAATATGCTGCAGTGCAGGGGGGTGGCGGGGGAGGGGAGGGTGGGGTCGGCGACGAAACTTGATGATCAGCAGCTTTGGCCCAAAATTACCAAAAAGGAATGAGGCCCCCTGCCCAGGTTCCCTGCCCGCCTGGACGCACTCAAGTGCCTCACACCGGGTCCCTCCCCCTGGTGGTATCCCAAAAAAATGTCGAGGAGGTCTGCATCATCCCAGGCCACGCAGAAGGCGTCGAGCTGTTTCACAGCAGCCTCGTGGCGCTGTTTGAAAAGCCATCGCACCACCCACTTTGACAAGGAGTGGGGCAGGAAGCTGACACGGAGTGAAGAGGCCGACAAGAAGAAGGCCAGGACACTGCCCGCAGTCTACTCCATGCGTGTCTCTGGCAACGCGCGTCGGAGGCGGCATGAAGCGCCTCACGAGCGCCGACAAGAACTCGTCTGAGTACGAGGTGCTGACGGAAGCGGGGTGCTCGGATGAGGTGCTGGGAACCGATATGAAGAGGCTGCCCACCGCTCAAAGCGCGGTGGGCAGTACTTCTTCGAAAGCAGCTGAAAAACAACTGACCCCGAACCCCCCCCCATCACGCAGATCGGGAGGCATTCGATAGCAGACGTCCTCTTCTACCGGATCATCGTAGAGGTAGGTCCGGGAGCTGACGTGCCCGACGAGCACCCACCTGTCCTCGACGGATCGGTCATGACTGTCACGGTCATGAGGGACCTGCCCTACAAGAGCGAGGTTCCGAATGGTCTGCACGCCCGAACGTTTCACATTCTGGATCCGTTCATTGTGGCGGTGGGGGCAACACCGCAGGCAACGCAGGGGCAGGGTGTCGTGACCATCGACATCCAGTTGGTGAACGCGGTGATGAGGCAGGCGGTGGTGACAAAGAAGCCCGACCAGCGGGCGTGCCAGAGGACGAGAGTCCCATCGGCAGTGCCGTAACGGTTGACCACATCTGATTGTGACACTTTTCAAAGAGTGTAAAAGAATGGAGAAGGGAGTGCCCTGCCTTGAATGCCTCAGGACCCTCAGGATCCTCAGAACTGCCACCTCTCCGACGAAGCGTTCGAGAGGGAGAATGGGGAGAGGAAATCGCGGGCCAGGACAACATCTGCTCGTTTCCGGGAGAGGGACCTGATGGTGTTCGAGCTGGCAAACTATGCCCCCGCGCCAGTTTCGGCAACGACCCCGCAAGAATCTTCGTGTACCCTCTTGCAATACAATGTCATATCGTTGTGCGGGAAGTGCATGACAGCGGGTCCCGTATGGATGAAAAACTTCGATTCGTTTCGGCACCGTCTCAGGACTCTCGGTAGCAGTCGGGTAACCCCTGTCGGCCCGATCGATTCGCTCGGCAAGTGTTCCGATGGCTGGTTACTGACTGGCGATGCTGCCTGCAACAAACCGCGTGGTCTCCGTATTTGCCTCTGCGACAAGCAGCCGCCGATCCACACCCAGGATGCGAAGGACGGCGTGTTACGCAAGGCAGCACTGGCCTGTGAAGCCGACGACGACAACGAAGATCCCGAAGAAGAGGAAGAAGGAGAAGAATGTGAAGAAGCGGAAGAAGGCAGAAAGCTGCTGATCATCAAGTTTCGTCGCCGACCCCACCCTCCCCTCCCCCGCCACCCCCCTGCACTGCAGCATATTTTATTGGTAATTTTGGGCCAATTTTGATTATTTTCCCCTTGTGCCCAACATGATTCAAGCTTCGACTTCTTTCTCGACTCGGGGTATGGTTGAACCCTTTTGACTCATACTTTCCACAACGGCCGGAGAGAGTCCGGAATATGCGAATTGTTCCCCCTGCTTGGCCACTCAACATGTTCCCCCCGGTTAAAATGGGTGAAAATGACCTGGTCATGACCAGGTATGACATGGTCATACCTGGTCAATGACCAGGTATGACCTGGTCAAGATTTGACCAGGTTTTGACCTGGTCAGGGTCTGACCAGGCCACCGTGTTGGCATGATACGCGTTTCAGAGCACCTTTTTGGCGGGGGCGATACGTGATACGTATCCGATACGGCAACGGCACTGATACGGCAGGCGTTGCCCCCAAGCCCCTTTCTAGACACATATCCGATACGGCGTCCGGATAAGGTGTTCAGTGATCTCGTGCCTGGTCAGGCAGGTAGGGCAGCTGCCTATTAATTTCAGTCCGAAACCTTGGTAGGGCAGGCCTGACCAGCCTGCCCTACCAGAATATTATTTCTGATCTGCCCCCGCCCCCCTGGCCCCACTGGGGCCCAGGGAGCAGGGCGATTCCGAACTATTGTCCCAATGACCCACTGAATTTGGTCAGGTGCTTGACTGAAGTCAGCCTGATAACATATGTTCACTACCGTGGCCTCCGGCGGCTGGGGGGCTCCGCCCCCCAGACCCCCTGAAACGCAATCTGCTGCCTCGTGGGTACGGGGACCAAAAACACTGACCCATTCAGTGATACGCGAGACGCGAATTGTGATACGTGATACGTATCTGATACGCGATACGTATCACGTATCACGCCAACTTAGCCCTAGGGGGGGTCGAAAGCCCCCTTTTTTTGTCCCAAAGTGGTGCTTTTCGACATAGCAGCCGCGACCCTCTATTTGACCTTCTGACCCCCCAGAACCCACCATACCCCGGTTTTTGGGCCCAATGAGTCCGATTTTCGGGTTCCCGAGCCCCGGAAAGTCGAATTTTGATGATGTCAAAATTTTGTCCCCTATACTGCACCTCAGGGTCATGGCACGTACGCCTGCCACGGGCAGATAGTAAATCATTATCATCCTGGGACGTCCGAGCGCACGCCATGCTGCAGCTGTGATTTTCTGATGCACCCGCTCATCCGCGCTACAAATAACGTCGTATCTCAATGCTTTGGGCAGTGAGAGAAGATGGCAGCGAATACTGCCATCTGACACAGTCGTTGGGCGGCCTGCTGCACTGGAAGGCAGAACTCGGAGCTGTCAGGAACAGGGAGGACGCCGTCATACCCGACAGTGATGCACTAATGGTGATTCTCTCTTACAAGGCAGGTACACCTTGCCACTGCTGCTGTTATCTGAGAAACATTTCTCCTGTGGATGCAGACAGTCAAACGAGGTGAAGAGCGCAGCGAGTACGCAGCTGCAGCACAGAGATGCGCCCTATCTTATCATCAAGGGTCACTTCCGGGCGCTCAAGACCAGGGTCCTGTGGGACCCTGGTCTCAGAACAGTGTCCGGGTATGTATGCTGCAGTGCAGCACGCGCCTTATGGAACGACGAGTGCGCAGAACTGGCTAAAGAAGCTGCAAAGGATATGCTTGGGACAATCAAGCGTCCTCCATACGATGAGACGAGGAAGGGGGTCGAGGAATCACACAGTGCAACTCCCGCAACAACGATGACACAGAAGAAGTGCGCGCTTCGAATGCACGTCCTGTATAATCAGAGACATTGCTCCTGCACGCCTTGCTCAGCAAGCCATGAGCAAGTCGTGAGGGTTGGTTCGCAAACCCCCCTCCCGACGGAGGAGACCTTTCAACTTACAAAGAGTTCGTGGGCCAGACCAGCATCTCAGTGTCGGAGTAGTGGCCAGTTGTGCCGCCTGTCCCTTGCAGCCAAGTTCCGCACACTGTGAAAGTTGATGACAGTTCCCGCTATGCACCAGTACGCATCTTTGCACGATCTGGCAGTGTATACCGAAGCAGAAACGGGAAGGAGATAGTGGCTGCCCGTGTTCGGTATTTTGGTGCGACGCTGGAGTGAGAAGAGGGTCAAAAGATGCGGTATTGGCACCTATGGAGGTTCTTAATGACGCAGGGGAGGAAGGGGTGGAGGAGGTCGAGGAAGTGGGCGCGCACATGGACTGACGGTGTACTGGTAAACCTGTGCGTGACCCTGAGGTGCAGTATAGGGGACAAAATTTTGACATCATCAAAATTCGACTTTCCGGGGCTCGGGAACCCGAAAATCGGACTCATTGGGCCCAAAAACCGGGGTATGGTGGGTTCTGGGGGGTCAGAAGGTCAAATAGAGGGTCGCGGCTGCTATGTCGAAAAGCACCACTTTGGGACAGGCTTTCGACCCGCCCTACCCCCCCCCCCCCCCGACGTTCACGACCCCCCAGAAAATTACCCCAGCCCCTGTGCCCCCCCCCCCCCCTCCTGGCTTTGACGCACAACATACGCCCCATCTTTTCTTCTGAACCCCTCCCAAATCCGCCAACAGGAGTGTCCCAACCAGCCTCCCACCCCACCCCCTCACAAAGCTAGCTGGAACACTGCAATCCGAATAATGGGGAGATGCCGGAAAACGAAACGACAATGAAACGAAATGAATTGAAACCCAGCTATCCCGAGCCCTGCTTCAACAGCACAACCGAAACGAAAGTCTTCAGTTCCCCGTTCCCTTTAGTTTGTGTATAGCACCACTGATCCGGTGCAGGAGCAGTTGTTTCAATCTATCCAACTGTTCCACACCTCCCCCTTGTGTATTACATCACACCAGTGTCACTCCTGCCAATGCGGTGCAGTGGTTCAGTCCAAGAAGTAACAGAAACGACAAAACCCTTTCCGCAGGCTACACACGAAGGCCGTCATCTGTGCCCCTCTCGCCGAGAGTGGCCCGGCTGCAACCTTTCGAGCTCTTGAGTCCAGCGGGTTGCGTGAATTTTATTTGAAAGAAGAAACCGCGGGGAGAGAGCTGGGGGGCGAAGGGGGTGGGGCTGCCGAACAGCGTGATCACCACCCCCTGTGCCTCGTGGCCCCGCAGGCCATGGTGCTGCATTCTCATCCCCCAGTGATTGGCTGAATGGGCGGCCTGTGCTGTCCGAGCACTCCCATCCCTGAAGCAGTGCGCCCCTTCGTACACCCATTACACGGTGCACCGCTTGAGGGGTCCTGGGAATGTGTTCCGCCACTCTCTTGTCGCCCACACCCTGCCCCGACCCGTTGTCAGCGCTTTGAAGTATTTTCTGATTCGGCAAGCTGAGCGACTCTGGAAAATATCGTGCAGCCGTGCAGCCAGAAGGACCTGAACTAACACCCCCCCCTCTCTGGAGGGGGTGTGACGCGCGCAACCAAACACGTCGTTCAAAATTGACAAATCGCTCGTTCAAGTGTCTATCAAACATTGGCCGTGTGTCAGTACCGCCCCCCCCCCCCCCCGCCATGCATCCGTATCCTATAGCTATACCCACCCATCCCGCACAGCGCTTCATGGGGCCTTCGTTCTGTGTCAAGAGCTGTCGGTTCGGCACCTCTGTGTTATGTGCGGCAGCTCACCTTCTGCACTTCTGAGCGAAAAAGCCCCCTGGTTGGAATATTTTTGATGCGCTCGCTCTTCACACCATCCATGGGTACCATCAATGCGTCTGATGCGTGCAGTGTGTCATAGTGTTTTCCATCTTCAAACTGAAACCTGGGCACTGTGCAGGAGAGGGTGAAGGAGCTCGTCTCGCGGTTCCTCTGGTGGCCAGCTGGGGCAGGAATGCACGCCAACTCCGCCCTGAGTGGTGATTTTTTTTCTGGGGCATGCTCCATTGCAAGCCCCCAGAACAGATTGCATTACGAAGGGTTTGCAGGGCACACCCTTGAGGGCTGTGCATCAGTGTCTGCTGTGTGTGATCCCCGTATGAGCTGTGTCGTATCCGCTGAAAGGCGGGCTGTACACTGGCCTTCTTGTTGTCCAGAAGATGGGCTGTAATCCATCTGTTTGAAAGTGCTGAAGCGAATTCTCAATACACATCGCACAGCAAGGGCTAAGGCGCCTTCAGGTGGTGGGTTGCTGGTTGGTTGACACAGTTGAAACAATGCCTATCCACCCTCCGTGAACATGCAATTCTTTGAGTTCCGAGCGACGAAGCGTGTGCGCGGGCCCCTAAGTGATGAGAGAGTCGTTCGACTGAATCGGCAGGTTTGCAGTTTGCATCACACCGCTTCACATCCTAGTGGGGCACAAGTGTGTGTCCAGTGAATCACTTACCCCCAACACTGTTTAACACGTCGTGCAGAGCTGGGTTGACCTTGTGGCGAAAGGGCCGCGGCACCCTTTATGTCATTTCGGTATCACCAGCCAGACTCAAACCCCCCCTAGACTGACCCTCCAGACTGCCGCTCGGGAAGTGGAGTCCACCGTGCACTCCACAGCATGAAGATTCTTCCTCAGACCCTTCTTGTATGCATCAGAGCTGGCCTTCACTTTGCCAGCCGCCACTCGTGTGCGCAGCTGTGCGCCCCCATCCCTTGCATCCCCAGCTACGAAAGGTGCTGGTTACACTGCACTTACAAACCACCCCTTGTCGGACAAGCTTGTTCTCCACTCGAGTGCAGGCCCCAGTTGTTCTATATTTCCCTGCCCATCTCTCTCTCTCTCGCCCCAGTCTCTTTCTACTCTTTACTGCCCCCCTCTGCAGCTCCACGTGGGCAGGGAAGGGGCCGATCTCGATCCATGCATGTGGCATGTATGACCAAAGGTGCCGCCCCACCCACTCCTCCCCTCTCGCTTCTCTCTGGCTGTGTTGCGTGCGTGCTTTTTGAGGATTTCCGGGGAGTTCCTGGCAATCTCCTCGGGGCGGCACTCCGCCGCCCCATGAGGTCAGCGCAGCAGTTCGCCATCATCCTGCTATAGGTTGTGTGTGTTGGCGCTGCCGAAGCTCCTTTTCGTATCACTATCGCATCTCATTGCATCGCAGTACATCGCTTTCTGAGGATCACGTCAGGAGGAGGTGCTCGGTGAGGTGCTCAGTGTGCTCGGCAATCCTGTTTGCGTATTCTTGCGAATGGGGGTCTTCGCCGGTCGTTATCCTTCGCCAATCTCCGTCGGTTTTCAGCCAAATTCAACCGGAAATGCACTATAATGCACTGATGACCACCCCGTCGCGAAGACCCCCAATGAGATCGCATCAGTGAGGGCTTTCGCTACCCGAATAAGTGAGAGTGAGGGTTTCCCTCTTCCCTTACCGACACTGCCACACTGGCGAGCCGTAGCGAGCGGTGGCTGACTGTGATAGCGGTGGCAGAGGGCCCCCAGAGAGGAGGGGTGATGTTGTGTTTAAAATGTGTGCGACACCACCCCCTCCCCCATCAATGAAAGGTTTATCGTCAGAGAGAGCGAGAGAGAGAGAGAGAGAGAGAGGGGGGGGGTTCGCGTGGCGCGACCTATATCTTCGGCCACACGCGCCCAGCGATCCGGACCAGGGCCTAATCTAAGGGGGGTCGGGGGGGGTCAAAGACCCCCCCCCGCAGTTTGGGCCCCCCCTGGGGGACCCCCCCCGGGGGGGGTCCCCCGGGGGGTCACTTTTAGCGGGGGCGGGGGGGGATTTCCCTGGGGACCAGTAGGAATGGGGTCTCCTGGCTGGGGAGCATGTTCAGCCCGGTGCAGAGCCGCCTTGAGTCTAAGAGCTGTCTGTCAAGTTCGTGCAGCAAGTCGTTGACACGTGCAAGGAACAGATGCTCACTACCGTGGCCTCCGGCGGCTGGGGGGCTCCGCCCCCCAGACCCCCCCTGTAGCGTGTGCCTGTCTCGCAAGTCCTTGAGCGTATGCGAGTGGCCATCTCCGCGTAGTCTCGGGCGCGCGAAGCGCGCCCGAGAAATTTGCACCTGGGGTGAAAAAAATTTGGGCCCACAAAAGTGCGAGACCCCCCCCGAGTCCCAAAATCCAGAATCCTAGATTAAACCCTGATCCGGACCTCAAAAAAAAAGTTGGTCCGCCGCATCCATTCCCGGCCCATCTCCCCTGTCCCCTCCCCTGTCTGTCGCCTTTTTGTTTTTGCCGATCTTATCCTCTTCCCCCCCCCCCCCTAGGGCAGTGATGTTAGGATACGGTGGATACGTATCCGTATCCGTATTCAAATTTTCCAGAAATCGATAGGATACGGTCAGGATACGGTCCATATACTTGGTGGGGGAGTACTTTGGGTACAGACGGGCACACCACACGAAGGCTGTCGCCAGGCGGTGCTGAAGACGGTGACGGACCTGGAACCAATGATGCACCAAGAATGCTCGTGGTGGACGTGGCGGTCAGGGGACGGTCAAGGAGACCAATGGGCGGAAGACGGTCATGTGGAGGTTCTGCAGCAGATTGAGTGCATGTTGGCCTCTGACATGAACCTGCTGCATCCCCCTCTGGGAGGGCCTGGGATCATCCGTGGCTGTGCCCCCAAGGGGGATGAGGAGGAGGGTGCACACCACACGCTGAAGGGACATAGCAGAGCAACGTGCCCGCTCCACAACGGGCATGTTACCCAATGGCAAGGGCAGCTGCCCACACCCCTAGCACCAGCTTACCTGGGCTGGGCCCACTTTGGTAGGCAGAGCGTATCCCGTATCCGGATACGTATCCGTATCCGTATCCGTATCCGTATCCCGATTTTGAAAAACCACCGTATCCGACCGTATTTCTACATCACTGCCCTAGGGGGGGTCACTGGGGGGGACAAACCCCAAAATTCCACTTTCCCTCGGAGGTCATTTTTGGGCCAAAAAAATATGAAAACCCGGTCCAGAATGTGTCGGAACCCGGATATACCCCCAACACAACATGATCTGTGGCCTTGTTACCCTCTCAGACCCCATCCTAATTTTCCATACCACAACTTGTACCTTGCCTACCCCCCGTGGGCAAGGTCTCATCGCGATCAACATGCAATGGGCCAAGAAAAGCTCTGTTCCACCCTTCAAAGCTGCCGAGAGGTTCCTGTGGAGTCTATCGGAACAGCGGTGCAAGCCCTGCTGTGAGATGGCGGTGCTGCAGGTCGCAGATATCGCACAAGAAGGTACCTACCGGTTGTTGTACCGGAAGCACACCGTGGTGAAGGTGCAGCACAGGTGGCACGGTTGCCCCTGTACGAACACATACTCCACTGCAGCGCTCGCACCCTAGTGCTGACGTGAGCCGAGGTCGGTGTGGATCGAATTCAAACAGGTGTGGTGCACGACTGGCTGGAGGGTCTCCTCTCGTCAGTGACAGTACAGCTGATCAGCCGCTTTCAGTGTACAGCCTCAACGGCGACTGCACTCGCACAGGTCAACGCAAGCGGAATAGTGAATACTGAGGTAGGGAAATCCTCCTGTACCCTCGGCAGAGGGTGTGCGCGCATTTGCGAAGCTACCGCGTCCCCAGACAACTGCCCAGGAAGCGTTCCGGGAGATACTTGACCCACAAACAGGGCGAGATCCGCAGCTTCCTGGGAAGGAAACGGGGTGCTGAATTGATGGATCGCGACGAGGAGAGCGGGCTCCACCAGGATGAATTCACCATACTTGAGCTCCAGGAGAACCTCCTGGACGATATGTATGCGGAACTTGATACAATGCCTCTCCCAGTGGTTGTAGTCAAAAAATGACGAAGCCACGCTACTACCCCGAGGTACAAGTTCTGGTAGGAAAAATTAAAATGGGCGAAAAATGCCTTCCCGGGTGTCAAAAATCACCGAAATGGGCCTAAAACCTGTTTTCCACCACATATCGGCCAACAGATACCCAAAAATAGGCTCTCCGGGGGTCGGAATGGGGGTGTCAGAAAAATTGCTGTTTGTCTACCACTTTTCCTTAGCAGTGACCCCCCCCCTACCCCCCCCCCCCCCCCACCCCCCGCCCGCTGCCCCACTGCACCCAACAAAGTTTGCTTGCCGGAAACGTGATGTGGCCTTGCGGTTTAACCCCATTCCACCCAGTGTCACGTGAGTAGTTACCTCTCCCAGCAAGCTGTTGTGTTGGCGTTGCACCCCTAGCTTCCCTCCCCCCCGCCCCGCCAATTCCACTAGACCTGATACACTGCCTGCAGCTGGAGTGAAGGGGGGGTGGGGGGTGGGATCGATGCGAGCTTCGCCTTTAGCACACACCCACCCTCCCCCCTTGCTCTGTTCTCCAGGTTACGACCCAATTACCCTTGAAGCTTTGGTTTGCTGCAGGTTGCCTGGTCACAAAGGCACGAAGGAGCACGTCGCAGTTCACCACACTTTCCGCCCCCACCCCTCGCTGGGTGCCGCACTTTGCCAGTGACCCGACACCCTCTCTCTGGCCCCCCACCTCTCTCATCACCCGTTCCCCTCCACCCTTCCCCCCCTTTTTTTTCTTTCTTTCTCTCTCGTTTTTCACGATAGCCTTGTGAACAAAATTATCGCAACAACCTGGCCGCGGCCTGAGGTCGACTGCTGAGTTCTCCCGCGGCGAACCAGGGAACTGCGCAAGCAAGCGGAGGGGGCGGTGGTGCCCCCCGCCGTGGGATGGTATCCTATTCGCGACGTTCTACCTCACGCTCCCAACTTGCACCCCCTCCCCCCCCTCCCACCGTCCCCACCCCACCCCCTTGTATGCCCTGTTCTGTCAACACCCTCGCACAGTGTAGGGCGGGGATAGTGGGGAGCAGGACCCGTGCAGGGTCTACCCACCCCCGCCCCCAAAATGTGGTCAGCACACAGCACCCACCCTCCCACACCCCAGAAGCCGCATTTTTCATCTCTTCACCGAGGGGGGGGGGGGCTGGGTGGGGGGGGACCCGATGCAATCGTAACTTCCCGGGAAAGCCTTGTCTTTTCGTTGTAGTTTAGTTGGACTGCGTGTCCCCCCACCCAACACCCCCACCCCCCCACCCCGATAGGGCGGTGCTGCCGCGATGTTCCGCCAAACCCCCCCAACGCTGTTCCGCCATCTGACGTTTGAAGGCGCAAAGGCGAATCGTTTGGGAGGGCGCTCTCCTGTGTTTGGTGCGCACAAGATGGTGCTGGCCAGTACAGCTGTCCCGCAGAGAGGTGCAGCGCGGGGCCGTGGCGACCGTGTCTGGGACAGGAGGCCTGAGCATCTGGGGAAGGAGTTTGGGCGGGATTTCCTGAACAAAAGCGTGCTGCCTGGGGCCCAGAGCCACGAGTTCCTGATGAAGCCGCGTGCGAGAGACCCCAAGAGAGGCGACTTGGATCGGGCGATACAGCATCTTATTGTCAGCCTGCAGAGGCAGGTTGACTTCTACGGGAGACGTGAGGTGCCACAGAGGATTTTCCAGGGTGAGTGTTACCTGACCCCCAAGCCTGCAGGCATGCGTGGGGAGGAGGAGTCTGTCCCGCAAATGTCCTGGGTGGAGATGTACAAAAAGATCGACACCGGTTATGTCCCAGCTGATGCTGCCCAGATCGAGCCCAACCGTGAGGAGGTTCTGTACCGCATCCAGAAGCACTTCAAGCGGAAACGCATCGAGCTCCGCCTCGACCAATACACCTCCACCCCGCCCGGCTTCACCTGCCACCTCTCCTGGAGAGAGGAGGACGACCACAGGGCGCTCACCCCTGAAGGCGCTGACATCCCCGTGCCCCGTGTCGATCTTGCCCAGCCAATCAGGTTCGGAAGGAAGGGTGCCGGTCTCGGCATGCACCAGGGAGGCATGTGAGATGCTTCGCCCGCGGTGGGGTCGGGGGGGCTCAGGAGGGGCGGGATAGGCTATGTGGTCTACTGTGTATTGTGTGTGTCGGGATGGGGGGGGGGGGAGGGAAGTGCGCTGTTTCCCTAGGGGGTGTGTGTGTGTGGGTGAGTGGTGTGTTGCAGCTGCCTGAAGTGGGGTGTGGGGGGGGGGGGGGGAAGGCATGCATGCCAACTAACGAACGGACTCTCTCGCCCCTCCCCGCTGCCTGGATGGAAGGGGGGGGGGGGTGTGTGCGATGAGAGCAGAGGCTGCAGGTTCAGTCAGCACACATGCGTCCCCCTCCCCCCCCCCCCCCTCCCCCCTGCTCTGAACTGACCTGACACTCTCCCTCCCCTGTCCCACTGCATTGTCACATTTAGTCACAGGGAGTATTAGTTCAATTCTCAATCAAACCACACGCGCAGATTCCCACCCCCGCCCACACCCCTCCCTCTATACACGATTAGCGCATCCGTCACACTGTCTCCTGTCAGCCGCAAGAGCCAGTCAGCCAGGCTTCCTCGTCGACCAGTGCGGGAAACGGATTCAGCAGAGATGTCGCTTGCGTCGACTGCGGCATCGACAGGGGCTGTGGCCCTGGCGGTTGGGCTTGTTGCTCTCAACCATGTGTGCCGGCGCGGAGGGCGGCTGCTCGGGGGGAAGGCGGGGTCCCCGCTCGAGCCGTCTTCTTCTTCGCCTTCGCCTGCTGCATCCGCATCTCGAGCTGTGCCCCTACCCCCACGGGCTCTCAAATTGCAGGCCGGGCATAACGACGAGGGGGACAAGCAGCACCTTGTGTGCGACGTGCGGCCGCTGAGTTGTCCTCCGGACGGCTTCACCATGGGGTCCTTTAATATTCTCAACAGGTTCTTCTACAGGCGGAGCTATAGTGACTACTGCGGGGAGCGGAATAAGTCGTGGGAGCACCGCCTCGGGCTGTTCAGGCGGCTGATTCCCCACATGGACTTCGACCTGCTGGCGGTGCAGGAGGCGAATGTCGGAATGTTCCCCGACGAGTTTTCCTTTGTGAAGGAGAGTGGGTATGAGATTGTGCGCCCGTGGGATAAGTCAGCTTTGAAGGACCCCGAGAAGGCGTCGCGCCTCGCCAAGACGGCGCTTCTCTACAAGGCTGATAAGTTTGAGCTGGTGTGGTCTGACAACCGCAGCCGCACGCTGCTCTGCGCATTGCGGCACAGGCAGCATGGCAGGCTTGTCTACATCGTCAACTGCCATCTCGAAGGCAACCCCATCAAGGTGGCGGACAGATTCTCCCAGCTGAAGTCCGCATTCAAGGTTGTGGAGCGCCACCAGCGTTCACAGCGAATCGAGCCCAGCGAAGCAGACCTGGTGGTGTGTGGCGACTTCAACGCTGGGAAGGAGAGCGCGCCCTACACACTGCTGTCTGAGGGACGCCTGTCTGCGTCGTTCCGCGACCCCTACAATGAGGAGGAGGCAGTCACAAAGGAGGACTATACGATGCCCTATGCGATGCAGGATGCGTACAGCGCGCTGCGGGAGCCTAGCATGCCCACATTCCTCGCCAACCAGCGGCCCTCTCTGATCGACTTCATCTTTGTGTCGCGCCACCTGACAGTCAAATGCAACAAGCCTATCCTCACGGACGACCAGTGGGAGAACGCCCGCCTCACCGGCGTGCCTAACGACTGGCACCCCAGCGACCACTTCGCGCTTGGCACAGCTGTTTCTTTCCCTGCGCAAAGCGCAGGAGGCCAGTGATCTGTGAGGAAGGGGTTGAAGGGGTCGGTGGGGGTGAGGGACTGTGCGCCAAGAAGAGCCCATGCATTTCTTTTGTTGCTGTTGTGGGGGGGGGGGGGGGGTGGTGGTGGTCTGTATTGCTTCAGTGTCGCCTCGGCGTGGCTACCTTGCTTCCCGCTGCGCTGGCGCCGCTGATGTACGCGGACCGGGGGGGGGGGGGTGGGGTGGGGTGGGAGGTGAAACGGAGTAGGGGGGCAGGGGTTGACAACGCCGCCCCGACAGTCGCCACAGCCCATCACACCACCCACCCAGCCCCCCCAGTCCCCCCAATCCCCTATCTTTGTTCATCCCTTCCCCCGTTTACTTTCTGGCGGCCCAGGACGTGCGCTAGCCCCAACACGGCCTGTGGTTCCGTCCCGTTCATTGCCGTGCCCATCAGCAGGCTGCCCGTGAGGACGGCTGTATGATATGTGTCCTATGGCTGCCCGATTCCAGTTTGGCGCCTCTCTGATGAGGATCGGCGCTCCCACACCCAGCTGTTGGTTGGAAACGCTCGCCCTTCGGCCCGTGGGGGATGGTGGGTGGGGGGTGGGGAGACGGAGATCCAGGGCTGTTCAGAACAGAGTGTCGGGAGGCCGAGAAGCCGTGTATGCCGTGTGCCCCGCGCCCTCGCTTCCTTTCTGCGTCTGCGCTTCAGGCAAGTCTTTATTTATTGGTAGTATGTTGCCAACGCACCAGCCCGACGACACTCAGGTTATCGTACACACACAGTTTTTTATCACAATGGCCAGGGACAAGAAGGACCGCAAGAAGGCGAAGGAGGCGAAGGCGGACAAGAAGGATGAGTCCGGCCACGGCAAGGGTGGTGCGACGTCGAAGACCGGTGCGGTCACCAACTTCGCCCCCCCGAAGTACGACCCCCAGGAGAGGAACGTGAAGGTGCAGTCGATCGACATCAACTACTTCGGTGCCAACGTCCTGGTTGAGCAGGACCTGCACCTTGTGCAGGGGCGCAGATACGGTATGCCTGATGATTGAGCTTGCTGTTGAGTTCGGGGGGTTCCTCGGCACCACACCCACACACCATAACGACACCAACAGGTCTGATCGGGCCGAACGGCTGCGGCAAGTCGACGCTGCTGAACGTGCTGGGGCAGAACGAGATTGACCTGCCCCCCAAGGTGACTGTGTTCCACCTGAGCGAGGAGGTGGCGTCCACGGATGTCAGCGTGCTGCAGACGGTGATCTCTGCCTCCACAGAGCAGGCCACCCTCGAGGCGGAGCTGGAAGTCCTGCAGGAGAACCCTGAGGACGAGGAGAACCAGGTGCGCATGGACGAGATCTACGAGCGCATGGACGAGCTGGAGGCTGAGCCCGCGGAGTACCGTGCGGCCCGTATCCTTGCGGGTCTTGGGTTCGACCAGAAGATGCAGGAGCGCCCGACGAAGTCGTACTCTGGTGGGTGGCGTATGCGTGTGGCCCTGGCACAGGCCCTGTTCATCAACCCCTCGCTGCTGCTGCTCGACGAGCCGACGAACCACCTTGACATTGAGGCCATCGTGTGGCTTGAGAGGTACCTCGCCAAGTTCAAGGGGATCCTGCTGATGACGTCGCACTCGCAGGACTTCATGAACGCTATCTGCACCAACGTCCTGCGCATGTTCAAGGGCACTCTTACCTACTACACGGGTAACTACGACAGCTACGTGCAGCAGCGTGCGGACAACGAGGAGAACCAGATGAAGAAGCGTGACTGGGAGCAGGCGCAGATTGCGAGCATGAAGGACTACATTGCTCGCTTCGGTCACGGTAGCGCGAAGCTGGCCAAGCAGGCCCAGTCGAAGGAGAAGGTGCTGGAGAAGATGACGCGTGGCGGTCTGACGGAGGCTGTCGAGCGTGAGGCGAACGTGAACTTCCACTTCCCCGACGGTGGCAAGCTGCCCCCTCCGGTCATCGCCTTCAACGACGTCAGCTTCAAGTACCCCACGCAGGACAAGATGCTCTACAAGAACGTCGAGTTCGGGCTGGACCTGGACTCGAAGGTGTGCCTGGTCGGGCCCAACGGTGCGGGTAAGACCACCCTGATGCAGCTCATCACCGGTGAGCTGGAGGCCACGGAGGGGTACGTCCAGCGCAACCCCAAGTGCACCATCGCACGCTTCGCGCAGCACGCTGTCGACCAGCTGCCGCTTGAGCTGACGCCCCTTGAGGTATGCACTGTGCCACCACTGCGCCCCCCACACCCCACCCCCCGCCACAGTACATGCAGAAGGAGTACTCTGACTGCAAGTCCCTTGAGGAGCACCGCTCCGTCCTGGGCCGCTTCGGTATCACGGGCAAGCCCCAGACGCAGCCCATGAACGAGCTCAGCGACGGGATGAAGAGCCGTGTGACGCTGTGCTGGATGTCCCGCAAGTCCCCCCACATTCTGCTGCTCGACGAGCCGACGAACCATCTTGACATGGTATGCAGGCATCAGCGCCACATCAGACAATGCTCACCACCCCACACACACACAGGACTCCATCGACGCGCTGGCCCTTGCCCTGAACCAGTTCGAGGGTGGTGTTGTGCTGATTTCTCACGACATGCGTCTGATTGCCCAGGTATGCTTACCAGTCTTACGCTTTACGCCTCCTTCAAAATCATGCCTTGTTGTTTTCCCACCACCACCACACCCCTCAGGCATGCGCTGAGATCTGGATCTCTGACAACGGCACCGTGACCAAGTTCAAGGGTGACATCTCCGACTACAAGGCGCACGTGGAGAAGCGTATCCAGGCCGCCCTCAAGCAGTACGAGAAGAAGTAAGAGCACAATCTTGTATCTGCCTTGGCCTCCCCTACGAGCCTTCCCCCTCCCTGCCTCGACGCTCTGCTGGTTTCAGCAGAGGAGGAACGGACAGAATTCTATGCCTTTACGTAGAGTGAACGAACGGCGGGGTGGGGGGGTGCGCGAAACAAATAAAAAGTGGGACCGGGTTGGGTTGGGGTGCGGTGCGGCGCGGTGCAGGAAAGACCAGGCGTCCGGATCAGAAGTCAAAAAAATCGGGGGGGGGGGGGGCTGTTGTTGTGTGTATGGGAATACATACCTAGCTTCTCTGCGTTGCTAGGGACTTTTTATTTCTGACCGTGTCTTTTTGTTATCGACTGCATCGCACCCGCCTCTCTGTATGCCCACACCTCCACCCCACCCCACCCCACCCCCCCTCCCTGCACCGGTTGAACCTATTTTCTCACTTCGTGGTTGCACCTCCCGCCTTTTCCCCCTCCCTCCGGTAGCCGGTGTATTTTTCTTTTTCTCTTTTTCATCCCGACGAAATGAAACTGATCTGGCCCACAAGACCCAGCCTGTTCTTCAGTGGGGGCTGATGGCAACGCTGATCCAGAGAGCCAGATAGGGTGAGGTCGAGCTTGGAAGGGTGTTGGTGTGAGATGAAAGTGCTGTTGGAAGTGAGAGACGATCGATCCTCGGCATCGAGACGCATGCGCAAAATAAAAACATACCGTATACGTAAATATTTTGGAACGTAAATATTATGGAACGTAAATATTTTGGAACGCTGGTGGGTTGGCGTTCCAGATTTTTTTCGTTCCATAATATTTACAGGGCTTTCTGCGACTCGGGGACTTGGACCAGGTGATCGGACGGCATACAGAGTCCCTGACGGGACCTACTCGTGCACTTTTCGTGCGATTCCTGAGGCAAGCCATCCTCACCTCCGAGTCCCCAACTGGCCCTGTAAATATTTTGGAACGTAAATATTATGGAACGGACCGGGCAAAAATGGGCCCGTTCCATAATATTTACGTTCCATAATATTTACGTATACGGTAACAAAAAAACCTCTTTTCCGGTTCGTTTAAAAAAGCACACCCGAACATACCCCTTGCAAAAGAAAAGTACCCTCTTCACCCGCTCATTTCTTACTACCCACAACTCCGGAAAAAAATATTGTGCATCGCGTTTTCCCTGAGGTATCTCGAACAGCTTTCAGCACCGAATCGTCACCCAAGTCTCGCTCTCTCTGGCGGTGCCCGTGGGTGTGGGTGTGTGTGTGTGTGAGGGGTTTGCGTCTCTGGTATGGTGTGTATGGGTGGGGAGGGGAAGGGGGGGGGGGGGGATGGTGGTTTGGTACGTTTGGCAGACATTCCTAACCTTTTCCGACTTCGTGTTGTATTTTTTTTGCCATCCCGTCCGCTTTCTCTGGGTTAGTATTTTACCCCCCCCCCCTTTTTCCCCACACACGCACACGCACACCCGAAACCCCCCCACCCCTCGTCTGCCACTTTCACCTTTTGAGCATATTCACGACGTGTTAAAGTGGAGTGGGGACATATCCAACACCCGGTGTCTGGTGCCATTTTTGCGCGCCACTTTGCCTGCCGCTTCGATGCCCAGTACCCGGTGTTTGCGCCCCGCCCAACCGCCCCCAACCCCCCCGTAAACCAATACAGTTACTACCCTTATCAAGCAATTGCCTTATTTTTATCCATTGCCTTTCTTTTATTTTCTACTTTCTTGGCGTTACCTTCCCCCCCCCCCCCCCCCCCCCAACACCCACTTCCCCCCTCGGGCGGAGGGGTGACATGAGCCACCCTCACAGTGTCTCCTCGTTCTCCTTGAACCCCTTTGCGGGGAGAGCTTGTTCTGCGAGGGAGAAGAAGAGAGACTAATCTGACCCCCCCACCCCGCCCGCCCCCCTCTTCGTGACTTGTCCACCCACACTCGCACGCGATGTCATGGAGAAAGGGAGTATTATAATTGATCATCAGTGCATACCCACGCTGGTATGCGTGTGTCCGTGTCTAATGTGGTGGTGGTGGGTTCGGTGTGGGTCTCTGGGTGGCCAGCCGTTCTCATCTCATCCTCGCTCTGCACGCGCGGGTCGCACAAAAAAAAAACTCACCCTCATTTTATTGACAAAGAAAAGCAAAAAATAAAAGTAACGCCGATATTCAAAAAAATCATGGATGTAGATGCGTTCCTGTTGATTTCTTGCCCAAACCCCCCCCCCCCCCCCCCGCCCTGTCCCCCCCCTCTTCCTTCCGTGTGCCATCTTTTTTTTGGTCGTCGATACCAACAAACAAGGGGAGCCATGGAAGTGAGGGGGGGTGGGGCGGGCAACAAGGCGTGTTGTCGATTGGCGTGAACCCTATTTTTTAAAAAAAAAGGAGAATACAGGCCCTGGAGAAGACGAGGTGGCGGGCCGGAAAAAAAACAAAGCTCCGATGATCATATGGAGGCGCTGCGCCTGTTCAATTTGGTTGTCGAGAACGCGAAGAAGTTATGAAATGGAAAAAGATCATGATTTGCGGAGGAGAAGGAGAACAAGCAATATCACTGCGAAGAGGCTTTGTGTGTGTATGTGCCGTATCATTCTACCGGAGTGACTACCACCCCTTTTTTTATATAGGTGAGCCGTCGATACAACAGCAACAAGAAGAAATGACTATCACGCGGGCATCCGAGAGTTGGGGGATCTGAGAAGTAAGGCACCCCCCGCCCCACCACCACCCCACTACCACCCAGATCGGCACTCTCTGCGTGTTGTTTGGTGTTGCGCAAATGCAGGTCACTGCCCCAGAGTGTTGCATCCCCCAATCCGTTCTGCCTCCACATCACGCCAACAGGCCCCCCTGCCCACCCCGACACCATGACGAACTTCCCCGACCGTCCGACGTATGAGATGAAAGTCCGCACGTCGTTTGAAGACTTTGATCTGAAGAAGACACGCGCCATCACGCTGGACGCATTCGCACAAAGCTTCGCCCGCCTCGCCCTTGACATGCCCCCCAGCACCGTGCAGCAGCTGTTCGGCAGCATCGATGCCAACCGCGATGAGCACATTACCTACCCCGAGTGGCAGCGCTTTGCCGAGATGTACCCCACGCTGCTCGACTGCATCTACTACCGTGCGAAGGACTACTGGAGCAACGTCATCCAGAAGGAGAACATCCATAAGGCGGCAGACGCGGTGCAGCTGCTGCGGCAGACGGAGACGGAGCGTGTTGCGGCGCACTCTGCTGCGCAGAGCGTGACGGACGCTGCGGAGCAGGCGCTGGAGGCGCAGCGGCAGCTGCTGCGGGACGCGGAGAACCAGGAGGTGCTGGCGCTGAGCGCCACGGAGCTGGCGAGGCGCGACGTCGAGGCGGCGCGTGCGGAGCTGCTGCAGCGGCAGGCGGAGCTGACCACCGCGAAGGACACGGAGCGCCTCGCCAACACCGCCGCCTCCGAGGCGCAGCACGCAGCAGAGGCTGCCGCACGGAGGGTTGCGGCACGCGAGTCGCAGCTGACGCTGTCGGAGGCGCGCCTCCGTGAGATCGAGCGCCTGCTGGTGGAGCAGCGTGCCGTTGTCGACGAGCACCGCGCAGAGGTCGACAAAAGCCGCAGCGAGATGAACAGCTGCGACTCCCGCGCACGCGAGGCTGCTATGATCCAGGCAGAGGCATCGCGCGCCCTGCACGTCGCAGCCGACAGCCTGGCGCGTGCAGAGGAGGATGTGCAGGTGCGGCAGGCCGCCGAGAAGGACGCGCAGGCTCGCCACCGCCAGGCACAGCTGCAGGTGATGGCAGAGGAGTCTGCCACCGCCGACAAGCTGAAGCACCTCGCTGCCGCACGGGAGGCGGAGGAGCTGAAGCGCCTCGAGGTGGACGACGTGCGCCGTGCGGTGCAGAACGGCGAGCGCGACCTGCTGCAGCTGGAGACGGAGGAGCGTGCCTTTGTCAAGCAGCGCCTGACGGTGAACGATGAGGAACGCCCCCTCATCGACCGTGAGGTGTCCCTGCGTGCGGAGCGCCAGCGCCTCGAGTCGTCAGAAGCACGCCTCGTGCACGACTTCGTTGCATACACCGGCCGCTCCGGGGAGGCGAGCGTGCCGCCGCTGCAGATCGCCAACATCCAGCCGCAGCAGCGCATCGGCACAGGGCTCCCCCCTTCGCCGGGGCGTGGGCTCACGCACACACCCCGCCTGGCTGGCCGTGTCACGGCCTCCCCTGCTCGTCCTTGAGGAGGGGGAGGGAGGGGTCGGGTGGTTGGTGTGAGCGAGGGAAGGAGAGAGAGGGTGCGGGCATCCTCGTGATGGGGATATTCACACCTGAAGCATACGAGAGAGAGAGAGAGAGAGAGGGAGAGACGAGAGAAAGTCACATGTGCCTGTCATAAACGGCGGCCTTGTGTTGCAGTGTACCCTATGTATGTTTGTCATCGCCGCTTTGTTGTATACAAACTGTAGATCTTTTCCTTTTTACGCACACGACTTTCGCGCGGAAAGTGTCATTCAGCTCTGCCAAACGTGCTCTACACACCACCCCCTTCATCAGGCAAGTGGGTTTGTAAGTGTGTGTGGAAGCGTCAACGCATATTTATTTTTAGTGAGAAGAGTCAGAAGCAGCGAAAAGGGACGAGCGGAGCCGCCAAAGCGCGTGAACAAAAGCAGCGGGGACGCGTGTGTTTTACAGGACCGCCAAAGCGCGTGAACAAAAGCAGCGGGGACGCGTGTGTTTTACAGGACCGCCAAAGCGCGTGAACAAAAGCAGCGGGGACGCGTGTGTTTTACAGGACCGCCAAAGCGCGTGAACAAACGCAGCGGGGACGCGTGTGTTTTACAGGAGCAGCGGGGTGAAGGACCAGCGGTGGTGACGGACAGCAGAGCGTGTGTGTTTTACAGGGGCGCCAAAGCGCGTGAACAAAAGCAGCGGGGTGAAGGATCAGCGGGTGTGAAGGACAGCTAGAGGCGTACGACAAGCAGAGTAGTGAGGAAAGATGGACGTCGACTGGGCTTTGGTCGAGGTGCCGGCCCTCTCTATGGAGCCCGCAGCGGAGCCGATGCAGCACTGCGTGTTCCCCACATGCGCCACCGTCCATGAGGGCGGAACGGCGCACGCATGCAACGCCTGCGGACAAGCCACGACGAGGACATGTGTGCGGGCGCATCTGCACCCGAAGGCGGTGGCGGACGCCTTCGTCGCCCACATGGGCAGCGCCGGATGGGTATGCCCAATGTGCGCGTGGACGAAGATGCAGGCAGGCGGCGCGGCAGCAGCGGAGGAGGCCGCTGAAGAGGAGGACGGGCTGGGGGCGCTGCCCCAACTGGGAGCCGGTGAAGGGCTCAACATGGAGGCGCGCATGACTCGGCTGGAGGCGAAGGTGGAGGAGCAGGCCGAGACCATCGCCGATCTGCAGAGGCAGCTGCAGGAGGCTGACGAGGGGTTGCCGGACGACTTCTCGCCATACGCGGTCGCGACGTGGCGCCCTGGCATATGGAAGGGCGCGGTGCGGCGGCAGATCCGGGCAGAGGTGTCCCGCGTGTTCCGGGAGGCGAGCCTGCCAGCGTCGGGCACAGATGCGGGGGAATGGATGCACAGCCTCCGCAAATGCTTCGAGCACTTCGACGACGTGCTAAAGCTCATGAAGATGAACACGGAGGAGGAACCCAGCCTGCTGCCCCTGCACCGCATCGTGTGCGAAATGTCGGCTCTGGCCTGCCTCACGGGGTATGTGGCACGTGCCTACTACGAGCACAAGGCGAAGAACATCCCACCCCTCACGTTCTCGGCGTCTCTGCACCAGCGGCTGGTGGGAGAGGCGAATGATGCGCAGGCGAAGGCGAACCCGCGCCGTTTGGTACCACCGCGTGTGCAACAGGGGGCTGACCCGCGCTACACGCCGTACCCCACCGGGAAGACGGGAAAGGGGGCGGAGCAGAGGGCAGTGGGAAAGGGGTCGAAAGGGCCCCGCGGGGGACAGTGACTCCAGCAGACCACCCACCCAGGAACCAGCCCAACGCCGCCCACACCATCCCCATACGAGTTCATCCTGAAAGAAAAGAAGCAAACCAACAAGGGCCGCCCCCGCATCAATCAACAACCACTGTCGAGCGAGATGAGGCTGATCATCATGGAGGCCACGCAGGAGGCTTTGGGGAACGCACTGTCGAGTTCGTACTGGACGGCTCTGCGCAGGAGCTACGAGAGGTACCGCGAGTTCAGAGAGGAGTGGTGCAGGGGGGAGGGCCGCACACTACGACACGAGGAGGGGATCACCCTGTGGATCACACACCTGCGGCTCAACGGACTGTCCGCCCCATCGGCGCTGCAATACCTGGGCAACATCATCGCGAGCCTGCGCCGCTTCGAGTCGTGGGAACAGGAAGGACACGTGCTACGGGACTTCAAGCGAAGCTTGTGCCGCAGCGGGGCATTGAAGCCAGCACAACAGGCGCACCCCGCGACTCAAGAACAGGCAGCACAGGCAGTGGCTCAGGAACCGCGGCCGCGGGTGCGTCTGGCCGTCGCAATGATGTGGCACGGGGCGGCGAGAGCGTCGGATGTGCAACGATTGTCAACGCGGGACATCCAGACGGAAGCAAAGTCAGACCAGATCACCATCGTGTGGACCACCACGAAGTCGGACCCCTTCCAGCTGGGGAAGACAACGGGTATGTCACTGCCACCGGAGATGCTGAAGATCCTGCGGAGCCGTATGAAAGAGCTAAAGACAGAAGGGATCCTGTTTCCCCCGAGCGTGACATACCGATGCATCGCGGCGGCGGTGAAAAGGGTGGATGCCCGATTGACGCCGCACTCCCTCCGGAGGGGGGCCCTCCACCATCTGGCACGCAACGGGGTGCCAGTCGAGAAGCTGATGATGCTGTCGCGACATGCGACCCCCGACGCGGTGTTTCGATACATACCAGCAGCAACGACACAGCGTGTGGCAGACACAGCGGCACTGTCCAAAGAACTGGCCAAGAACGCGTGAGACACAGGGGACCAGAGTTTAGCACACATTTCCCGTACAAAAGGAGGCGAGACATCACACGTGAACTACGACGGTATGACTACCCGACAGGGGGCGGCGCAGCAGGGGTCGGTGGAGGAAAGGACGGTACCGGCGCGGGGCCCGGGCCGACTCACAACGATGACCCGACACGCGCAGGGGATCCAGCCGCACAGCCGAGAGAGCGCCCAAAGACATACCACAGGCCTCAGCTCTCCATCCAAGTATACCAACCTCCTGAAGAAAACGACAGCTCCGACGACACGGCGGACACCGACTCAGAACACGGACCGGGCATAGACGCCGATCTCTACGGGGAGAGTGTCGGCGTGCACCACAAAGGACATATCGTGCGACCTGCCCATGAAAGGCAAGACCCATCTGAAGACGACCGCCTTGCTCCGATCTGCGACACGCGCCTCAACCTGGCGCGACTCCGCGAGCTGGACTCCAACGAGGAACTGCGAGACGTGTTGGACCTCATTACAGACCCCGAAGCCTTCAGAAATGCGTTGCTCCCCGGAGCACGCGACCACTTCAGGAACAAGTGGAGGATGATATCACGCCATACATTGAAACATGTCGACGACCTCATCGCCTACGGCGTTATCGCTATAGCCTGTACTCATGCGATACTCACCTTACCAGCCTTTACCGTGCCGAAGAAGTCAGGGGGGACACGCTTCATCGTCGACGCACGTACTCTGAACTCGTACATGGCGCGACCGCCAGACATGAGATTGGACGACATCCTGGAGGTGACGCGCCGCATCGCTGAGTCAACTTGGGTTGTGCTCGCTGACGCGAGGAGCTGGTTCTACCAGTTTCCGGTGGAGGAGGAGATCCAGCGCTACTTCGGAATCCGCTTCGGGGACAAGCGGGACGAATTTGTGCCAGCGTTTCTGTCGGTGATGTGCATGGGGTGGTCACACTCACCAGCAATTGCCAACCGGAGTGCGAGGGTGCTCCTCCCTCCAAGAGACGGCATCGTCTGGATAGACAATTTTGTGGTCACAGCCGAGACACTGGACGAGGTGCAGGCGAAGTACAGGGTCTTCCGCGAAAGGTGCGACTACGTCAACGCGACCCTGAACCTCGACGATGCCGACCACGGGATGCCGACGCAACGTTTCTGCACGTTCGGGATCCAGTTTGACCTGGTGGAGCACAGATTCCGCATGGACCCTGCATGGGTGGCGAAGGTGGCACAGCGGGAGGAGCTGGCGGAGACGTTGGAGGGAACAACAACGCCGCGGAGGGCCTTCCGCATCTTCGGATCCATCGTCTGGCAGTCATACGTCATGCGCGCGCCACTGTGTTTCGCTCCCGCAATCCTCTCTTTCGTCCGGCGCCTAGGACGCCGGGCGCACGACAACAACGCGGCGTGGGATGTCAACACACGAGTGCCGAACTCAGTGATCCGGGAGACAGCAGCACGGATGGAGTTCATGCGCGATAACAATTGGCACCACCAGGCAGACCCAACATCGCGGGCAACGCTGTGGTCCGACGCGTCATCGACGGAGTGGGCGGCGATACTCGAACTGGGAGAGGAGACGGTCACACAAGGGGTGTTCACCGGGGCAGATCGGGATGCGCACATCTTCCTGAAGGAGGCCTTCGCCGTGTGGCAAGGGCTACGCATCATCAACTCACAGGACATCGCTGTGACGTGCAACATCGACAACCTCCCCCTAGTATTTTGCATGCGGCGAGGGCACTGCGCGAATCACAGAGGCAACCTGCTACTGCAGCGCATATTCCTCGTGGCACGGACGAAGCGACTGCGGCTCAACCCCCAGTGGGTGCCAACCGACGAGCAGCGGGCTGACACCTACACGCGCGGAACACGAGCCGAACGGGCAATCCGCCTCGAGCCAGCACATATACCAACACGCAGCACCACGTAACCCGCACTCGGCACCGTATGATTACATGACCAACCGGTGCACGAGCACGTCCCTCCGGAAGAGGGTCCTGGGTGTGGAAGCGTCAACGCATCAAACGAAGTATCAACAGTAGAGAAAGAGCGGCAGAGTTGAAGTGACACTTTTGTTATCTTTTGTTGTTTGGCTGTGGAGGGAGGGGCGAGAGCGGATCGGGGGATCTTGGCTATGTCACCGCAGCGATGCGGGGGGGGGGGGGGGGGTGAGAGAGCCGGGGTGCGTTTTTGTTTTGTTGGAAGAAACGCCAGGGAGGGGCTCGGCTTACCACACGGAGCTGTTGCCGAACATAGCAAAGATCACCCCGCGCCCCCCCCTTTCCTGATGATGTTGCTTTTCGTATGCTTCTCCCGTGTGGTGGCGGGGTGGGAGGGGGTCGCCCTCTTCCTCCCGGCCTGTCATAAGACAGGCCCATCCCCTCCTCCGTGCCCGCCAGGACTGAAGCGAGCCGCATGTGGAGCAGAGCAGACGATTCTGCGACAAGCCCCAGCCCCACCACCCCATCGCACTGCCACCCTCGGCCCCTCACATTGTGCCGGATTGTTAGTAGCCTCCACCCGACCAACGCTTGGGGGAAGTGACGAAGCCACCACCACTACCACCCCCACCCCCACCAGGCGGTGCCGCCTCTGCGTGCGATGGGCCAGCAGGGGAGTGCCGAGGCGAAGGGCGGGGGGCGGGGCGATGCCCTTCCGAAGGGGCGCATGTGCGCCTGGGTGATGGAGACGCAGGGCGGGATCGACGACCTGAGCCCCAAAGACAACATCACCATCCCCGAGCCCGCAGAGGGGCAGGTGCGTGTGAAGGTGATGGCGGCAGGCATGAACATGAGCGACGTCCGCCGCATCAAGGAAGCAGGCATCCCCTTCCCCGCAGCAGCAGGCCTCGACGGCGCAGGCGTGATCCACGCCATCGGGCCCGACACACAGGCACCCTTCCCCGTCGGTGCACGGGTCTACTTCACATGCGACGGCGGCAAGCCTTACGGCACCCTCGCAGAATACACCCTTGTCGACACCGACCGCCTGTTCATCATGCAGCCCTCTGTCTCGTTTGTGACAGCCGCGTCCCTCCCCTCCGCAGGGTGGGCAGCACACCTGGCCGTGCACACCAAGCTGCGTGTGCAGAAGGGGCGCACGGTGTACATCACGGGGGGTGCAGGGGGTGTGGGCGGCTTCGCCGCCGACCTCTGCAAGGCCGCAGGCCTGACTGTCATCACGTCGTGCAGCTCCTACAACGCGGACTACGTGCGCGAAAGAGGAGCAGACCACGTGCTGGACTACACATCGGACGACATCCCTGAGGAGGTGTCCCGCATCACCAACGGCAAGGGTGTGGACTACGTGCTGGACACTGTGAGTTCTGAGAGCGCATCCACCAACGCCGCTCTCCTCGCCTACGGCGGGCACATCTGCAGCGCTAACGGGCAGGTTCGATTCACCCAAGAGATGGTGGGGCGGGGTGTGTCCGTGCACTATGTGTCGCTCAACGGGCTGCTGACCTCTGCGCATCACAAGGAGGAGCTGCGTGCCCTGGCGGATACGGTCATGCATCTGACATCGGAGGGGCGGCTGAAGGAGCATGTGGGTGAGGTCGGGAAGTGGGAGTTTGTGAGGGAGGCATTGCATACAATCGAGTCGCGACATGTGCAGGGCAAGCTCGTCATCAACGTGGAGCCGCTGCACGTCCGGAGGCAGAAGATGGAGAAGCAGCAGGAGGAGATGTACCGCGTCACATCCGACACCGAGCAGCTGCAGGTGCTGCTGAAGGCGCATGACAAGCTTGTTTGCACAGACGTCGTGATGGCGACGACAGGGCAGCTCTGCCACGCCGTGGAGCGGCAGGATGACATCGTGCGGGTCCTGCACAACGGGGTGCACTGCTGGCTGCCTGCCGAGGCTCTGACGAAGGAGGAGGTGACGGAGGTATGCCTGCCGGGCGGGGCGGCGTGCCGTGTGCCCACACCCCCGCTGTGCCCACAGGAGCCCGCGGCAGAAGGGGCGCCGGATACAGCGGAGCCCGCGCAGCCCGCAGCGGAGGCGGGCAGCGCGGCACCCGAGCCTGCCGTGGGGGCGGAGCAGCCTCTGCAGCAGCCGCCTGTGCCGCAGCCGTCGCCGCCTGCGCCTGCGCCTGTGCCGGCCCCCCTTGCCCAGGGCACGGCGGTGCCAGCCCCGGCTCCGGTGGAGGCTGCCCCACCTGCAGCGCACCAGGCGCCGGAGATGCCTGCGCAGCAGGCAGCCCACCCCAGGCACCAGCAGCCGCAGCCCCAGGCCGCGCCCGCCCCGCCACCGGTGCAGCAGTACTCCTTCCCGCCCCCGCCGGCGTACCCCACGCAGCCCGGGGCGCTGCCGCGCCAGCCCCAGGCGCATGTTGCCCCCCCCGCCCCTGTGTCCGTGTCTGTGCCCACCACAGGGCGGTATCAGACATATGGTGTGCCCTCCGCCCAGCCCCAGCAGCAGCTTGCAGGGGCACAGGCAGCCCAGCCAGCAGCCCCGGCCCTCCCCGCTAAGGTATGCCGCATGGGAGGACGACTGGGGGAGAGTGGGGGAGCAGCGCAGCCGCATACAGGGTTGCCATTCTAATCAATGCCGCTCTGAATTTAGTTAGGGCTTATAACACACTCACCTCGTTGCACACACAGGGGAGCTATTATGTGCCGCCGCAGTACCTCAAGCATCTGGAGGAGCAGCAGCGGGCAGAGGCAGCACGTTACGCTCCTGGAGGGGGTGGACAGGTATGATAAGGGTGTGTTGACCGTCACTTTTTGTGGTGGGTTAGCCCTGCACGGGGTCCGACCCCAACCCATGATGTGGGTGTGGTCACGTGGTCACATGGGTGGGGTCCGACCCCACCCATGTGACCACATGTGGATGTGTGTTTCACTCCGACATATTTCTCCCTCACCCATTCCTTTTGTGTTCGGTTGCATGTGTCGGTAGTGCTCCAATTTGTCGTATGCCCACACAACCTCCACCAGCAGTGACGGCATTGATGGCGTGGGAGAGGTGCGGAAGCGCCGTTGCTGAGAGGAGGGAGATGGTGGGTTTGGGGGCTGCTCAGGGGGGAGGGGGGGAGGGAGGTTTCGGGCAGAACAGAACACCGGTACACCCACCCCCACCCCACCCTCGTCCCCCGCGTTCTCCGAGACGATCTCCCACTGTGAAGTTTTGCACCGTTACACCCACCCCCCCACCCCTGACCTGCCATTATCGGGCCAAGGTCTAGCTCCAGCGAATGGCTACTTTGTAATTCGCATCCAGACTCCGTGCTTCCAATAGGCAAGCGTAACACTTGAGGAGCCTTGTTGTTCCGAGGGGTTGCCCCCACCCTCTGTTTTTTTTCGTTTGCGCCGTAACATGCCGTCCCCACGCGTGGTGCCTGCTTGATGTTGTGTGCATTAGATATGGCATGCACCACTGAGATGATCGAGGGAAGCGCCGTGCGAAGGAGCATACATCTCTTCCTTCCCCCACCCCCCACCACCACCACCCCCCCCCCCCCCCTGCCCCTCTGCCGGAAGACGATGTTGCGTGCTGACGCGCTCTCCCCACCCCCACCCCCACCCCCCTCTCCCCCCCCCCTCTCTCTCTCTCACCACCAGAAAATCCCCATCGTAAACTTAGATTCGGGGGTGTCCACAGGGTGCGTGAAAGAGACACACAACGGCCCGGCAGTGCTGGGGGGGTGGCTGGGTGGCCGTAGTGGTTGTGGGGGGGGGGGGGAGGGCGGAGGCTTGGCTCGTGTGTGTGTCTTGTTATGACTGCGGGGGGGGGGGGAAAGACGACCCTGTTGCGTTTTACTCTCGTCTGACTTTTGTGCAGAGACCGCACCAAAAAGCGAGCCGCTCTCTCTGACGTGTTCTACACTTTAAAGGGGGTGGGGGGGGGGGTTGTGGGTGTTCGGCTTCTCGATGTAGATCCCCTTCGCCTTGTCGGATGCCTCTTCAGTGGGTGTGCTGCAAGAGGGACAAGGGGGGAGAGGGAGAACGGGAGGAGGGGGGGGGGGGAGGCATTTGGAACCGCCTGGCCACCTGAGTTCAAGATGCATGGACCTATGTAGGGGGGTGCGCTCCCCCCGTCTGGAGGGATCTGAGACAAGGCACGCCGCGCCCTGCCCCGCCCCACCACACACAGATGTGGATGAAAATACTTCTGTTTCAGTGTAGGCTATGTAGTGTTAGGTTGTGCACAGTGGTGCCTTGACACACCAACGCAGACCTATTTCAGGCTCGTCACCACCACCACCCCCTCCAGACTCGCCGCACCCATAAAATACACACACATTGCGGCGAGTTTTGCGGGTTGTGACTCGACGGAGGTTGTGAGGCTTTCCTACAGCCATGCCCGCACGTGCCCGCAAGGGGGCGGGGAAGGTGGCAAAGAAGCAGCAGGCAGCTGCTGAGCCGGAGCCGTACGTCACGTGGGAGGAGGGCACAACCGTCAACTTCCTGCAGTTCCTCGCCCTCGTGGGCCTCAGTGTGGTGGCGGTGTTCTTCTATGTGGAGCACAAGTCGCAGTTCCCTGATGTTCATGTTGGCGACCGGGTGGCTCTGGTGCAGGAGCTCACCGCATTTGGGGACGCGCCCCTCACCTTCCCCGTCGGCACCGTGGGTGAGGTGGTGTCCTTCCCTGCGGACATCATCCCCGAGTTTGCCAACATCCAGCTGCTGGGCGAGGAGTACACCATCCCGCTGCAGAAACTGAAGAAGGCGCCCGACGGCGCCCCCTTGACAACCTCGCTGCCGAAGCGCGCTGCTGCGAAGGCAGGGGGTGCGGCAGAGGGTGGTGGCGGTGCCGAGCAGCAGCAGCAGCAGCAGCGCACCCAAGAGCAGCCCGAGGATGAGGACGAGGCAGACGCGCCACAGGAAAAGCCCTCCGCAGGGGCTGCTGCTGCATAGGGGTGCGAACGCCTTTTGGGCAGCAGCATCGTGCCCCCCTGGTTGTCCCCGTCAGGGCGGTTGTTGCCCACCTTACCCCCAAAGAGTTCATCTGGCATTGTGCATGCCACTGCCCTGTTCGCCTTTCACGTCAGGACTGTGGCTATCGATGCCGAGAATCACTCAAACCCGCAAAAGGTTTGCGAGTTTGCGGATAGCCCTGATTTGTGACAGGTTTCGCATCGGAGGTCCCCCTGCACTGTAAAAGACATTGCTGTGTGTGAGGGGCGGCTGGGGTGGGGTGGGGACGGGTCGGAATCCCGTGCGATGCACGGTGTATCAAACGATGAGGGGGGAGGGGGGTGTGGCTGGTCGGGGCGGGCGCGCCGCTTGTTGCCACAAATCGCAACAACGCACCCCTCCCCCCCCCCCTCTTTTCCCCCACACCACGCACCAGCAGGGGTGTGTGGGTTAGGGCGAGTTATCTCCCCAAGGTTCGCTTGTGTGTGTTTTTTTGTTCCGCGACGCATTGTTTGTGATCCGATCAGTTTTGAACGATTTGAACGACACTGGGGGGAGGTCCCCGGGCAGGAAGGGTGTTTCTCATCAAGGCAGGGGGGTGAATGTGACATTTATTGATATCTTTCGTGCAATCCCCGCGCTGTGTCGCATGCTCGCATGCCTGCAAGGTTCGGAAGAGAAAAAAAGACGAGCGAGATTGCCGGGCCATACGTGCCCCGGGCATCTTCTGAGGTGCGCCTGTTGCCCCCCCCCTCTCTTGCTCCTGCCGTGGCAGTGTTGGCACAGTCGAGCAGAGGGGGGTGTGGCGAGGTGCCCCGTGCCGTGATTTGAGACCTCATCCCCAGCCCGCTGCAGGCCGGGTTTGCGGAGATTGCTTAGAGCGGGTTGTCCCCCCCCCCCCCCGTCCCCCCGTCCGGAGAAGGCAACGCACTCAACAGCAGGCAGCTGCGGGGGAATGCGCTACGGGCAGACCCTCCCCATTCACCCCTCCGCCCCCCACACACCCTCGCTCTGCTGGTTACACGCATGGCGGGTGGCTGTGCGTCGCTGCGCCCAGAGAAGGGAGACTTGCCCTTGCCTTCACACTCGACAATCAAACCCCCATTCCACCCCGGTCTCCTCGGCAGGCCTCTGGCCCCCGCGTGTCTTGACTGTGCCCGGTAGGTCTGTGGTGCGCCCCACCCTACCACCCCGCACCACCCCCTGCCCACATGCCTGCTGCTGCACGCCCCGAGGAGGACGAGGCGCTGTGCGGGTGGGGTGCAGGGGATGACGGGAGCATGTCGTGGCTGGATGCCTCGCAGTTTGAGGACAACGAGCGCTTCGCGGCAGTCGAGCTCTTCACCGACGCGGCGGAGGTGGCGCGGCGCATCGAGAACTGCGTCGCCTCCTTTGTCGAGGAGGGGGGGCGCACGGGTGCCGGCAATGCCTGCGGGTTTGAAGTTGCGTCGCGTGCCGCATCCAACGCTGGGGTTGGCAGCACAGGGCACGTCAGGCTGGGCCGTGCCTCCGCCACCATCGGCAGCCGCAGCCCTGCGAAGCTCGCAAAGTTTGTCCGACTCCTGGCCTTCATCCACCGCCTCCTCGTTGAGGGAAAGCACGCGACACAGCGCGACATTTACTACTGCCTCGTCGACAGCTTCGCATCGCAGCGCGAGCTGAACACCATGCTGCAGGACTGCGTGTGTCTGCTTGGGTGCAGCCGCATCGCGATGGGCATCTCCACCAGCAGCAGGGGCTTCCTAGCAGGCAACGCTGTGTGGCGCGGCGGTGCCCCGCTCGACTGCCGCAGAGCAGGCCCGCAGGGCCTGGCTATCCCAGGGTGTCTGCCGCCTGGCTTGCGCATCGACAGCACGGCGCCCTATGTGCTGGTGGTGGAGAAGGACTGCGTGTTCCAGCAGCTGTGCGAGGCGCGCGTGTGGGAGCACATCGACTGTGTCCTGGTGACAGGGTGCGGCTTCCCCGACCTCAACACGCGTGTCGCGGTGTGGCTGCTGCTGCAGCGCCCCTCCCCACCCACGGTGCTGGGGCTGGTGGATTACAACCCGAGTGGCGTCGCGATCCTGATGACCTATATGCACGGCTCTCGTGGCATGGGCTTGGAGACACACCGCTACACCGTGCCTGTGAGGTGGCTGGGCCTCCATGCCGCTGACGTCGCAGCGAAGGGGGGCGTGTCCCTCCCACTCACGCGGCGCGACAGGTCTGTGCTGGCTAAGCTGCAGGCTGCATCCGTCCCAGCCGCATGGAGGGGCGAGCTGGACGGCATGAGCTGCAAGGTGGAGCTGCAAGCTGCCTACAACGCCTTCCGTGCCCCTGAGAACGTGTCTCTCCTGCACGACAAGATAGTGCAGGGACGTTACCTCTGAGGGGGAGGGGGTTGGAGGCGGAAAAGAGGGTGGGGGTCTCGCCTGTGAGACAGCACCCCACCCCCCCCCCCCCCCTGTCCTTCGGCGACTTTTTGCCTTCTCAGCTATCCACTCCCGGCCTGCCCTCCGGGCCGGGGTGGCGGTGGCGGTGGCGGCAACACCCCCCCACACGCCCCACCAGCTCTGCGTCTGCGTCTCCGTGCCGATGCACTCCACCCACATGGCGACATCCTCCCCCCTGCACCCTCAAACAACTTGCTCTCTCTCCGCCATTGCTCTGCATCTCCTGCAGTTTAGCAGCGCCTTCCACGCCTCTCCTTGATATAGCTTTGCCGAGGGTAGGGTAGCTGATGTGGCCATCTCTGAATGTGTGCGTGTGTGTTGTGTCTGCACTGCCAGCCGTGCCCCCGGTCTTGCCTCTTCGTCTCCGCATGTTCCACATTACCCCACGCTGCGGCGCTTCTCCCGCTGTGGGGTGGCACTGTCCGAACCGATGCCTTGGGAGGACGGATGGACCCCCACGCTGCCCTCCCCCCCTGCCTCCCCACGCACACCCACCCCCGGCCTGTTGCTATTCGGAGCCTGTGTTTGTGCTGCGTATTCGGGGCAAACTCACATCGCGAAAGTTGCTTGCTGTCTGAGTCATGACTTCTGCCCCTTCGCAGTGCTGATAGTTGTGGGAGGGTCCAATTCAGGCTCTGCGTGTGAGTGGGGTGTTGTGCGGGAGGCGTGTGCATGATGACCTTTACTCTGAATAAGCCGCATACTGTCGAGGTTAGCTCCTCTGAGAAGAACACATTTTTCTTATTCCAAAGACCTGATTCGCGAATGCCGCAGCATGATGCAGAGCAGACTTGCGACACATGCCACCGCACTTTGCCACACCGTACCGTATCGCAGTTTGCGGTGGCGAGAGGCAGATCGCTTCAGAGCAGCGCCACTGTTGGCAGGTGGTTTGCGCGGGTGGTGAGTTGATCCTGTTGCTTCCCACACACCACACTGCCCTACAGATTTGACACGTCGCACGTTCAGACCAGCAGCACAGCGACACGATGAGGGCGTGCCTTGCAGCAGCGCTCTGCCTCGCAGTGGGGTGGGTGAGGGCTGCGCCTGTGGAGCGCGAGGCGGAGGTGCAGGGCGGTGGGCTGGACGCGATGTACCTGTGGGAGGGGTGTGACGTGCCGTACATGGTGGACACCAACGAGTTCCTTCAGGACGGGGACCCGCGCCTCACACGCGCTTTCCAGATGTGGCGTGACGAGCTGCCCGGGATGCGGTTCCGCAAGGCGGAGAGCACCGACACGAGCTACCTGAAGTTCGTCGGCTCAAGCGGGGGCGGTGGGTCGTCGCCCCTCGGGCGGCAGGACAACATGCCGAACGAGGTGACGATCGGGGCGGACTGTGGGGTCGGGTGTACGGCACATGAGATTGGGCATTCACTTGGGCTAAGGGGGTTAAAGCCGCCTGACGCCTGCACGTGGCGCCCCTGCTAATCCCCTCGCATTGCACTGCGCGGGGGGTGAACAGAGTCAGCGGTGGGGTGGCTACCTCGGTGCTGAAATGTCTTATACATGGAGCCGAAATAGCCGGGGTGGTGACCTGGCCTATGAAGGGGGAACCCTGAGCCCAAAGAACCGAGATCCCAAGACCTCCACTGGGGGCCGGGCGCGCCCTCGTCCTGTCATCCGCAGCGACTGCCCTCCACGGAGCCGTGACGAAGATCCATCCGAGCTCGATGAGCTGGGTTTGACCCCCGCCGATGCGTGTCTGAGTCCGACTTTACAGGACAACCAGTGTAATCCAACCGTACTGGGGGGATTGGTCCAGTAAGTCACGGTGCGTGATGAGGACTCGCAATTGTGGGGGACAGGACGAAGTCCGAAAGGGATGGAAAAACGTAGGAGTGCACTACCCAAAGTGTCTTCCCAAAGGGTAAAAACTAGCCAATTGCCCTCACTCCGCGTGGGACTTCCGGATACTCACCATGAGCCACCGGGTCTCCCCACACTTAGGGGGGTGGCACCCCAGGTTGCTAACCAGCGGCAGGTTTTTCCAGAGACGCTACGGCGTCTCTTTTCCTCACCGCAGACAACCGTGTGTGGGAATCGTGACAGGCACTGCTTGGGTTCAGTGTTTGTTCACGCGTGGCGCAGGGACCGGTGGTCGTCACCATCGCCGCTGACCACGTAACAACCGACTCAGGGCATTCACTTGGGCTAAACCACGAACAGTGCCGTTCCGACCGCGACTCCTTCGTGACGGTGGTGGACAGCAGGGTCTCTGCGGGGTCGAAGCACAACTTCCACAAGTACTCACTGGCGGAGGGGCAGGACCTGCTGCCATACGACTACGACTCACTGATGCACTACGAGCCATATGCCTTCAGCACTGACAGGAAGAAGACAATCCTTTCGCCGCGCCGCATCGGGCAGCGCTTCAAGCCCAGCAAGCGCGACGGGGAGGCTATCCGGTTCATGTACAACAACTGCCAGAAGCCGGCTGCGCCGAAGTGCGTTGCAAGCGTGGAGACGGGGACGCGGATTGCGCACCGGAAGTACTTCCAGGTCACCTTCGCCGCCATCTCCGGGTCGTCTGTGGGCGTGACGAGGATCAGCGCGTTCTCGGCACGCGGGACGGGTGGGCTGCAGGCAGGGCTGCCTGAGGGGGCGTACCTGACCCCGACGGAGCACGGCGGGAACGGGCACTACCACTCGTCAGGGGCAGTGCAGTGGGTGCCGCCGTACGTCACTGCGGAGACGCGCTACCGTCTGGCGGTGAAGTTCCAGGACGCACAGCAGCGGGCCACCACGTGCGAGGTGGAAGTGGTGGTAGTGCCAACGAGCGCCGTGTGCTTCGGGAAGGCTGCAGAGGACCCAGGTGTGTGCGGGGGGAACGGGCGATGCACGGGCGCGCCACACGCCCCGTGCGAGTGCTACAACGGGCGTGCCGGGGCGGAGTGCGAGGGCTACGCGTACTGCACGCGGAACTACGGGTTCGACTTCGAGGACGACGCCGCCTTCATGGAGGGGATGACGTGGCGCTTCGGGGCTGCCTTCACCACGGCGCGGGCTCTCAGCAGCAGACGTTCACTGGAGGTGCGTGGGCAGGCGTCGCTGGAGCCTTGGGACACACAGTACAGGCCGACCCGCGTGCGCTTCTCGGTGTCGGTGCCACGTCGTGAGGGTGCGCTGAAGACGACAATGTACTCTGGGACCACAGGCACGTGTGTGAGCATGGCATACGACCACGCAACTGGACAGCTCAACGCCGGTTACAAGCCTGTCCTGCAGCGCATGGAGCACCTGCGGTGGTACTCGTTCGACCTGGTGCTGGACTGGGGTGCGAAGACGGTGCGGTGGATTGTCGACGGGCAGGAGGTGCTGCAGACAGTGCTCGGGTGCGAGCACATGGAGATGATCTACTTCGACACGTCGCCTGTGCACAACACCCTTATCGGGGCACAGGACACACCGCTGTACCTGGACGACGTGTCGTTCGACTGCTACGGGCCCGGCATCCCCCCACCCAGCCCTGTGAGCAGGACACCGACCCCCATGCACGTGCCATCGGCACCTCCGACACCCATCCCTGTGTCGGCCGGGCACCGCTGCCAGGGCAGCTACCGTGGTGTGTACGGCCCGCAGCCCGGCACGCTGTCCTATGCTGGTGACGCGAGCGGGCTGCAGTGCTGGCACCTGGTGTGCCCCGGTGGGCAGATGTACCTGAGGTGGAAGGGTGTGTCGCTGCGGTCGCAGCTGTACATGACAAACGTCGACGGGAAGGAGACTGTGAGCTGGTCGCCCAGCGATGAGTGGGTGCGCCGCAGCCTGACGCTGCTGCTGGACTCTGCGGCTGGAAGCAAGTTCAGCGTGTCGTGGAAGTGCAACACGTACGATGGGCCGACTGGGCCAGGGCCTGCGCCTGTGCCTGTCACCAAGCCACCTCCCTCGAAGGTCTGCGAGGACCTGGCGCTTCCCAACGGGCAGGGCTGGCACGAGCTTGGCAATGTGGTCTACGGCTGCAAGTACTACGAGGAGACTGCGGGGGCCTGCGCTCAGTATGGAAACAACTACCGCCACACACACACCGCAAACGAGGCTTGCTGTGTGTGTGGTGGTGGGTCGACGAGGCAGACACCGAAGCCCGCCCCTGTTCCTGCTCCTGTGCCTGTGCCCCAGCCCCAGCCCCAGCCCGCACAGTGCACGGACCTGCAGTCGAGTGGGAAGCCGTGGCACCACCGTGGCCACTCATTCTACACATGCGAGTGGTACGCATCTGACAGGTCGCGCTGCGCGCGGTACGGGGCACACTACCGCAACCGCCACGTCGCCAACGAGGCTTGCTGTGTGTGTGGTGGCGGGTCTACGTCTGCGGCCGTGATCGCCCCGCCCCCACCCGGGCAGTGCACGGACCGCACGCTGAGCCAGGGGAAACCGTGGCACCACCGCGGCCACTCGCACTACACGTGCGAGTGGTACGCGTCGCACACATCGTACTGCTCGCAGTACGGGTCGCACTACCGCAACCAGGGCCTTGTCGCTGTGGAGGCCTGCTGCACGTGCGGCGGTGGGAACAAGTAGGCGCCGCAAGTCGCGCCAAGTCCCAATGCGCCTGCACACACCCAGTGCCGGTGCCTGTGCTGGAGTTCCCCTTCTTCACGTTCTAGCCTTTGCAGAGCCAACTCTCTTCAACTACCTCATCCGCCTTGCCTGGTTGCCGGATGATTGCTCAACCCGCAAGGGCAGTGACTCCACGCGTTCCGTGTGTGCGTCTGTTCTCTTTCTGCTGATGCTGATGCAACCGTGTTCGCTCAATTCAGACACGAAAGTTCAGCAATCCCAATCAGCCGTTCACGAGACGGAACAGGCACTGCATATCCTTGTTCACATATCCATATCAAACACACCCACACGCACGTATTTCGTGTCCGTGCGGCGCTGCCGGTGTGCGAAACCCTTTGCTTCACTTGTGTCGTAAGGCCATGCTTCTTCGCCTCGCCTCAGAAGATCTGTTTAATTGTTTCTCTTTGCATACTTGGGAACCTTTGGTTCCACACCTCAAACCCTCTTCTATATGGGTGAGCGCATCCTCGGAGTGAGATTGGGACCATGCCGTGTCGGCAACAAAACGGACGTGTGATGCCGTGCTGCGGACACGCATGACCATCTTCTCACCACGGAAGCCTTCGTGCGTCAACATGCATCATTCCGATGTGCCCCTCCCCCACACCCCACCGCGCCTCAGCGAGGCGTTGCGGGTGCCGCTGTTTTATTGAGTTGTTTCACTTCTCGCGCGCACCCTCCGCATTTCCCTTTGCCGCACACCTCGCCCCCTCGTGGCAGGTGGCGGCAAGGGCGAGGGGGGTGCTGCGAGCATGCACACACCACACCTCCGCACGGACGTGTGCGTCTCTTGTCTTTGGTTGTCTTTGGAACCTCACATGTGCCCCTGTGTAGAGCCCTGTGGAGTGCAGCGGTGTTGTGTTGTGCTGCTGTGCTACGGGCTTTGAGCGTGGTGTGCCTTTGCGGGGCCCAGAAACTAGGAACAACCACGGTCCGCCTTGTGCCGTGGTGTTGGAAACCGCGTGGATATACTGACAGACAGCACGGTGTGAAGGCGCTTGGCTGGGCCATGTGGAGCAGCCCCGCCCTGAGGCGGTGTGCGTCTCCCACAGCCCGCCCCCTCCTTCCTCTGGCACGCATTGCATGCTGCTTGCGTCTCGTACCAAGCACTATGGCGTCCTCTCGGTGGCGTGTCTCTTCTTGTCGGTGTGACTGTGTGTGTGTGCCTGTGCCCCAGGCTGTGTCGGTGGTGTGCCCTCGCTAGTCCCTTCGGAGCCACGGGAGTGGCACTGCCCCGCCCGCCATCTGCTGCAAGGGGTGCGCGGCGATGGCGCATGCGGGGCGGTGTTGTGTGCGGCTGGGACATGCGGAAGTGATGCTGCCCTACATGGGCACGCCCCATCCCCCCCCCTGCTCCCCACCGCCGCGGATTTGCTTCAGGGTATTTTGTTTTTGGCAGAACAATGTGATTTTTTCACCTAAAAAGACTCGTGGCAGCGTTCGGCATCTGCACACATGCACACGCAGGTACCGTTCGTACAAACAAATACCGCAACACCAAGTCTTTTCTTGTTGCAGCATCCAACCTCTGGGAACTGCTGCCTGGCACACCTCCACTTCCCGCTTGTTGCAAAACCCGAGACACCCCCAACCCACCCACACCCAGGTCAGAGGCCGTGTGCCCCTTACACACAGCCATGAGAGACCTCACACCAGAGCTGCCATCGCCGGCATCATCGCCAACCCTCGACTCATGGAGCGACATGGGCAGCGGAGGGCGCTGTTCCGGCCTGCCCACTTCCGCCCTGTTTAAACGCCCCCCTATCGTATGTGGGTGTCGGAGGGGCAGGCTTCTCAACCTTTTTGATCCCGAACACGTGCGCCCCCCTCGATGTGCCCCCCAGTGCTCACCATCCACCCACCCACCCACCGGACTTAACAGGAGGTGGACGTGTCGCCCGTCAGCTCGCTGAAGCACTCGGTTCTGTCGTCGCCTGCGCGCCCTGCCGAGGCACCGGAGGCTGCCCAGGAGGTATGGTTGTTTGTGTGGCCCGTGGCATGATGTGCGCAGTGCAACCCTAGAAGAGAATGCAAAGCTGAAGGGGCAGTGTGAAGGCCGTGCCCCTCCAAACGCCCTCCCACTCACAGGAGTCGGTGTCGCCGCCGGAGCTGACTATGCCTGATATGTGGCACAATGGTGGTGTGCCACGCCGCAGCCGGCGAAGAAAGCGCATCAGCTGCGCCCTGAGCGATGCCAGCAGCATCAAAGTGCCTGAAGCGGCACCAGAGGCAGTGCCGGAAGCGCCAGAGGCGCCGGAGCCTGTATCGCAGCAGCAGCAGGGTGCGCTACAGCCGGATGCGCTGCAGCCACGGGCGGAGGCGGTGCTGCAGGAGCTGTGCGGCGGAGCCAACTTCAACCTGAAGGCTGAGGAGACACAGGTGCTACAGTCGCTGATGAGCAGGCTCCTCGCACAGCAGAGCGCCTCCCAGCAGGGCACGGAGGAGGCGCAGGCGTTCCAAGCAGCGCCGGCGCCCCTGATGCACGAGGGTCTACAAGACGGCAACGCTGCCACAGGTAAGGCGGCAGGGAGGAAGGCGAATAACGACAACACGAAGCGAAGGCGGACAGACGGTGCGGCCCGCGAGCCTCTCCGCCCACGCACACCGGGGTGTATCAATGTCCCGAGGCCTGTGCGGAAGTATGTTGGTTGCTTAGCAAGTGGGGGGTGGGGGACCACACCCAGGTCGTCAAATATGCCGATCACTTTGGCGTGCTGGCTGTGTTGCAAACACTGCCAACTTGTCCCAAGAGTGCAAAGATTTGGAGTGTGCAATGCAATTCCAAATCTGAACAATAAAATATCCCACCCCCCCCCCCACCCTCCCCACCCTCTCCACACGCTACAGGCAAAAGGATGCTCACATCCCACGCCCGCGCCGCTCACTCAATGCGAACGACGCTCCGAAGAAGGACCTGCGCTTGTCGCACAACGCACTCCAGCTGCTGAACAACATGGAAATGTCGCAGAACGCATACTGGAATCGGTCATCCGTGCGCGAGTGGATCGGCAATGCAATGCGCAACAACCCGCAGGAGGAACTCTCTGGGTAGAGAGAGGGTCGGGGTTGGTGCCAGGGTTGCGTACAGCCCAGACACACACACACCCCTCACCCTCCCCGCACCCCCCTGCCCCCCAAACCGTGCCCTCCTCCCGGATCATGCGCACTTTGCTCGAGGGTGTAGGGGGGCATTGCCCTGCTTCACTCTCGACAGTCACACTTCCCTCTCCTCCGCCTGGTGTGGAATGGAAGAGTGGCTGATGCTTGGCGCTGTACCGGGTGGGGCGGGGCGGGGCGTGTGATTTTGCCCCGAGTCTTTTTTTTTCAGCACACTTCGATGTGGGCGGAAAGTGTCGCGTGCTTGTTCGTGCCCTTGTGCTCCTCACTCACGACACCATCATCAGCAGGAGTGTGAGTGTGGAAGCGTCAACGCAAAAAAGAAACCAAAGCAAAAAGTGCCGAACAAAGCGCAGTGACACTTTTCTTTTCTCCTCTGTTTTTTTCGTCTAGATAGGTCAGTTCTGTTTCTTTGGAAAGCACAAAAAAAAAGTTGAACGAAAAAAAATCAGAACTATAGGCACGGGGGGGGGGAGGGGGGGAAGATGGGGCCACATGGGTTTAGTTTTGGTGGATTTCCTCCCCATTTTTAGGTGAAAACTGCGCCGAAACAGCTTTGCCTGAATCCCTGCTGCCGATAGGGGGCTACCCCCCCCCATTGATGCGTTTCATTTCCCCCCCCCTGCTGTGTGCTGGGGGGTGTGCCATTAGATCCTCTTCCCCCGCCTCGCGGGAGAACAGAAGGCATCCCTCCCACCAGGCACCTGCATCGTCACAACAACATCTGAGTTCTTATCCCCCACTGCCTCCCCTACCCCTGTAGCCCACATATCCCTCGCCCCCCCTGCCGTCGTTACACCAGCGTGTCATCCACACGCAGGTTGTAGGTTTTGTTGTGCTTCCAGTCGCCCCTGCGTGCGCCACAGTGGTGCAAGCGAGCACATTCCCATATTGTGCGTGCAATTGTTGGATTTCGGCCAGGGTATTTTTTTGAGTTGTTGGGTCAACCCGTTTGAGCCAGGGTGGGTCTCATCAACTTGGCTTGGCTTGGCTTGGCTTGGCTTGGCTTGGCTTGGCTTGGCTTGACGGATACATAAAAGATCACCCTGCGCCTGTTCAATCCCCCTCCGCCCCCCGCCCCCGCCCCGCCCTCTTTCCCCAAGCGAACGCATGGTTCATCCCATGTCCCCTCCCCCCATCCCTTAGATCCTTCGCCCCCTTCATCCGTTTCGCTTCCCTTTTGAGCTAGAAACCCAAAAGGGCCTCCGCTGAGGGGGGGGCCCTGGCCTGTACGGCGTCTGAAGTCATTGCGTCTTGCCTCGTGCCACCACCCCCCCCCCCCTCCACCTCGTCCCCTCTGCCGGCCCTGCCTTCCCGCGGGCATGCTTTTTAACAACGATCAGAATAAGCCCCCGTCCCCACGACAAGCCACAGTTTCCCTCACATCCCACCCATAGATAGACGTGCTGCGAAGGGGCAGCGAGTTGGTTGAGTCTGCATTGCCCAGGATTCAGGTTAAAACTGCGCCGAAAAAACACACAGCGCGGGAGTGATATTGTTTGCCCTTCAGGGAACCGCGGCTGGGTGCAGTGGAGATCGTCGCAAAATGTCACGATGAGTTCTCGGTGTGTTCTGCACTGTTGCACAATGATTCACGAGTCTGTGTGGTGTGGTATGGCGTGAAGTGTGAAGTGTCGGCTTGTGTGTGCGTCCCTCCCCTGCCCCGAGCCACTAGAGGTGTTCGCCGCCCAGCGTTTTCGCAGCTCCGCCTGGTGGCAATGTACCGCCGTTCCCACCGCCAAGAGGAGGAACACCGAGGAGGCAATAGCGGAAACAGTCTTCAGGAGGAGCGTGTTCCGATATCAAAGGTGTGGGGTGCGGGAGTTTCGGACAGAAGGCGGGCTGGGATGTGTAGCCCTGTTGGGGGGGGTTTGCATCCCTCGCAATGAGGGTTCTTGGCAGTGCGATGTGCTCACCCAGACAGCACCCGGACAGAGGCAGCACGTAAACAAAAGGCTGAAGCGAGGGTGCAGCACTGCCCAAAGGGGGGGGGGGGGGGGTGAAAAGTAGGGCACCGTGCGGTGTGGGCAACGGTTCTTGGCGAAGCGAGAGACGAATACCCCACCCCCTCCCCACACCGCCCACCCCCCCCCCCCCCCCAAACCGCTTTGCAGCTTACCTCACACCACCGCCACCACCGCCCATCCCACCCAACCCCAAGGCAACCAGGGCCACGGCCGCACGACCGCCACCTCCCAGGACAGCAGCTGCGGGAGGTGGACCATGCCGTACGACATCGAGCCGTCACGGGCAATGGATGGTGCACCCGCTGCTTACCCCCAGGAGCCCCAGGAGGCACCTGCACAGGTGTATGCGATGTTCGAGGCGCTCAACGGGGAGCTGACGCGACAGCGCATCATGTTTGAGTCGCAGATGCGGCGGCAGCGCGAGGAGACGAACAGCAAGATCCACAAGCTCGAAGTCGAGCTGGAGCAGCGGGATGCGGATTGCAAGTCGCTGCAGCACAGCGTCACCATTCTGGGCCGCTCCCTCGACTCCATCACGGAAGCCCTCGAGAAGGTGGCGCCCAACCTCAACGGCCTCAACCAGGCCTCCGTGCTGTCGTCGAAGCCGCGCGGGCGCTCCCCGGGCCCCACCAGGAGCGGATCTTCACAGAGGCACCCCTCCCCGCGCCCCGCGCCGTCGTCGCGCGCCGCCTCCCCCCGCAACAGCCGGGCTGGGTCGCGCCCGCCATCCCCCGATGCCAGGAGGTCCGGCACCCCTCGCAGGGGGGAGTCTATCAGCCCTGCCACACTGGACAGCAACACGGCGTTTAAAATCAAGGTTGCGAAGGCGAACGGGCCTGTCCCCGTGATCGGGGGGAAGAAGCGCATCACGGCGCACAAAGGGGCAACGCCTGTGTCGGAGATCAACGCCGACTATCAGGCGGGGATCCGGTATCCGCGGTTTCTGCAGAGTGCGGTGTTCCCCCCGGAGGGTGTGTCGGATGACCAGATGAAGTCGTCTCAGCTGCCCCAGGCGAAGCTGGAGCTGCAGCATATCTACGGCTGCTCTGTGGATGGGTACAACGACAACATCATGTATGGCGAGGCGCATAAGCTTGTGACGTACAGCGCAGCGGTGGGGGTGACCATCGACTGCGACACGCGGCAGCAGCGGTTCTGCTTCCACCACACGGCGGAAGTGTGCAGCATGGCGGTGCATCCCGAGGGGAACGTCGTGGCGACGGGGCAGAAGGGGGGGAAGCACCGGGGCAACGCGTCGGCCACGAAGGTAACGGTGTGGGATATTCACACCATGGCGTGTAAGGCGGCGTTGAATGACTTCCATGACTCGGGTGTGGCGTGTATGGCCTTCTCGCCCGACGGGAGGCTGCTGGCGGTGGTGAGCGGGGATGCGCACCACACCCTGACGGTGTACCGCTGGGAGACGAAGGAGGTGGTGTCGGATGCGCGCGTGTCGGGGGAGAACGTTTACAACATTGTGTTCAACCCGTTCAACCCGACGATTCTCATCGCGGTGGGGAGGAGGACAGTCAAGTTCATCGAGCTGAGTGCCGGGCTGCGGGGGACGCTGAAGGTGCGCCCCGGCCTGATCAAGGGCGACAACAGCCTGCAGAACCAGCGTGTCATCTGCGCGGCATTCATCGATGCCGACACGGTGCTGACCGGCACCGATGCAGGGTCGCTGCTCATCTGGCGGCACGAGAGCCTGACTGGTGTGATCCCGGATGTGCATGCGGGTGGCATCTCTTCGGTGAAGGCTGTGCCCAACGCGGCAGGCGGTGCGACGGAGGCGGTGGTGACTGCTGGGAGGGACGGTGCGGTGCGCGTGTGGCGGGGTCTGGAGGACTTCTCCGTGCACGTCGCCACATCGTATGACGTGGCGGAGCTCATCAACTCGGTTGCGGCGACGCATGTCGGTATGGAGTGGCCTGCCGCCGCGCTGTCGCCAGGCAGTCGGCGCTGCTCTGGCGCCACGGCAGCCAACAGTAGCAATTTGTGGCCCAATCACCCACCCACACCCACAGAGAAATGCATGGAGGAGGCACTGCGCGTGGTTGCCACCGGCAAGGCGCCGATCCGCTCGATGGATGTGCGCAACACCGGCAGGAATGGGAGCCTTCTGACGCTGCGCGTTGCCTGCGTGCTGTTCTCCAACCAAGTTGTGGTATGTTTAGGTGTTGTGATTCAGCGCCGGCACTCAGGAACCCCGCTCTTCACCCTTTGTCGGGTTAATTTGCAGAACACCCTCAGGCACACTCTCCGAAAGGTTGCCGGTCACTTTTCTGCCTCCAAATAAATAATCACTGCACCGCGCCCGGACACGCCCCCTGATCGCATGCCGCAGCCTGCACAGTGTGAACGCTCCCACCCCCCCCCCCCCCCCCCCACTGCAGGAGATCGACCTGACGGATGCCGACGGCGGTGTGCCCACCATCACCATCCTGCTGCAGGGCCACTCCGCCCTGCCCAAGGCGTCCCTGCAGGCCAGCGAGGTAGGCCAGGACGTCGGCTTCACCAACATCGTTGCCGGCGTCGCCGCCCACCCCAAGGCACCCTTCGCCATCACCGTGGGGTCGGACTGCACCATGCGCTTCTGGAACACCATCACACACCGGCTGGTGCATGTGGTGCAGCTGACGGGGCGCGGGCTCTGTGTCGACATCACACGCGATGGTTACTACATTGCGGTCGGGCTGGAGGCAGGCATGCTTCCGAACGGGAAGTACTGCAACGGCGGCGGGTTGGTCTTCAAGGCGCAGTGCCTGAGTGACGGCGAGGTGCAGAGCTGCAAGGTCATCCGCAAGCTCGACGAGAGTGAAGGGGAGAGCGCCTACTGCACACGCTTCGACCCGGCAAGCAGGAGGCTCGCTGTGGGTGGGGCGCTGAACCGCATCGACTTGTATGACATCGGGCGGGGTGCGATGCATCTCGGGTCGACCACCGGGCACAACTCCGAAGTGCTCCGCATCGACTGGGCGGCTGACGGGCAGAGTCTGCAGAGTGATGACAAGACCCCCGAGCACATGTACTTCGACAGAGATGGCGCACGCCTGACGCGCCCGGTGCTGATCCGTGCCCAGCCCTGGGGCAGGTGGACCTGTGCCTACGGCTGGCATGTGCAGGGGATCTGGGAGGAGAAGATGGACTCCACGTCTATCACTGCAGTCGACAGGCAGCCGGACAGCGATCTGTGTGCTGTGGGTGATGTGTATGCCAGCATCCATGCGCTCTTCTGTTAAATTTCTGCCACACCCCCAGCACCCCGACGCGCCCGGTGCGGGGCACGTTCGGGAAAACAAAGAACGCGGCCCCAGGTCTTTTTCCAACCATTGTTTGCTCCTCAACTGGGGCTTCGCTCGGCCTGTGCATCAAGCCACAACACCAACACACACAAACACAGGTGGTCTGACGTGCGCCTGTTCAGCTACCCTGCCCCGGTGCACCAGTCATCGCACAAGAAGTATCGCGGGCACAGCGACGAGGTGACGGGGGTGTCGTTCAACCCCGCTAGCACAGCCATGTTCTCATCTGCGTCTGACGGATGCCTCTTTCAGTGGAACGTGTCACGGTCCTACACGGGGACGGTGTAGGGCAGAGGCAGCAGCTCCGCAGCACGGGCGCCCATCCTGCTCGCCGCAGTGTAACCTGTCGCGCGCGAGACGCAAGGCACCCAAACACACCCATGCGCCACCTTCTTTGCAGCGCTGTGGCCTTCGGGGCGTGTCGTGGCGGTGGTCTGCATCTCGGGAAAGGGGCGCATGCTTCCGTGCGTTCTGCAAAATGGGTCCACGCGCTGCCCTGCCTGGACATCAACCGCTTTGCTTTGTATGATCTTCCCCCGGGTGCCGGTTGGCGGTGTGTCTGACCCTGAGCACGGCGCGCTGCGCCTGCCGGGGAAGGGTGACAGACACACATCAGCTTCCGGCACTGCGGTGGCTGTCGGCAGAGGAAAATGCACCGGCGGTGCCTGTTGACAACATGCCGTGCGATATTGTGTGTTCATCAAACCCCACTCTGGGCGAGAGAGAGCCAGTCACCCGACCCCGACCCCACCCTTGCGGACTGCCTCTTCCTGCAGACCGGCTCTCTCCCTCCCCTTGTCAGCAGCTCTGGCAGGTTTTCCTCCTCCGCGGCACCAGCCAACGTGCCGCCTTCCTGTGTACACTACCCTGCATTTTTTGGTTTGTGTTACTGGCTGGCGAGGGTGCTGTTCTCCAATGAAAAGATGAATCGTGATCGGGGGGTGGAGCTGCGTGCCTGGTTTTCGTGCATCGGTATTTTGTGGACTTCTGTAGTTCGATGCCGGACCTGCTAATCCAACACTTGCCAACACAGGTGCATGATCCTTCGGGATTCAGCCGGTCCATCTCGCCTTTGCAGCCTGGGTTTTATTAGATTCTGACATAAGCTGGGCACCGAGTGTGGGGGTTGCCCGTCGCAATAAGTATTCCGTCAAAAAACTTTGTGTCTGCAAATCAGAAAGGGGAGAGAAGAACCAGCGGGTATTCGTCGATCGCGAGAACACCCCACACGCCTGCTGCGGGTGTGGTGTGTCCTGCATGATCTGCATAGCAAAGTTTCCTGCGTTGTTAGCACAACTCCAAAAAAAATAGTGCTGAATCCGTTGTTCTCTTTCATACGGCTGCTCCTGACAGAAGTTGGGAGAGAGAGAAACGACGTGGTTCAGCAAACTGCCCTTACCCCGCCCCACCCCGCACCGCCCCCCGCCGAACCGCCACACACATGCAATGGATCTTTTGAATGTAGAATGTACCCCACGCGCTGTTGACACAATCTTGTCTCCACACCCACCCTGCCGGAGCGCCTGCAAGAATTCCCGGCGTCACCCCGGGTGAATAATCTAAATGCCCCCCCCCCCCCCCCACCCCACTCCACCCCGAATTACAGTGAAGAGAACTAAAACCTTGGAATCAATAATCAAAAAGGAAACATGGCAGCCCTTTTGTTGTCCTTCCAATGCAACGATGAGGAGAAGTGTGAGGTGCTTGTTGTCGCACACAGTCTCTTGCGGCTGGCCATCAGACAAAGCGCTTTCCTTTGAACTACCCTTCCGTGCACTGCTGCTTAATATTCGCCTGTGCCTGAGTCAAGCAGTCTCCAGCCAACAGTACCACCTGATTGTGGGTGAGGTGCGCGGGCAGCATACTGCCTCGGGAAGCACAGGCTGCCAGAAGTTGTTGTCGAGATCAAAAAAGTAGCAACCGCGAATGTTGTGCATGCCCCTCTCCAGTCGCGTATCGCACACGCATCGCTCAAAACGAAGAAAGGGATGGACTCTGCCAACCCTCGTAGCAGGGGGTGAGGAAGCGGGTCGGGAGGTGGGGGGGGGGGGGTGACGAAGTATTCTTATTCGGCGCATCACATGCCCCTCCTTTCCCCATTTCCGTACCACTTCCCCCTCCCCTCCACGGTAAGCCCCCCCGCCCTTCCCTGGCTGTCCAATGTCATACACATTCATTGCAGCCTCACCACTCCCCATCCCCGTGTCTCTTTCTCTTTCTTCCCTTTGTCCCGTTTGTTCTTGCCGCATGTTTTTTCCCCTTTATTTTCCGCTTGTATGCCAACAGAGGAGCGAACATCCACGTCTCTCCTTTGCCTGGCAGTTGGGCACCCACCCTGGCACCCAACTGGGGAAACCCTCTGACAGTTCGCGGGAGGAGTGTGCACAAGGAGTGCGGAACTGGCCGGGGTGATGTAGGATGGGCATTCGTGCTGTGCAGAACGAATAGGCCAGCATGCTGTGTCCGGCACGGACACCTCTCGCGATCTATGCCACAATAGATTGCTGGCGTCTGTGACTCACTGGTGCAGCCGAGCTATGTACCCAGGCAGGCAGGGGACAGGTGGTGGTGGGGCGGGGTGACTTCCCGCAGCGCATGGCATCGCACCCAGTGACATGCGTCGGGCCTCCATGGGACTAGTAGTATTGCGGGGTATGTGGTGTTCAGCGGTTTTGAACGATTCTGAACGATTTCTTGTTGGCGGTGTCCTCGAGCAGCCCTCTTAGCCCTCTTAGTGCGATAATGTTGTCAGCTGCGTCGGGTCTGCCATCGGGGAGGGGATGGGTATGGGATGGGTGTACTGCTTTCAAGAGCAGGGTGATCGGCGCGTTCTACACGAATATAAAAAAAGAAGATTCACGTGCGTGTGTGTAGCGGTCAAACTTTAAGGCGGTGTTTGCTCTGTCGCACACCCCACAGTATCGTGCTGCATGAGTCTGTGTGTCGGTGACAATGCTGTGTTCAATGTGTGTCTAGAATTAGAAGAAACAATTTTTAAGATAGGCCCGGCTGGGGGGGAGGGGTGTTGTGTGTGGGTGTGATAATGCAGGGGCGATGAGGGGTAATAGCTGGAAAAAAAACAGCGGGGATGCAGCCTGCAGCCCCGACCCTCCCCATCCCCCCTCCCCGCACAACCCGAAACCTTAATGCAACACGCTACGGCTGCCCTGCTTCCCTCCCTCAAGCCCTACCAATCCTAGCACAACCACAGGCTCGCTGACATCGCTGCCCTTTGACACGAACCCGCTTTTAGGGCTCAGCTTTCGCCGGCATTTTCTTCTGAATTTTTCCGGTTCGATTGAGGTGAAGAAGCGAAGACAATAAGCCTCAACAGGCACAGCCCGTGGCAATGTTCAGTGCTGCGTAGACGATGCTTGCCTGCTGCGCTCCGACACGATCCAGTTGGGTCCAGGATGCACGCACCCCGCACTGCGTGTGTCCCGGTGCTAGCGGTGGTAGTGTTGTTGCTATGTGTGCCGCAGACGCTGGTGCAGGGAGCGGGCACAGCCACCGTGACGAGATCGCTGACCGTCTCAGGTATGCCGATGTATCTGTGCTGCCCAACCCCCGCCTGCAGTGACGCCGAGCCCGAGCTGGAGCTTCACGCTTCCGACGACGACATTGTCGCATAGTCTCAGTCGCACGCTTCCAACAGCAACTCTCTCTGAGACCGTCACCGGCACCCTGCGGACGGTGACTGTGTCGGTGAGCAACAGTATCAGTTTAAGGACGGAGACACCGTCGGGCACTGTCAGCCCGACGCTGCGGACGATGACCATTTCGCGGACTGGGACCATCTCGCTGGGGACAAAGACCGTGACGCAGACTTTGAGTCGCACGCTGCGGACGCAAACTGTTTCGGTGACCGGAAGCCTCACACCCCCGACACCGACACACACATTTAGTGGGACTGTCACACTGCCGACAGGCACAGTCACAGGCTCGGGTACCCTGTCTATGACGTTGCCGACGGTCACAGCGACGCCCACATGGAGTGTGTCACCGTCTGTGACGCATTCGGTGACGCTGCCGACCGGGACAGTCACCGTCAGCGAGACGGAGACACTGTCACAGAGTGTCTCGCTGACTCTTCCCACACAATCTGCTACTGTGACAGTGTCGCTCTCGCCAAGTGCAACTCATTCGATCACGCTTCCCACCATGACCGTGACAGCATCGGACACGATCACCGTCTTCCACTCGCCGACACTGTCACTGCCCACAGTCTCAGAGACCTTCAGCTTGACCTTGACACCATCGGTGTCTTTGTCTGTGTCGCTGCCCACAGCGACATCCTCCAGTACCGCCACCTTCTCCCTGTCGTCGAGTGCGACACTGACGCTGCCGACTGGGACGGCGACTTCGAGTCTCACAAGATCCATCTCCCGAACACTATCTCTGACACTGCCGACCGCCACACCGAGTCTCTCTACAACCCAGTCACTGACATTACCGACGGTCACTGTAACGCCGACTGCTTCATCGACACTATCAGGAACGGTAAGTCTTACGTTGCCGACAGGAACAAGCACGCTGACTCAGACACTAACCGTGTCACCCACAGCGTCTGTCACGCTCCCGACAGAGACAGTGACATCAAGCGCAACGCAGAGTCACACCAGCACACACTCGCTGACGCTGCCAACGGGCACCGCAACGGCGAGCCCGACTGCGACGCAGACACTGACCGCTTCACTGACCCTTCCGACGGCAACTTCAACAGAGACACACACAGCGACCCTGACACGTTCAACGACTGTGACGCTCCCGACAGCAACATCGACAGTGACGCTGACGCACACTGCATCGCTGACAGACACAGTGACCCTTCCGACTGCAACTTCCACGCACACCTTCAGCGCAACCAAGTCGCTTACCGCGTCGTTGACCCTGCCAACTGCCACTGAGACCGCAACTGCGACCTTTACACTGACACCCACTGACACGCTGACTGTGTCCGGGACAGTCACTCTTCCGACTGCCACAGTCACAAGAACGCTCACCGTTACAGGTACTCCCACACCGACATTCTCCTTGACACAGTCTGTGTCACTCCCGACAGTGACCGAGACATCAACTGGCACTGCGAGCCTAACAGCGACGCGTTCCGAGAGTCAGACTCACACAATCACCCTCCCGACAGCGACGGCAACTGCATCAGCAACAGCGAGTCCAACACAAACAGCGAGCGTCACGCTTCCCACAATGACAGGCACGGCGACGGTGTCGTTCACGCTGACACCGACTCAGACCCTGACACTCCCGACTGCGTCAGAGACGCTGTCCCTGACACGCACTCTGTCGATCACAAAGTCGCTCACCTTACCGACTGAAACCCAAACGCTGACTGTGAGTTTGACCATAACACCGAGTGCGACGTTGACGTTGCCGACTGGAACTGTGACGGCGACTGCCACCGACACCTTGACTCAGTCAGCCACTGTGACCCTGCCAACGACGACAGCTACTCTGACCCGCACACAGACACTGACACACACCGCCTCACTCACGCTACCCACGGTGACGGCAACGATCAGCCCATCCTTGACAGCAACATCATCGAGTACAGTGACGTTACCCACCGCAACTGAAACTGGGACAAAGACAGCGACGCACACCCAGTCGCAGACTATTTCGTTGCCGACGGCAACAGTAACCCCCACAACCACGATGACAATTTCGCTGACTCAAACATTCACACTTCCGACGGCGACTTCAACAGAGACGCACACAACGACCTTGACACGTTCAACGACTGTGACGCTCCCGACAGCAACAGCGACAGTGACGCTGACGCACACTGCATCGCTGACAGACACAGTGACCCTTCCGACTGCAACTTCCACGCACACCTTCAGCGCAACCAAGTCGCTTACCGCGTCGTTGACCCTGCCAACTGCGACTGAGACCGCAACTGCGACCTCTACACTGACACCCACTGACACGCTGACTGTGTCCGGGACAGTCACTCTTCCGACTGCAACATTCACGGCGACAGCGACGCTGACTGGGACTCTGAGTGCGACACTGACCCTTCCCACAGGCACGGGGACGTGGACTCACTCGGCAACGGCAACACCGACTCAGACCCTGACACTCCCGACCGCTTCAGAGACGCTGTCCCTGACACGCACTCTGTCGATTACAAAGTCGCTGACCTTACCGACACAAACCCAAACGCTGACTGTGAGTTTGACCATAACGCCGAGTGCGACGTTGACATTGCCGACTGTAACTGTAACGGCGACTGCCACCGACACCTTGACTCGGTCTGTGACTGTGACGCTGCCAACGGGCACCGCAACGGCCAGCCCGACTGCGACGCAGACACTGACCGCTTCACTGACCCTTCCGACGGCAACTTCAACAGAGACACACACAGCGACCCTGACACGTTCAACGACTGTGACGCTCCCGACAGCAACATCGACAGTGACGCTGACGCACACTGCATCGCTGACAGACACAGTGACCCTTCCGACTGCAACTTCCACGCACACCTTCAGCGCAACCAAGTCGCTGACCGCGTCGTTGACCCTGCCAACTGCCACTGAGACCGCAACTGCGACCTTTACACTGACACCCACTGACACGCTGACTGTGTCCGGGACAGTCACTCTTCCGACTGCAACATCCACGGCGACAGCAACGCTGACTGAGACTGTAACGCCATCATATACTCACACAATGTCACTGACCCTTCCGACGGCGACTTCAACAGAGACACACACAACGACCTTGACACGTTCAACGACTGTGACGCTCCCGACAGCAACAGCGACAGTGACGCTGACGCACACTGCATCGCTGACAGACACAGTGACCCTTCCGACTGCAACTTCCACGCACACCTTTAGCGCAACCAAGTCGCTGACCGTGTCGTTGACCCTGCCAACTGCGACTGAGACCGCAACTGCGACCTCTACACTGACACCCACTGACACGCTGACTGTGTCCGGGACAGTCACTCTTCCGACTGCAACATCCACGGCGACAGCGACGCTGACTGGGACTCTGAGTGCGACACTGACCCTTCCCACAGGCACGGGGACGTGGACTCACTCGGCAACGGCAACACCGACTCAGACCCTGACACTCCCGACCGCTTCAGAGACGCTGTCCCTGACTCGCACTCTGTCGCTCACAACATCAGTGACACTTCCGACTGCGACCAGCACCTTCACCCTGACACAGTCACTGTCCCTGACAGAGACACTGACGCTGCCAACAGGAACCGACACACAGACCGTGACACTCACGAAGACCGCAACAGAGTCGCTGACCCTCCCAACTGCAACATCAACTGCAACCGAAACTGTCACTCTCACTCCGACACACACCCTCAGTGTGACTGCAACCCTGACTCTGCCGACAGCCACTGACACAGCAACAGCCACCCTCAGTTTGACACTGACAGGGACTCTGACGCTCCCAACTGCCACTGCAACACACTCGTTGACGCTGACCAGAACAGTTACTGCGACGCTGACCCTGCCAACTGCGACTGTGACTCTCACCTCAACGGATACACTGACGCAGTCGCAGACACTGACGCTTCCGACTGCGACCAGCACCTTCACCCTGACACGGTCGCTGTCCCTGACGGAGTCACTGACGCTGCCAACAGGAACCGACACACAGACCGTGACTCTCACGAACACCGCAACAGAGTCGCTGACCCTCCCAACTGCAACATCAACTGCAACTGAAACTGTCACTCTCACTCCGACACACACCCTCAGTGTGACTGCAACCCTGACTCTGCCGACAGCCACTGACACAGCAACAGCTACCCTCAGTTTGACACTGACAGGGACTCTGACGCTGCCCACAGCGACAGAAACCTTGTCACTCACACCAACCGAGACGGTCACCTTGACACTCACACTGCCGACTGCGACTGTGACCCTCACCTCAACGGATACACTGACGCAGTCGCAGACACTGACGCTTCCAACTGCGACCAGCACCTTCACCCTGACACAGTCACTGTCCCTGACAGAGACAATGACGCTTCCAACAGGAACCGACACCGGCACCTTCACCTTGACGAACACAGGGACTGAAACTCTGACCCTGCCTTCTGCGACTGCGACTTCAACGGCGACTTTCACACGGACGCCCACTTGGACGCTGACACTGCCAACCGGGACAGAGACACTGTCCCTCACGCACACCGACACCCAGACTGCCACGCTGACTCTCCCCACCCTGACAGTCACTCCGACGTGGTCCGCGTCGCTGAGCAGTACCATTACGCTGAGCCTGTCGTTGTCACTCACTCTTCCGACCTTGACGGGCACAGCCTCTTTCTCCATAACCTTGCCGACTACAACAGCGTCGTTGTCCCAGAGCTTGACGCACACCCAGTCAGTGTCACTTTCACTTCCCACTCTGAGTGATACGTTGTCCCTTTCATTGTCTCAGACCCGCACTTCCACGTTAACCCTTCCGACGGCGACTTCAACAGAGACGCACACAACGACCCTGACACGTTCAACGACTGTGACGCTCCCGACAGCAACATCGACAGTGACGCTGACGCACACTGCATCGCTGACAGACACAGTGACCCTTCCGACTGCAACTTCCACGCACACCTTCAGCGCAACCAAGTCGCTGACCGCGTCGTTGACCCTGCCAACTGCCACTGAGACCGCAACTGCGACCTTTACACTGACACCCACTGACACGCTGACTGTGTCCGGGACAGTCACTCTTCCGACTGCGACTGACACGGACACTGTGACATTGACAACCACACCTTCGTTGTCCTTGACTCTCCCGACTGTCACCTCGACGGGAACGCTTTCAGTCACACTGACACCCTCAACAACTGTGACGCTGCCAACCAGCACAGTTACACAGAGTTTGACAACTACCTCCTCGCTGACGCTGACTCTCACGCTGCCGACTGCGACTCACACCGCTTCAGCCACACCCTCTGCCACAGTGTCGCAGACACTGACCCTTCCGACTGCCTCACTCACCTCGACCCCTTCTGCCACACTGACCGTGTCGACTACTGTCACGCTCCCCACCGCCACAGCTTCGCTGACACCGACGGTTACCCTCACACAGACGGCAACCCTGACGCTCCCGACGACGACCCTGTCCGTATCTGCATCGCTGACACACAGTGCGTCACACTCTCTCACCTTGCCGACAGCTACGTCGACGGAGACGGCGTCCTTCACAGTCACCGGCAGTGACACCCTCACGCTTCCAACTGCCAGTGCGACAGTGTCACTGACTTCGACAGCAACGCTGAGTGACACCCTGACCCTCCCAACCCGGACATCGTCTGCGACATATACATTGACCCCCTCTGCATCAGCGACACTCACCCTCCCGACTGCTACGGCAACTGGTACTCTTTCGATGACGATTCCGACTGCAACACGCACGATTACGCTCACCCCAACAGCATCCCTGACACTGAGTATCACTCTCCCGACGGTGACAGACACACGCACGACTACCTTTAGCCTTTCACCAACTGCAACACTGACGCTCCCCACCGCATCTGAGACGGTGACCCTCACGGCCACTCTGACTGTATCGGGGACATTGAGCCGTACGCAAACAGTGACACTGCCGACGAGGACTGTGACACTCACACAGACGCTGTCCCTGTCTCAAACCTTTACCGCTTCGTTGCCGACAGCAACACTGACATTGACGCCGACGCTGACTCTGAGTGGTACAGACTCGTTGACCCTTCCGACCGCAACGGAGACGTTCACCAGGAGCGCGACTCAATCGTTGACACAGACGTTCACAGTACCGACCAGCACACAGACGACAACACTGTCACTCACGCCGACAGACACTGCTTCACTGACGCTTCCCACAACGACAGGCACGGCGACGATGTCGTTCACACTGACACCGACTCAGACCCTGACACTCCCGACTGTATCAGAGACGCTGTCCCTGACTCGCACTCTATCGATTTCAAAGTCGCTGACCTTACCGACTGAAACCCAAACGCTGACTGTGAGTTCAACCATAACACCGAGTGCGACATTGACGTTGCCGACTATAACTGTGACGGCGACTGCCACCGACACCTTTACTCTGTCAGCCACTGTGACCCTGCCAACCGGCACCGCAACGGCCAGCCCGACTCCGACGCAGACACTGACACTTTCTCTAACTCTGCCGACGTACACCGCAACTGCAACTGCAACGAGGACACTCAGCCACACCTCATCACTGACGCTTCCGACAGCGACATCAACAATGACCTTGACTGATACGAGGTCGCAGTCCGCAACCGTGACACTTCCGACTGCGACCAGCACCTTCACCCTGACACAGTCACTGTCCCTGACAGAGACACTGACGCTGCCAACAGGAACCGACACACAGACCGTGACACTCACGAACAGCGCAACAGAGTCGCTGACCCTCCCAACTGCAACATCAACTGCAACCGAAACTGTCACTCTCACTCCGACACACACCCTCAGTGTGACTGCAACCCTGACTCTGCCGACTGCGACTGACACAGCAACAGCTACCCTCAGTTTGACACTGACAGGGACACTGACGCTGCCCACAGCGACAGAAACCTTGTCACTCACACCAACCGAGACGGTCACCTTGACACTCACACTGCCGACTGCGACTTGGACGGGCACGGACACACTAACCCCAACGCATTCAGATACTATTTCTGTCACACTTCCAACCACAACCGCAACGCTGACTCTTACGCAGTCATTGTCCCTGACGGAGTCACTGACGCTGCCAACAGGAACCGACACACAGACCGTGACACTCACGAACACCGCAACAGAGTCGCTGACCCTCCCAACTGCAACATCAACTGCAACCGAAACTGTCACTCTCACTCCGACACACACCCTCAGTGTGACTGCAACCCTGACTCTGCCGACTGCGACTGACACAGCAACAGCTACCCTCAGTTTGACACTGACAGGGACTCTGACGCTTCCAACTGCCACTGCAACACACTCGCTGACGCTGACCAGAACAGTGACTGCGACGTTGACCCTGCCGACTGCGACTGTGACCCTCACCTCAACGGATACACTGACGCAGTCGCAGACACTGACGCTTCCAACTGCGACCAGCACCTTCACCCTGACACAGTCACTGTCCCTGACAGAGACAATGACGCTTCCAACAGGAACCGACACCGGCACCTTCACCTTGACGAACACAGGGACTGAAACTCTGACCCTGCCTTCTGCGACTGCGACTTCAACGGCGACTTTCACACGGACGCCCACTTGGACGCTGACACTGCCAACCGGGACAGAGACACTGTCCCTCACGCACACCGACACCCAGACTGCCACGCTGACTCTCCCCACCCTGACAGCGACCTTGACCAAAACACTGACTCCGACAGACAGTGATACGCTGACACTGCCCACGCAGACGGAGACGCTAACTCTCACAGATACGCTGTCGTCCACCTCATCCGTCACGCTGCCGACACTGACTGCCACAGTGACCGAGACACCGACATTTACGACCAGCCTCACGCTGACGCTGCCGACAGTGACACACTCTTCCACCTTCTCACTCACACGGACCAAGAGTGACACAGTGACGCCATCCGATACGGACACGCTGACGCTGCCAACGGGAACACTGACTGCAACGGAAACATCTACCCTCACGCGTTCACAGACGCTGACACTTCCGACGGGAACCGAAACAGAGACAGTCTCCGCGACCGAGACACTGTCAGACACGCAGACCTTGCCGACAGAAACACACACCTTCAGTATAACGCCATCATATACTCACACAATGTCACTGACCCTTCCGACGGCGACTTCAACAGAGACACACACAGCGACCCTGACACGTTCAACGACTGTGACGCTCCCGACAGCAACATCGACAGTGACGCTGACGCACACTGCATCGCTGACAGACACAGTGACCCTTCCGACTGCAACTTCCACGCACACCTTCAGCGCAACCGTGTCTCTGACCGCGTCGTTGACCCTGCCAACTGCAACTGAGACCACAAGTGCGACCTCTACACTGACACCCACTGACACGCTGACTGTGTCCGGGACAGTCACTCTTCCGACTGCAACATCCACGGCGACAGCAACGCTGACTGAGACTGTAACGCCATCATATACTCACACAATGTCACTGACCCTTCCGACGGCGACTTCAACAGAGACACACACAGCGACCCTGACACGTTCAACGACTGTGACGCTCCCGACAGCAACAGCGACAGTGACGCTGACGCACACTGCATCGCTGACAGACACAGTGACCCTTCCGACTGCAACTTCCACGCACACCTTCAGCGCAACCAAGTCGCTTACCGCGTCGTTGACCCTGCCAACTGCGACTGAGACCGCAACTGCGACCTCTACACTGACACCCACTGACACGCTGACTGTGTCCGGGACAGTCACTCTTCCGACTGCAACATTCACGGCGACAGCGACGCTGACTGGGACTCTGAGTGCGACACTGACCCTTCCCACAGGCACGGGGACGTGGACTCACTCGGCAACGGCAACACCGACTCAGACCCTGACAATCCCGACCGCTTCAGAGACGCTGTCCCTGACTCGCACTCTGTCGCTCACAACATCAGTGACACTTCCGACTGCGACCAGCACCTTCACCCTGACACAGTCGCTGTCCCTGACGGAGTCACTGACGCTGCCAACAGCAACCGACACACAGACCGTGACACTCACGAACAGCGCAACAGAGTCGCTGACCCTCCCAACTGCAACATCAACTGCAACCGAAACTGTCACTCTCACTCCGACACACACCCTCAGTGTGACTGCAACCCTGACTCTGCCGACTGCGACTGACACAGCAACAGCTACCCTCAGTTTGACACTGACAGGGACTCTGACGCTTCCAACTGCCACTGCAACACACTCGCTGACGCTGACCAGAACAGTGACTGCGACGTTGACCCTGCCGACTGCGACTGTGACTCTCACCTCAACGGATACACTGACGCAGTCGCAGACACTGACGCTTCCAACTGCGACTAGCACCTTCACCCTGACACAGTCACTGTCTCTGACAGAGACAATGACGCTTCCAACAGGAACCGACACCGACACCTTCACCTTGACTCAGACACTGACGCAGAGTGTGACCTTGCCGACAGCATCTGAGACACCAACAGCCAGTGACACACTGACACACTCCCAGACGCACACGTTGACCATAACCCTAACGCTGCCAACTGCCACTGAGACCTTTACTCTCAGCCCCACCGAAACGATGTCTCTAACAGCGACACTTCCAACTGCAACTGACACGAGGACCTATTCCTTGACAGTGTCGCCTTCCGCGACTTTCACACTACCAACCTCGACACTGACGCTAACCGGCACCAACTCAGAGACCCTCACAGCATCGCTGACCCTTCCGACTCTGACTGCGACAACCACTGTGACACCAAGCTCCACGTTCTCACTCACGCTGACACTGCCGACACGCACTGTGACATCCAGCCGCACACTGTCATCAACAGCTACTTTCTCCCTCACCCTTCCTACCGCAACATCAACCGAAACGCTTTCTAGCACTCAGACAGCCACTGCAACAATGACACTCCCGTCAGCTACGGTGTCAGCCACGTGGACTCCTTCAGCTTCGAGCACCGCGTCACTCAGTCTTCCGACTGCGACCAGCACCTTCACCCTGACACAGTCGCTGTCCCTGACGGAGTCACTGACGCTGCCAACAGCAACCGACACACAGACCGTGACACTCACGAAGACCGCAACAGAGTCGCTGACCCTCCCAACTGCAACATCAACTGCAACCGAAACTGTCACTCTCACTCCGACACACACCCTCAGTGTGACTGCAACCCTGACTCTGCCGACAGCCACTGACACAGCAACAGCTACCCTCAGTTTGACACTGACAGGGACTCTGACGCTGCCCACAGCGACAGAAACCTTGTCACTCACACCAACCGAGACGGTCACCTTGACACTCACACTGCCGACTGCGACTGTGACCCTCACCTCAACGGATACACTGACGCAGTCGCAGACACTGACGCTTCCAACTGCGACCAGCACCTTCACCCTGACACAGTCACTGTCCCTGACAGAGACAATGACGCTTCCAACAGGAACCGACACCGGCACCTTCACCTTGACGAACACAGGGACTGAAACTCTGACCCTGCCTTCTGCGACTGCGACTTCAACGGCGACTTTCACACGGACGCCCACTTGGACGCTGACACTGCCAACCGGGACAGAGACACTGTCCCTCACGCACACCGACACCCAGACTGCCACGCTGACTCTCCCCACCCTGACAGCGACCTTGACCAAAACACTGACTCCGACAGACAGTGATACGCTGACACTGCCCACGCAGACGGAGACGCTAACTCTCACAGATACGCTGTCGCTAAGTGGAACAGTAACTCTGCCCACCTCCACGGTGTCGGTTACCCCCACATCTTCGTCCACACTGACCACGACAGTCACCCTGCCGACCTCGACGGAAAGTACCTCCTTTACCCTGACAGTGTCTCCGACCAGGACGCGAACGACGACTGACACCCTGTCGTTGCCCACAGCTACTGACACCCTGACGCTGTCTGATACATACACCGGCACAAATACCTTCACTGTTACGGCATCATCGACCGTGTCGCTTCCGACCGTGACATCATCATTGACCCGGTCGCAGACCGATACTGTGACCTCAACAGTGACCCTGCCGACTGCTACAGAAACGGAGTCCGCCACCCTGACGCTTCCGACAAGCACAGTCACCGACACCGTCACGGCGACACGAAGCACCTCCAACACAGCAACACTCCCCACAGCAACGGAAACAATATCAGCGACCCTCACACCAAGCGTAACTGCCACGTCAACACAGTCGTCAACGCTGACGCTTCCGACGGCATCTCTCACAGTGACAGGCACAGCGACGTTGAGCAGTACAATAACACTGACACTTCCTACGTCCACCACCACGCTGACGCTGACTCCCACCGCGTCACTGACGGGACGGACGACCACCCTCCCGACGGAGACTGTGACCATAACACCCACACTGACACAGACTCTGTCTGCGACATACACACTCCCCACGGTGACACAGACTCTGACAGGCACAGCGTCTGCGACCCTCACTCACACATTCACTCTGCCAACCTCTACTCACACAATGACGAGGAGTGCCACAGCGACGGGGACGCATTCACTGACGCTGCCTACAGCCACAGCCACTGTGACCGTGACAGATACAGAGACACCGTCCCCCACTGAGACTGACACTGCGACACTGACTCTTCCGTCAGCCACTGCAACGTTGACTCTGACACTCACCGATACTGGCAGCCCAACGAGGACGCGCCCCACGCCAACTAACACCATCTCAACAACCTCGTCGGTATCGTACACGGCAACACGTAGCCTTCCGACTGACACGATGACCATCACAACGTCTGCAACTCTTTCTGAGACGGGAACTGCGACACACCTGCCCACGCCAACCAGGACTGGTACCCCGACACTGCCGACAGTGACATCAACGGGCACATCCTCAGCGACAGCGACCGCATCAGGCACCCTGCGGACAGCTACACCCAGTCGGCCGCCCACAGCAAGCCTTTCCTCCACACCAACCGACACCGCGCAAATCACCGCCACACCGACAAGGTTGAGGACAGCGACAGACAGCCTCAGCGTGATACCTCCGACAGGCACGCAGAGCCTGACAGTCTCGCCCTTGCCAACAGCTACGGGGACAGGGACGCTGACTGCCGCACCATCTGTCACAGGTACACTGTCGAGGACTGCTGGTCCAACACACACCCTGACGTCGACACACACCCTGACGCCGACACACACCCTGACGCCGACACACACAATGACACCACAGCCCACACCCACACTGTCGGCTACGCTGCTAACAACACACGCGCCGCCAACCCTGGCTCCGCCGACTGTGCCACCACCCACCCCTGTGCCTGCCACTGCAGCACCACCAACGCTCGGGCCGACCCCTGCCCCCCCGACGCCGGCGCCCCCAACACCCCACCCCCCGACGCCGGCACCCCCGACGCCTGCGCCTGCGACACCTGCCCCGCCAACGCCTGTACCCCCGACTCCAGCGCCTGCAACGCCCTCCCCGCCGACACCGTCACCTCCAACACCAGCGCCTGCAACGCCCGCCCCGCCGACACCAGCACCTCCAACACCAGCGCCTGCGACACCTGCCCCGCCGACGCCGACGCCCCCAACGCCAGCACCCGCAACACCCTCCCCCCCCACCCCGGCACCCGCAACACCAGCACCTGCGACACCCTCTCCGCCCACACCGACACCCCCGACCACAGTGCCCGCAACACCTGCCCCACCCACACCGGCACCACCAACGCCTGTCCCGATCCCTCCGACGGCTGCACCTGCGACGAGGGTGCCCACACCTGTGCCGGCTACAATCGCCCCGGCACCGCCGGGGTTTGAGATTATTGTGTGCAGGGTCGACTCGGATTGCACGAAGCCGGTTGCAGACGGGCTCCCCGGCGACGCCGGTGCCACTTGTGCTGCTGACGCATGCGTATGCACCGCAGGGTTCTCCCACATCGCGCTCACCACACGCACCATCCCGCTGTGCGCGCCTGACGCAGTGGACCTCAGCACCGTGGTGAAGGTGGTGATCCGCCTCTTCTGGGAGGGCGCCTCCTGCACGGAGTTCGAGCAGCTCGGGCTCGACGAGCGCGTCAACGACGCATTCGTGCGTGCCGTGGGTGAGCCGCCTGTTGGCTTCTCCGTGGTGTGTGGGTCGGTGCACGTCCTTGCAGAGTACAACCTGCCGCTGTCGGAGATCGACTCCAAGCTGGGCGGGCTGGAGAGCATACTCACGGAGGAGGTGCAGAAGGACCCAAAGCTGGCCAAGCTGGGCCCGCCGACCGTCACCCAGCCTGACGTGGGGTCTCCGAACATCCCTGACAGCTGCAAGATGGACAACGCGGCGCGCACCGCTGTCGTGACAGTCAATTCGGGGCACCTCTGCACCGCCCTGGAGTGTGACGTCGGGTTCGTTAAGCAGCGGAGCAGCACCGGCGTGCAGGTGTGTGCCCTGCTGCTGCCCAACCAGGTGGTGCCGTGCCTGCTCCCCGCCGACTGCCCCGGCGGGGCGTGCGACGACAGGACGTGCTCCTTCAGCAGCGTGCCCCCTCTGGTGCTGGCGACCCCATCGCCCCCAAGCCCCAACACGACACGCCAGGTCATCTACATCCAGGGCGACAGCGAGGAGGACTACTCGCTGCCCATCCTGCTGGGCGCGGCGGGGGGGCTCTGCCTGCTGATCGTCTGCGCCTCCTGCGTCGTGATGTTCCACTGGCGCAGGCGGCGCCGGCGCAAGGCAACCGCTGCGCCGGCCCGCAAGGCCCCTGCAGAGGTGTACCGTGTCCCGCCGCGCGATGCCGTCAGCCCCTCGCTGTGCGTCAGCGGGCTGGAGTGGGAAGGGGGTGAGGAAGGCATGGCTTCGCCATGCCACTCCTGGTCACGCGCAGGGTCGCCGTGCAGCCGCCGCAGCTGGCGCCCGCGCGCCCTCTCCCCGCCCCTGCCCCCGCTCCCCCTTGCCCCGTCTGCGTCGAGGCAGATGGGGCGCCGGTCGCACTCCCCCGCAGCTTCTATCGTGACGCTGCCCTCGCGTGTGTCTGCCGGGGGGCGGAAGGGGGCTGTCCCCGAGTCACAGTCGGGGAGGCGGTCGCACTCCCCCGCTGTGTCCACCCTGCCCGTCGGCATGATGTCTCCGCGGCTGAACAGGCCAGAGTCCACAGGGAGGAGGTCGCAGTCGCCTGTGGCACCACCGTCGAACCCCATAGTGGCACTGTATGATGACCGTGCGGTGCGACCCAGCATTCTCAAAGATTCACATGAGATTGATGTGTTGGTGTAGAAGAAGGGGTTGGGTGTGTTGGTGAGGTGTTGTGGGATATGTACTCTTCACCACGGTGATCCCGAAGTCTCAAAGATGTGTCGGATTTGGCGCACAAACAAAGCCCCCTCCCCGTGTGAAGGTCGGGTGTATCGACTCCCCCTCCCTTCCCTGTAAAGCTCTCGAGTTCTCCCCCCCCCCTAGGGACGGTCACAAGGGTGAGATAATAACTATTTATTACCGTGAAAACAAAGTACGGTAAAATCGACGAGGTGGGGTGAGACGGCCACTCGGGGCCTTCGGCCCCTCGTGGCCGTCGAACCCCAACCGAGTCGATTTTACCGTACTTTTCAAGGTGATGACATGTTTTTCTTGCACAATACGCAACTTTTGAACGCCAAAACCGCCTTTTGGTCGTTTTTTCTCTTCACGCCGTGAGAAAAAACCGTAAAATCGCTTTATTACCGTGAAAACGAAAAACTGTGCCCCATTTTTGAGGTTGCTCATGTGAGTATGTCTGAGAACACCAATATACAGAGGTTCCAGGCTGTACCACCTCCTGACTGAGATCGACTCCACAGGGGATGTCGTCCAGAGCGCCAAGTCTGGGGTATTCCGCCCTCAAGAACGGCGAGTCACACCTCATATCGTTCTGATTTGCCCTCGACAGCTTCGTCTTCCTGGGGATCCCTGGTTCTGCTGGTTGACCTGTGGTTCACCGTGAAGAACCATGACCTGCTGTGCGACACGGTATGCAGCATACACTTCTAAAAGGTCTATCTGCTTGCGGTGATCGTACTTCTCACGCCGCGGGGTGCTGCGCTTCTGGCTCTGGGCAGAGGTCGGGGGGAGCTGGATAGCGTGGCCGATGAACCCACCGCACCAACCCACCCCGCAGCCGACCTGGTGACCTGCAGACCCGCTCAGGCCTGATTTGTGCATTCACAAAATCAGCCGCAGGTCCCTTCCAGAAAATCACTGTACGGACTTTTTTTTCACGCCAAAAAAAGCGTGAAAAAAAAGAAAAAAAGCGTGAGAAAAAAGTAAAAAGCGTGAGAAAAAAGTAAAAAGCGTGAGAAAAAAGTGATTACCGTAACCGGGCGTGCGTGAAAAAAAGTTGCGTGGCGTCCAAGAAAACCACTTTTTTCAGGTTCATGAAAAATCAACAAAAATCGTATTTTCTTGATGAAAATCGTGCCCAAAACCTCCCGGAAACCGGTTCTGAGGCGGTTTGGCCCTGTTTTGGCACCATTTGAGCACCGGAGAACAGTTGGAGAAACAGGTGACCACGGTTTGGTACCTGCCAGGCTTTTACAGGGTTGTGTTTTTTGTCGCCATCGCTACAATTGACACTGGGCGTGATACTCAACAGTGCGTGCATCGTTTGCAAAGACTACATCAAAATCGGTGATGTCCCTACGAAGCTGCTACCCAGTTGCTTCAGCTTCAGCAATTCTTCACTGTTCTGCACGGGCCTGGCTGAAGGAGAGGCATGGTAGCAGTTTTGGTGTCATCTCTGCGAATTTTCACGTTTGTGAAGCACTGTGGTTGGACCTCCGCCCTGCACTTGCGAGAGGTACACCTCCACCTCGGGTCCGGAGCCAGTGGTGCTTGAGTATGAGAACTCACACAGACCTGGAAGGTGCGGAGGGCTTTCTCCAGTGAGGGCCGTGTATGGCAGCTCAACCAGATTTGAATGTATGATTCAGTTTGTGGGGCGCACCACCGTTCCTTCAATTTGAGACTGGTTGCAATGGTCATGTATGCATGCTCATGGTCAATCATGATCCCTCAGGTGCAGGAAGGTCACAGCCGACGATGCCCCATCAGGGTTTGCAGTAACCTCCTGGATGTGAGTGGGCTTTGCCTCGGTCGACCCGGGTTTGGAGGGCAAAGGCCATGTCTGCACACTTCGCGAATCGGCTGATCAGCCTCGCTGATTCCCGCCGCAGCCACCTGCATGCGAAGGCCGGATGGTGATATTTGCCGTTCTCATTTGCGCTGCGCTCTTCATCGGCGGCACTCTCTCTTCTCGTCTTACCTGCGTCGTCACTCAGAGGGCACACAGTACAAGAGCTTGCCTCTTCAAGGGGTACTGATATACTCCGCGTTTTGACGCGTGCAGTATGCACCACTCCCTGTCCCTCTTCCCCTTCCCGAAAGTTCACTCATCAAACCGAGACTCCTAAGTGGCCGGAAAATCATGATGCCAGTCATGATGTGCACTTCTTCCGAATGTAGGGGCTCTTGAGGGCTTGTATCCGGCGCTTGCAGGACATCGTGTATCAGTCCATGCGAGCATGCGTGTGAGGTACTTTTCGACAGCACTGTCCCACACATCACTCGTCCGTGATGCGCGGGTGCCTTTTTGGCGCTGTTTTGCGGTAATTTGTGCGATGATTGCCCGTGTTTCGTGTGAAGTGTGGTTACAAAACAGCGAGGTACCGAACCGTGGTCACCATTTTTAGAACCCTCAAATACACCCCCACAGAGGCACTAAAGGGTTCGAAACAGGGCAGAACACCGTTTCCGGAGCGGTATGGGCACTATTTTCTGGTTTTTCACCCATATGGGCGACATAGCGCAAAAGTTGGATTTTTTGGGTTTGTCACCGCTTTTCGGGGGCTTGTGACCGTCCCTACCCCCCCCCCCCCGAGGGACGGGTAGGGATGGTTTTTCACCCATATGGGCGACATAGCGCAAAAGTTGGATTTTTTGGGTTTGTCACCGCTTTTCGGGGGCTTGTGACCGTCCCTACCCCCCCCCCCCCCCCCCAGGGGTGTAAATAAGGCCGACTCCCGACTCCCGACTCGCGCCGGATTTTTTGGGGTTGGGAGGGTTGCCTTGCTTCCCTTAGGGAATGTGCGGTATTAGGCACCCCATGGCCATAATGACCCCACTGCGATCCGCACAGACTCCAAATATTCAAAAGAAAGGGTTTTTGGAACACCCGAGGAGGGGGGTCCCGATGGGTGGGTGGGGGTGTGGGGGTCCCGCTGGGTGGGACATGGTGTGTGCCTCCCAGTCATCTTCTTCATTACCGGTCTCTGAACTGGGGTGAGTTCATTGCCAAACCACTGCTGTGAATACGGCGCCCCTTTCCCGCCCCTTTTGCCAGATCCTGGCAGCTCCCAAGAAGAGTTGTGTTCCCGCCCCCATCAGGTGGTTGATCATACCGCAGCGCACACGTGCACACCCACACACACTCCACACAGATACGTCACACATGTGACGCAACTGTTGCGACACAAAACATGCCTCAGGTAGAGGCAGTAGTGTTTGACTCACAGCCAACATAGCTCTCAGTGGGGCCGTGGATGGTGTGGATGCATCCATGCATGCATCCACGGCATCCAGGGATGCCCGAAAATGTCAAAAAATGGATTTTCGATTTGGCACAGGAAAATCGCTGAAAACCCCAAAAATTGACCAAAAAACGTCGAAAAACCGATTTTTGGGCCCATTTTTCACCCAGGAACACGTTTTTGGGCCTCTGTAAAAAATCGATTTTTTGGGATATTTCGCGATTTTGGACAACTACTCGCCCAGCCAAATTCGATTTTTGGCTGAAAATTGCATCCATCCATCCATGCATGCAGGCATACAGGCATTCATCCACTGCAGGCAGGCCTGCATGCAGGGCTTCGGAGCTCCAGGCTGTGTGTGGATGCATGCGCTGCATGCACGGGAAATACTGAGAGCTATGCAGCCAAATACTGCTGCCGTGAGTGAGGTGCTCGCAGCGTGTGGGGCGCTGCGGGCGAAGTGGGGGGTTGGCTGGGACAGCCAACATGGCGCTGTGCGTCGCGTGCTTCTTCGCGGACCACCTCGCACGCGGGAAGACCCCGCAAGCGCCGAGTCAGTCCGCCCTGACCGAATGGTGGGCGACTGCTGGAGGGTACATGGGACTCTCCACGGCAGAGGTGGCCGTACTACAGGATGCGTGCAGGATTGAGTAGGGTTTGAGACCGCCCGCCCCCCCCACCCCCCCACCCCAGGTACCTTAGGTGACTGTAAATAACCGACTCCCGACTCCCGACTCCTGACCCCCAAACCTTATTTACAGCCCTGCCCCCCCCCCACCGATCCTCTCCAGTTCTCTAGTTCTTCCCGCATCCCCCCCGCCCCCTCCCCACCCCCGCCGTAGTACAGACCGGTTTTTCCCTGCATTACACCCCTGGTGGAGTTTTGACTACAAAAAAATGGCTCACTTTGCTAGGGTGTGTGTTGTGTCGGACGACATGTCTTACCTCCCTCCCTCCCTCCCACTCCCCCCACCCCCCCGGCCTCTCTTCCGGGCTTTGGCAGACGAGTGCTTGGGGCCGTGTCGTGGCTTTGTGGGAGTGATGAACAGAAATGAATATATCTCTGCGGCGGCTTTCAGCCCCGCATGTCTTTGTGTGTTGTATATTGGTTCTGCCCCCGCAACCCCCCCCATATCCTTGCTGTCAGTTGTGTATCAGGGCAGATCAGCGCAGTTCGTGTGCTCCTGTATCCCCCCACAGGGGGGACCCTCCCTTCGCTCTGCTGTGTCCGAACCGTGCCTGTGTGGCACAGGCCCATATTGTGAGAGGCCGGTTCGCTTTCCTGCCGCCGTACGTCGTTTCATCGGAGGCGGCAGGACATCCGAGGTCCGGGGAGGTGGCTGGTATCTCCCGCCACGGCAACCGTTTCTGTTGTTTCCTTTGTCAAGAATCGGGGGGGGGGGTCTTGTTCTAAAAATCCGGGACTGCTGCTCTTCTTGCGTTAGGCCCACCCTCCCTCATTTCATTACCTCTCGAGGTTGCCACGTTCCTTCCGGGTTACCATGTCACAAAAAAAATGTCGCGTTCAAAGGGGGCCGTCGCTACCAGCCACAGCTCGTCAGTCGGTGAGGGGAGGTGGGCTGGTACTCACTTTCTCGCTCAGTCACATCTGGTAGCGAAGGCCCCTAAAATCGTTTTCTGAAACTCAAACGTACTTCTTCTGATGCGGGTGTCCTCAAACCCGCTTGTGCGCACAGTAGCGAACACCAAGTCTTCTTCTCAAAGAGAACAACTGGCATCTGTGTGAGACTGTGTTCAGCCGGGCTGCGCGGTTTCCACATTTTCCCTCGACTCCCCGAGCCAAAAAATAAATGCTGTGTACGTCACTCCCGGTCGCCCTCACGCGTCGGGTGTGGTCGTCGATACCAAAAAATAAATGCTGAATTCTGCCATCCGGGGCTGGGCGGAATACAACAGGCGGGTGGACGGGCATCCCATTGGCTATGAAGAAGGCAACACCCCACCCAGCAGCACCTTGTGCCGCTGCGTGGGGGACGACCGTGCCCCTTTGCGCCATCAGGGATAACAAAGCCCCCACCCTCCCCCTCCCCCTCCCTTTTGTCGGCTCTCCCCAGGGGGGACGGGCCGCAATACTTCTCTTTCTCTATCTCTCTCTGCTGCCGCTGTTGCTGTGCATAAGAAACTAGAAACAATTCTTTTGGGAGGGGTGTGTGTGTGTGTGTGGGGGTCTTCGCGGTCGGGGCAGTTCTGCCACCGTAGCGCAGAACCTTCACATTGTGAACACTCTTTTTTTGAGGTTAAGGCCCCCTCTCGGCTCGGCAAAACGGGCCGGTTTGTGTCCACTCAGAGCAGTAGGACAAACATCATTACGTCTCCTGTGGGGCCTCGCCAGGGCAGAATACAGACTCTCTCTCTCTCTCTCGCTCGCTCTCTCTCTCTCGTATGCTTAACCCTTTAGGGACCAACCACGCATATATGCGTGGAAAATGCAAAAAAAATGGGGTTGGGAGGTAAGTTCCTTTGAATGTCACCTTTTTGAAGATTTTTTTTATGGTGAAAAGGGCTGGTGAAAAACATTCCACGAACATGCGTGTTTGGACCTGCTGGTTTACAGAATTCATGTTCCCACCAGAGGGGAAACCACGAAAATTCGAGAGTTCTGATTTTGGGCCATTTTTTGGGAAAACGAGAAAAAAATGTCAAGACCAAGTAACATGTTGCGAACTTGAACTTTTTGATTGATTTTTTTTCCTGGAATTGTTCTGGGCTGAATCTGTCCGAAATTCGCCGTTTCGCACGGATTCGTGAGGCTGAAAGTGGCCCGGTGGGGGTGACGACACCCAGACCCCATGACCAGGAATGCTAATTAACCAGGGACTTGGCTGTCCCGTTTGTCAAGGGAGGGCAATATTTTTGTTCAACAACTCTGGCAGTCTCGAACATGGCACGAACAGCGCATTTCACGACAACAAATTTTTTGAAAAAAGACGTTGTTCCGTCCCACTGGACTGCAGAAGTCAAGTTGGCCCCCCTCACCCACACCGACCACCCACCTATACAGGCCCCTATATAGCCTGCATCTACGTACCCTGGAAAACCCTCGAAAATCTTTGGTTTTTGCGATCAGCAGTAACATGCTTTGAACTCCACCATTTGGCGATTGTTTGGCCACCGAGAGTAGAGTTTTGACCACTGTGATCGAGAAAGCAACAGTGGGCCCTGAATGGGTTCCGGATACACAGTATATTTGGGTTGCCAAGGCCACACGCGATTTTTCAGGATTTCAGGGTGTTTTCACGGTGTGCACTTTGTCACTGCCGGGGAAATGGAAAAAATAATTTTCCGGGAACTTTGTTTGGTTGTCTTGAATATAATTGCGACAACCGATTTCACCATCAAAAGAAATCTTGAAAAACACCAAAATCCGTCCAACTTACTCACGGTCGCGGTGTGAAACCCGAAATCTCGAAAATTAATTAACCCCCCCGTGGTCCCTAAAGGGTTAAAGTGTACACCAAATCAAGCGTCACGACTGTTTCTCTCTCTCTCATTGCCTCTATCCCACGATGGGGTGATGCACAGACACAGTACCCAACAGGCAAGGTGCAGCCGCCGACGTTTCCCCCGCACGCACACACGCACACTTTGCTCAAGCCCTCAAGACTCCTGGAGCGGCCTGACTATTTAGTGTCTTTGTCGCAGCAAGGGGGCGATATATACCGCCTTTTTTATTGATTTCACGTGGGGGCCCTCGCTACCGAGTGAGAAAAAGTGAGAAAAAATGAGCGGAAAAACGCCCAAAAAAAGAGTGTGGGGAGTTGGGGGGTCCCTAGCCTGGGGAGCGTATTTGGACCCCGATTCTCGAAAAAGACGATCTCGGTGTGGCTCAGATCGAAGGGTTGACTCACAACATGGCGATTTGGTGCAAATTTCAGAGAAAATCCCACGTGCTACTGCGAACGACGAGACTCGGACGTCCCTGGGGAGGGAACCCCCTGGTCCCACGCATGCAGGTGTGTGGTCCGAAGAGCCAGTGGTACGGCTGGCCGACACCACAAGTGCAGCTCGTGGCGGTCGGACACAGGAGGCCAGCAGGGGCGCAGTACCGGAGGCACGTGCAGGGGCCCCTTGGTGGGTGGGTCAAGGCAATCAGTCACGGCGCAACGTGTTCCAGGCGGGCGAGGCTGTCATGGCGTTCGGCACTAACCTTCACCAGGTTTTTGGTTCCCCACACGGCCGCGACACCCTCTTCGTCTAGAGTGGGTCCGCGACTCGGAGTACAGAGCCGATCCACCCGCACCGATGTCCAACACCGCCGACTCCGGGCCACCCTCCAAATCCGCCCGTAGAGGGGCGCTGGAGGACGGCCCGGAGGTCATCGACGCGCTACCTTCACCCCCCTCGCGGTCGGCTTCATGGAGAAGCTGGTGAAGGCGATGGCGGGGGTGCGGACACCAAGGCCAATGTGGGACATCGGTGCAGGAGACGGTTCCCGCTGCACGGGGAGGCGAAGTGTATTAAGGGACAACGTCGGAGGGGCTGATCCCCGAGGCGATGGTGCGCCTGGTCAGAAGCGAGCTGAGCGGCGTGGTAGGCCCACCCCGCGCTCACGGAGGCACGGAGCAGGAAGGAGGCACGGGGGACGGCTACGACGCGAGTACAGCAGGCCGCGAAGCAGGATGGTATCCGTCGTCTACGGGAGAAGCTGCGCCGCCTCAACAGGGAGGCCCACAACGGGGGCCCTCGCCGAGTGATAAAAAGTGAGAAGTCAGCCATGTTTGGCTGAAAACTGACGACTCGTGACTCACAGTGACTCGGCGCGAGGACCCCCAACGTCCCACGACGCACTGTGGTTCCGGGTTGCTATGGCCCACGCTTACCAGGACAACCGACCGGCAGGGGATGTCCTGTCAATCCCCCCCGGGACATTGGTGTACTTGGTGGATTCCCCCCACGAACGCCTTTACAATGTACTGGGGGGAATCGGGGGGAATCGTCCAAGTATAACAATGTACTGGGGGGAATCGGGGGGAATCGTCCAAGTATGACAATGTACTGGGGGGAATCGGGGGGAATCGTCCAAGTATGACAATGTACTGGGGGGAATCGGGGGGAATCGTCCAAGTACGACAATGTACTGGGGGGAATCGGGGGGAATCGTCCAAGTATGACAATGTACTGGGGGGAATCGGGGGGAATCGTCCAAGTATGACAATGTACTGGGGGGAATCGGGGGGAATCGTCCAAGTACGACAATGTACTGGGGGGAATCGGGGGGAATCGTCCAAGTATGACAATGTACTGGGGGGAATCGGGGGGAATCGTCCAAGTATGACAATGTACTGGGGGGAATCGGGGGGAATCGTCCAAGTATGACAATGTACTGGGGGGAATCGGGGGGAATCGTCCAAGTATGACAATGTACTGGGGGAAATCGGGGGGAATCGTCCAAGTACGACACTGTACTGGGGGGAATCGGGGGGAATCGTCCAAGTACGACAATGTACTGGGGGGAATCGGGGGGAATCGTCCAAGTACGACACTGTACTGGGGGGAATCGGGGGGAATCGTCCAAGTACGACAATGTACTGGGGGGAATCGGGGGGAATCGTCCAAGTACGACAATGTACTGGGGGGAATCGGGGGGAATCGTCCAAGTATGACAATGTACTGGGGGGAATCGGGGGGAATCGTCCAAGTACGACAATGTACTGGGGGGAATCGGGGGGAATCGTCCAAGTATGACAATGTACTGGGGGGAATCGGGGGGAATCGTCCAAGTATGACAATGTACTGGGGGGAATCGGGGGGAATCGTCCAAGTATGACAATGTACTGGGGGGAATCGGGGGGAATCGTCCAAGTATGACAATGTACTGGGGGAAATCGGGGGGAATCGTCCAAGTACGACACTGTACTGGGGGGAATCGGGGGGAATCGTCCAAGTACGACAATGTACTGGGGGGAATCGGGGGGAATCGTCCAAGTACGACACTGTACTGGGGGGAATCGGGGGGAATCGTCCAAGTACGACAATGTACTGGGGGGAATCGGGGGGAATCGTCCAAGTACGACAATGTACTGGGGGGAATCGGGGGGAATCGTCCAAGTACGACAATGTACTGGGGGGAATCGGGGGGAATCGTCCAAGTACGACAATGTACTGGGGGGAATCGGGGGGAATCGTCCAAGTATGACAATGTACTGGGGGGAATCGGGGGGAATCGTCCAAGTATGACAATGTACTGGGGGGAATCGGGGGGAATCGTCCAAGTACGACAATGTACTGGGGGGAATCGGGGGGAATCGTCCAAGTATGACAATGTACTGGGGGGAATCGGGGGGAATCGTCCAAGTATGACAATGTACTGGGGGGAATCGGGGGGAATCGTCCAAGTACGACAATGTACTGGGGGGAATCGGGGGGAATCGTCCAAGTACGACACTGTACTGGGGGGAATCGGGGGGAATCGTCCAAGTACGACAATGTACTGGGGGGAATCGGGGGGAATCGTCCAAGTATAACAATGTACTGGGGGGAATCGGGGGGAATCGTCCAAGTATGACAATGTACTGGGGGGAATCGGGGGGAATCGTCCAAGTATGACAATGTACTGGGGGGAATCGGGGGGAATCGTCCAAGTACGACAATGTACTGGGGGGAATCGGGGGGAATCGTCCAAGTACGACAATGTACTGGGGGAAATCGGGGGGAATCGTCCAAGTACGACAATGTACTGGGGGAAATCGGGGGGAATCGTCCAAGTACGACAATGTACTGGGGGGAATCGGGGGGAATCGTCCAAGTACGACAATGTACTGGGGGGAATCGGGGGGAATCGTCCAAGTACGACAATGTACTGGGGGGAATCGGGGGGAATCGTCCAAGTACGACAATGTACTGGGGGAAATCGGGGGGAATCGTCCAAGTACGACAATGTACTGGGGGGAATCGGGGGGAATCGTCCAAGTATGACAATGTACTGGGGGAAATCGGGGGGAATCGTCCAAGTACGACACTGTACTGGGGGGAATCGGGGGGAATCGTCCAAGTACGACAATGTACTGGGGGGAATCGGGGGGAATCGTCCAAGTACGACAATGTACTGGGGGAAATCGGGGGGAATCGTCCAAGTACGACAATGTACTGGGGGGAATCGGGGGGAATTGTCCAAGTATGACAATGTACTGGGGGAAATCGGGGGGAATCGTCCAAGTACGACACTGTACTGGGGGGAATCGGGGGGAATCGTCCAAGTACGACAATGTACTGGGGGGAATCGGGGGGAATCGTCCAAGTACGACAATGTACTGGGGGAAATCGGGGGGAATCGTCCAAGTACGACACTGTACTGGGGGGAATCGGGGGGAATCGTCCAAGTACGACAATGTACTGGGGGAAATCGGGGGGAATCGTCCAAGTACGACAATGTACTGGGGGAAATCGGGGGGAATCGTCCAAGTATGACAATGTACTGGGGGAAATCGGGGGGAATCGTCCAAGTACGACACTGTACTGGGGGGAATCGGGGGGAATCGTCCAAGTACGACAATGTACTGGGGGGAATCGGGGGGAATCGTCCAAGTATGACAATGTACTGGGGGGAATCGGGGGGAATCGTCCAAGTACGACAATGTACTGGGGGGAATCGGGGGGAATCAACCAAGTACACTAATTTGCTGGGGGGAATCGGGGAGTGCCCCTACAGGAGGTGGGGACCACTGTGAGTCACTACGAGTCACTACGAGTCACGTGACTGGTAGCGAGGCCGGTCTGGACCTCTGGGTGGAATTTTCTCATATTGTGCCAAGTCCCCACCCGGAGTTCCAGACCGGCCTCGCTACCAGTCAAGTGACTCGTAGTGACTCGTAGTCAGCCAAAAACCTGAAAATTCACCCTTCTCCCCAGGCCAGCCAAAAAAGCCCCCTGACTCACTGACGAGCCGTGACGACCCGTGACTGGTAGCGAGGGCCCCCCGTGTCAGTGTTTGACTTTTTCGCAACTTCATTTCTTCCTTTTCTCCCTCTCCAACCCCACCCGTGACACCACCAGGGTTTAGCTAGCCCTGGTCCGATTATCCCCGGTTCTTCGCTGAAGAGACGCGGCCGGGGGGAGGGGTACGAAGAGTACGCGTCGAAACCGGTGTCACGTCGTGTTGGGGAATCCTTCGGGAGTGCGATACTGAAGGGGAGGTGCTACTGCCCGTGCAGGGCGACACCGCCTTAAAACTTGATAACCACACACGCACACTTTGCGTGCTGTGTGTTGTGGAGGCGTGCAGCTGCGCAAGAGCTCTGCGGCCGGTGGATCCCTGTGAGGCGTGACTGTCCTGCATTGTCCCACACACATCCCTGCGCTGGCGCAAGGGGTGTGTGTGGGAGAGTGCAGGATGCTTTTGGGATAGGCGTATAACCAGCGGGGAGGAGAGCCTCTGCCTGAGAGGCTTGCTGTTGTATGGAGTCAGCATCAGAGCTCGCTCGGGGTGCGACCTGCATTCCTCAATAAGAGCTTGCCTGCCGTGTGGGTGTTTACGGCTCGCTGCACCGGCCGGATGCGCACCCCCGCTTTCTCAGAAGAATTGTGCGCTGCGGCCGCACCACATCCCCCTGCAGTGCTCCTCGACCCTCCTCCAATCCGCCCCGTGCGTGAGTGGAATTTTGAATTCGAATACACAGGCGGTGTGGAATCTCTCCCATCTCCTCACTCCTCTCGTCTGGCAACTCTCGGCCTGCTCCTCAAAACATGCCTTGAGTCTTTTGCCCCCACGCCTTGTGCGCTTCTTTGCTTGTTTTCGACAGTTTGAGGGGAGGGGGGGTTGGAACCTCACGTGTGGGTGTGTCGGTTTTGCTTCAAAATGATGAGGATTTTAAAAAAAATTGATGCACTGTGCGCCCTCCCCTCCTTCCCCCCCCACCCCCTGCACACGATGGCAACGTCATATCTTTCCAGAGGGCCGTTGCCGCAGGTGTAGGAATCAAGGCGTGCTCATCGGGTGAGGAACAGCGAGCGGCGTAGGGAGCAATGTGTATGTTTAAATTGCGTGCTTCCGCACGCAGAGCCCAAATGTCACAGGGGTATTCTTCGTAACCCCCCCCCCCTGTTTGTGTGTGTATTGCGGTCCAACCACCAAGCCACTGACAGACAACTGCTACACACCCTCCCGTTGTGCATTGATCTGCCTTGTACAACATATCTGGTGTAGTGACTACAAAAAGGACTAACATTGCGAGAAGGTGCTGGGAGATTTACTTTTCCATTCCCTCTCGACGATCAAACCCCCCCCTGTTTGTCTTGGGTGAAGGGTGATCAAGCTTCCTCCTGCTTCTGCTTATCCTTCGCTACCTCCCACACCTTTATTTCCGTGAACCTGAACCAAAAAAAATGCCTTCCTCTCCGCAGTAGTCGCCAATCCGCTTTGTTCCCTCACGTCGCAACGGCAATCAGGTGTAAGTATATCGTGTCTGTTTTTCCTGCATGATCCAAAAAGGGCGCCTTGTGTTCAGTCAGGAGGATCAGTTTCTAACGAGCCTGGTCGCCTATTTTTCTTCTTTGCTGTATTCCTTTGAGGATGGTGGGGCCAACCCATATGAGGATGACTCGATGCCTACGGCTCTGCGTTTCTCCGGCTCGGGCGATTGTTGTATTGTTTTTGGCAGCTCGGCGTTCGCCATATCAGGAAAATCTTCTTCACCGTCGCGGATCTTTTGCGAACACTTCACACGCCCCGATAGCAAGGCGCGGTGTGTGTGTGTGTGTAGTGATAGTGGTTTTAAGTGGGTAACCCTGCGCGGATCTGTGCCCACTCCCCGCCCACCCCTACGTCACAGCGGATGCCCCACTCGGGTTAGAGTGTGGGGCCAACTCAGTGCCACTCCGAGGAGGGCGTGAGGCATAGCCAGCGTGGTGCGTGCCGCAACAGTGTGTGAGTGATTTCGCACTGCTGTGGCAGTCCCCGCACCGGCCCATGCGATGCGTCTTGCAAAATTCCATGGTGACTTGCAAGCCGTCGTTCTTCCCGTGGTGGTCCCGGCAGCAGTCCTCTTCCGAGAGGCGCCGGCGCCGGCAGTCCACGCAGCGGGGTTTCCAGTGCAGAGCGCAGGTAAGCATCTTCGCGTTCCGTCTGGCTCCAGGGGGGGCAGTCCGGGGAGCAGCGCCCCGTCGTTCCCATGACCGTCCTGTCCGGGCGTTGGCTTGCCGGCTGCTGGCAGTCCATTGCTGGGCCGCTTGCTGCCACCCCTCTGGGTAGTGGGGCTGCGGTGCGAAGGTTGCGGCCCACGCCATGCCGCGGGAGTGGAAGGCTGTGTCCCGCTGGTTCAAGCCCGGGCCTGCCGTGTGCGCTTGGAGGCTGCGCATCACCGACTCGGTGGCTGGGCTGAGCTGGGCTCTCCTGGACAGGCCCCCTGCCACGGTTCCCCCGATCGCGGTGAGGACAGTGGAGCTCGCAGTGTGGCCACAGTGCCATGGTTGCTTGGAAGTCTTGCGCACCACCTCGCAGAGCTGCCTCAACGAGTGAGCCTTGCCCAGGATGCTCTTCTGGAAGGCTGCGAAGTCCTGCCGCAGCTGCTCCTGCGAGGTCTCCCCCTGCCTCTCAGCCTCGTCCATGGCGGCGTTGCTGAGGGCGTCCGCATCGACGTTGAGCTCCCTTTTCACGTGCTCATACGTAAGGGTGATCCGGGGCCCGAGGTCGGCAGCCAGCCGTGCCGTGCTGAGGAAGAGGGGGCGGAGGGATTTATCGCGGCAAACCGCTTCCCCTTTTAGGTGTCGCAGCACCACCTGCGAGTCACCCCGCACCGTAACGTTCCCCTCAGGGGGCGGGTCGCCCCTTCTGAGCAGCCGTAGGCCCGCTCGAACCCCTTCGTACTCAGCGATGTTGTTGCTGCGTACGTTCAGCAGAGGGAGGATCTCTTCCGACACCTTGAGGCCGTCTCGGTAGAGCACCGCACCTGCACCCGCCAGGGCGAAGGGGGTGCCGTTGTCCCTTGCTCCGCCGTCGAAGTAGAGGGTGAGCCCCGGGGCTGTGTCCTCGGGGATGCGTGGGCGGGCCTCCCGCGGCCCCCTCTCAGGGTGTGTGTGTGTGTGTGTGGTTATAAAGTTTTAAGGCGGTGTCGCCCTGCACGGGCAGTAGCACCTCCCCTTCAGTATCGCACTCCCGAAGGATTCCCCAACACGACGTGACACCGGTTTCGACGCGTACTCTTCGTACCCCTCCCCCCGGCCGCGTCTCTTCAGCGAAGAACCGGGGATAATCGGACCAGGGCTAGCTAAACCCTGGTGGTGTCACGGGTGGGGTTGGAGAGGGAGAAAAGGAAGAAATGAAGTTGCGAAAAAGTCAAACACTGACACGTGAAATCAATAAAAAGGGTGGTATATATCGCCCCCTTGCTGCGACGAAGACACTAAATAGTCAGGCCGCTTCAAGAGTCTTGAGGGCTTGAAGGAAGAAACAGGTTGCTGATGAGTCTCAGGAGCAGGCACCTTTTGTCCGCCCACATGACCTTCGCCCGAAGGCGAACCTCGTCCAGCTTGGCTCGATCGCCACAGAGAAGGGGATCATTCTCCGCTGTGGTGAACATCTTAAAAACCGAGGGTGCAGAGGTGGGGCAGCCCACTGGTGCGACAGCAGACCGCCCCCGGATAGCTATAACTAGTGCATAGGAAGCATACGACGGCACACGCAACAGATGCCGAAGGCACAACGGCGGGTCACTTTTAACCACCAGAGGAGTGGCACTCCCGAGGGGTGGGGAAGGGGGGGTAGTCACAACACTTTCGAAGGAAGAAAAGGGGCAAATGGGATGTTTTGTGCAAGGTAGAAAGGAAGTCACAACATGGGGCAGGGGGGTTTGCTCATCAGGCCTGGGGGAATAGAGGGTTTGTGTGTGGTTATGAAGCTTTAAGGCGGTGTCGCCCTGCACGGGCAGTAGCACCTCCCCTTCAGTATCGCACTCCCGAAGGATTCCCCAACACGACGTGACACCGGTTTCGACGCGTACTCTTCGTACCCCTCCCCCCGGCCGCGTCTCTTCAGCGAAGAACCGGGGATAATCGGACCAGGGCTAGCTAAACCCTGGTGGTGTCACGGGTGGGGTTGGAGAGGGAGAAAAGGAAGAAATGAAGTTGCGAAAAAGTCAAACACTGACACGTGAAATCAATAAAAAATCGGTATATATCGCCCCCTTGCTGCGACAAAGACACTAAATAGTCAGGCCGCTCCAAGAGTCTTGAGGGCTTTGTGTGTGTGTGTGTGCAGGTGTTTCAGCGTTCGAAAGGGAACATATACCCAGCCTTTTTGCGGATCCTCCCCTTCTCTCTTGGGGTCTCACCGTTCAGAACTGTATAACTGTTGAGTGCCTTCACCAAATAGGCGGGAAACGAAGAAGAAACATCATTTGCGGAGTGATTCGCCCCCCACCCCCCCCCCCCTCCCACCCCTCTGCCACCAACCCCTTTGCCCCTTCACTTCAGCACGCCGTTGTCACCCCGTGCTTCCCCCCCGCCTGTTGGGCTCTGTGGGAGCTGGAGCACTGTTGCATATACACACGCCTTGCCTGCCTTCCTGCAGGGCACATGGGGCAGTGCTGTGTGAGGGCCCAGACGCTGGAGAATGAGCCGCGCGGCAACGAGGCCCACCCTGCTGTGTGGCAGGACGAGGTTGCGAAAAAGCCGAAGACAAAGCTTGAGAAGTGGAGGAAGCGCGAGCAGGACACGAAGAATGCGGAAAACGTGTCTGACTGCGGCAGCGTGCACTCGGGGTGGGGGCCGCCCTGCAGGGTGCGCCAGCTGTCCCTCGGCCTGATCTCGCTTGGTTCTCTGGAGGGCGAGGGCGAGCAGGCCGGGCCGTGCCCGCCAGACCTGCCCCCGCCCCCACAGGCCGGCTGCTTTGTGTCGGCAGCCGCCGCCAGCCCGCCTTCCGGCGGGTCCTGAGCCTGGCGGCCCGCCCCTTGCTCCCCATGACCCCCGCCACTCTTGCCCCACTCTGGCCACCCCCCACCCCCGCTCCGGAATAGGAATGGGGTGCTTCAGCAACACGTCGACGGCAGCCCCCCCGCCAGGCAGACCAGTTGTCCGAAACGAAAGAAACAGCAGCATGTGTGGAGGTACCGAACGCTTCCCCTCACGCGGGTCTTTTTTTAGTCAAAAAAACGCGTGTTGCTGCCAATAGTGTGTGTATGCAGGGTTGTATTTGCCTTCCTCACTTCACACCCTTCACAACCTGGCAGGCGATGGCCCAGCAGAGCCCTTATTCCGACATGGCTGAGCCGGTCGTGACGGTGCATGATGACGAGCGCGGGGGCGACAGCTTTGTCGTGTCGGGGAGCGAATACAGGGAGCTGCTCCGCATCGCACGGGAGCATGTGACGATGCTGAAGCAGATGTTCCAGGTGAAGCGCACCAGCGGGAACCCCGACTGGACGGCAACCTACTGGGACTGCAGGCAGGGGCTCAGCCAGGAGGACGCACGCGCCGTGTCCTGCATGCAGTTCCACGACGGCATCACGCTGTATGAGCTGCTGGGGACAGGGCACCGCTCTGAAGAAGGCGTCGATGCGCAGGTCAACGTGACGCACAGCGTGGCGGAGATCGTGCACAGCGAAGGGAGCATGTCATTCGATGTCACAGACATTACAGAGATGTTCCACGACCCGCAGCGGCGCACGCTCGTTGTGCACCTGCCGCAGACCACCTTCGAACTGACGTGCTACGACCAAGCTGTGCTGCGGGCGCTGTATTACGCGCTGCTGCTGCGGCACCAGGATATCCGCACCAGCATCGACCCCGTCGGACACACCAACCAGGCGGTGCAGGACGCCGTGCCGCGTCTCATGTTCTCAGAGGAGGAGGGTGCAGGCGCCTTCAGCCCCTCCGGGTCTATGGTGCGGGTGCCCTCGCTCGCCACCCCCGGCAAGGGGCCCCCGCCGCAGCAGCACTTCCTGGCAATCCCGGAGGACCTGCAGGGCGTGTCGCGGTACAGCTCGGTGGGCGCGTCGTCGAATGTGTCGGAGGGGCCGAAGGCTGTCATGTCGGGTGTGCCGACGATCGCGCCGCAGATGTCGGCGTCGGGGCCTGATCAGGGGGCGCGGCAGAGCACCGTCCCGCAGGTGGGGAGCCCTGGCAATGTGCAGTCCGCCCCGCCGCCGGCGTCGCCGCGGGGGATGGCTGTGTCGGAGGATGGGCGGCAGTACTTCGCGCAGGGGGGTGGGGGTGGGCCTGTGAGGGCGGCGGTGTCGGTGCCGGCGCCGGCGCAGCAGTGGGTGAGTGCGGCGGGTCTGCAGAAGCTGGAGGGGACGGCGTCGGAGACGAGCCAGTTCCAATCGCAGGGGAACACCGTGTCGCAGCTGCAGCAGCATGCGTCGCATCACCCGGCGTCGCCGCAGCACCAGCTTGTGCAGCAGGCCTCGCAGGTGCAGCGGCAGGTGTCGCAGCCGCAGCAGTTTGTGTCGCAGCCGGTGACGCAGCATGTGTCGCAGCCGCAGCAGCACCTGTCCCATTCTCAGCAGCCTGTGTCGCAGCACGTTTCGCAGCAGTTTGTGTCGCAGCCGATTACGCAGCACGTTTCGCAGCCGCAGCAGCATGTCTCGCAGCCCCAGCAGTTTGTGTCCTGCAAGTCGGGCACGCCGAGCCTCGCGCCACAGGCTTCCGTCTCCCAGCACCCTTCACAGCTGCCGCAGCAGCACGTTTCGCACGTATCGCACCACCCCTCGCAGCACCTGCCGAAGGGGCGCTCGCAGCACCTGTCGCCAAGGGTATGCACTCAGGGTGGCCATGCGTAGGAGGGTATTTTTTCCTCACAAGGTTGCTTTGCGGCAAAGGGGTTATTGGGCGTCCCGCGCATGCAACTTGAGTTTTTGTTTCACACCCAATCCCCACCACAGGTATCGAAGATGGGCACCCATGACTTTGACGTGTCATCGTCGTGGGGAGACACGCCGCCTGTTACCCCCAGCATGGATAAGAGGGAAGGGGGTCTCCAGTCCATTGTGCAGCACCTTTCCGTGGCCGCGCAGCAGTCGCAGCTTGCGCAGATCCAGCAGCAGCTGAGCTCTGCCGAGCAGCAGGCGTAGCGCGGGCACGCCATGGGCATGGGTTTCTCAAAGCCTGCTTTTTCCCAGAGCCTTGTCAACAACTGCAACGGAAAACTTCCCGACAAAAGAACCAACTCTGGCCTGCCTGAAGTGCAACACGCTGCCAGCTGCAGGCAGCCACCCTCCTCCCTGTGTATGTGTCGGCCTGCCCCAACAGGCCCCGGCTGTGGGATGCGAGGGGGGCGGGGGTGAGGGGCCAGTGGTAACACACCGCCCCCACCCCGCTCTCCTCCCCCCGCCCCCCTCCCTTTCTTTTGCACCTGCTGTACATTTGCCTTTTCTTAGAATAAGCCGTATCACCCCACCCCCCTCCCCGAGTATACTCCACTTCATTGTACTGCCCCTAATTCGCCCGCACCCCTCCGGGACCCCCCCCCCCCCAAACCGTCTCGATTCTTACCTATCACCCCCCCCCCCCCAACTGTCGTTGCGCTGTATCTGTCCCCTATGTTTGTTGTGGCGAAGAAGACGCGGTGGCGCGTGGCAAGGATATTATCTTGTTGTACTATTTAACCCATTTTGTTGCGCTGTATTCTACTGTGTGTCCGTGCGTGTTTGCAGTGTGAGGCTTCCCGACAAAAGCAGGGTGCGCTCGGTGGGTTCGACACGACTGCAGTGTGTGAGGGGGTGAGGGCGACGCGATTCGTCTTTCTGGAGTTCCCTGAGTGTGGAGGAACAGAGACAATGCTAACATCACCGTGTGCTGTGAGCATGCGAGCCTTCCCACAGGCAGTTTTGGTGTTGCAGACAACGCTGATATGCCGCTGTTTGCATCACCAGACCTGGTGGCCATCGCAGCGAAGCGCCCGTCACAGCCAGGCTCGAAGACATCGATCTCAAAAAGAAAGACCCTTTTGTCAATGTATCCGGCACGCCATCACGGGGGGTGTGGAACTGATTACAGCCGTGGCTTTCGCCCCCACCACCCACCCCTCCAGGCCCTTTTACCACAAGCCCTGTTTGTCTCCCATTCTGCTTTGCGTTTGTCTCACGCAACACGCCCCTTCTCCGCATGCTCGGCTCCCCCCATCCGGTTTGCGGGTGTGTTGTGCTGCTGCCACCTTACCCCACTCCCACAGGCATGGCTGGGTGGGGCCTCCGTCGCATAAGATAACACACAGACCACCGGGCTGGGTGGTGGAGCGGCGATGCGCCGCCCGGTGTCATCTGCTTCGGCGCGCGGGCACTACCTGAAGGAGGTTGCAGCGGAGACAGCACGCCCCCACACGGCAGAGCCGCCCCGCATCCTGAGATCGCATGACGACTTTGCGGCGAATCTGCAGCGGCTGTACTTCCGCCCTGTGGAGTTGAGGCAGCGCCGCATGAAGGCCGAGGAGAAGGAGTTGAGGGAAAACCGCGCCAAGGCACGCCCGAAGCCGTGCGCACAGGAGCTCAGCAAGCGGGAGGAGCGGGCCACCAGGAAGCTGTACTACAGTGTCGTCGAGTCGCGGCAGAAGCGGCGCGAGGCACTCGAGGAGGCGCACGACAAGAGACTATCGTGGAAGCAGAGCCCCATGAAGCACTGCATCCTGACCGACTCTGCCATGCAAGAGGTGTCGCACAGGCTGTCCTGCAAGGCTGTCGAGACGGCGAGGGCCAACCGCAGGCAGTGTGAGGCGAAGCTGTACCCGACAGCGCCGCCCATTCTGATCTCGCGGAAGCAAGAGGTTGAGTGCACGCGGCGTATGGTCGATGCAGCAAAGAGGCACGACGAGGCCCTGGAGAAGGCCGAGGCGCGGTACGCCTTCCACCCCCGCCCCTCCAAGAAGGTATGCCGCAGCAGGGTGTGTCGGGTGTGGCGGTGCTGCTGCCTGAAACGGCAGCACAAGGGTCTGTTCGTCGCACTGGGGGGGGGGGGGAATAGCTGCCACACCACGGCGCTGAAGTAAATTACATTACAAGTGGTTTTACATGTAAAGTTACAAGTGAAAAATGGTTACAAGTGCCACTTGTAAAATTACAAGTACCACTTGTAAAATTACAAGTGCCACTTGTAACTTTTACAAGTGGTACTTGTAATTTTACATGTAAATGACATGTGCCACTTGTCATCTCCGCGGTTTCCTTCATACTCTACACTGTGATGGGGGGTTTTTTGGCAAGCGGAGTGGCAAGGAGGGGGGAGAAATGACCAGCAAACGGTGGGAGTGCAATGCAACAGCTGTCGAGATCGGATCGAGTGGACTGATTGTATTTTGTGCCGACGACGAGTCTCATTTTTTCAGACTGCAGGGTGTTCGTCCGACATGTGCCTATCCCTCAGTTCTTGTGAAGCAAACTCCTGCAGACACACAGGGCAGGTCGTGATGTCCAGCTCATCCTGGTGGACGTAGAGGGCGTGTTGGCTAAGTCCACTTCTGACCACCGTTTTCTCACACAAGGGGCAAGACACTCGACATTCACACTGCGCCCTCGGCCGGTGCTGTCCGTCGTAGTGGGCGTAGAGCCCGTAAACCCGCGCGAAGCTCTTGTCAGGGCAAACAACGCAGCTATACTCTTCTGTGGCGGATGTCTCGTCGCCATCATCATCATCATCATCACCAGCCTCGCCGCTATTGCCGTCACTCGCAAGGTTGCCGCCATCACCAGCCTCCTCCCGTCGGTGGTTCCTGTCCGTGACCATCTCTGCGGCGCACATGTGACCCGAGGCCAAGTTTGTCCAAGCGGACCACCAATTGACGAGCAGCCTTGAGCCACGTATCATTGTGAGTGATCACACACCTGCACAGGCGCATGGAATCGTAAGATAAAGTTTGGGGCCGCTCGCCGATGGTAGGAGTCAGTGGAGGCACTTTGCGCACGGTATTTTCATCCGTCAAGTGTTTCTGTTTCAGTTCATAGATCTGCAGATCACGCTCCATCGTCTGCGGGGATCCCCCACGTGTCCACCTCTTGCGCTCACCGTTGCCCTGTTCGAAGAGCTCGTCGGAGACGGTGACCCTGTGCGCATCCTGCTCATCAAACCAGTGTTCGAGAGAATGAGCATATGCCGAGCGAGTGATCCCGGGATTTGCCCACTCCAACAAGAAGATCAGCACATGATAGCTGATCACAGCGAATAGAAACTCTTTGCGGCAGGATGCTACAAGTGAATCCTGCGGCATCCATCTCTTGGATACTACAGCGGTGGCAGTCATGCAGGTACTCCAAACGCTCGTCGATTCCTGTAAGGCAGAAGGCAGAACGATGCCCTGTCCCACCTACACCTTTGAAGAGTGACCACAACTCTAAGTGGTCACCCCCAAGCCGGAACTGGGTGATGGAAAAGGAGCAAGGCCCCTTCGTGAAGATCCCCTTCTGAACTGCCACAATCTGCCCCAAGGCATGGAGCATCCACCATTCGTAGAACAGGGGCTTGTGGCGGTCACACACTGTCAGAAAGCGGGACGCGGTGATCCCGTCCGTCAATGCGATTGCCAGTCGCTGCCTGCTCTTTCCTTGAAGGCTACCGGGTGTGTAGCCATCACCCGTGACCATGACTGTTGGTGGGGGGCGACCCGAGCGGATGGGGAAAGCCCTCAGCAGAAACTCGAGGCACCCCCGCATGTTCCCTAGCAGAGAGGGCGTCATCAGCCGGAGGGGAGCTTCATGCTTTACGAGGTGGGGGTATGAACCCGACCGTCGTTGCGGCCTGCTTTGTCGGAGGCGGTGTGATCGGCACGTCAATCCGTGTCAGCCCACTCAGCACCGTGACCTGCAGATTTCTGCTTGAATCCACAAAATGCGGAGGCGGCACAACGAGCGAGCCGCTGTATTCACCTGGCTCACACTGGTCCGAAGGACGGTCCCTGTAGAAGGTGTAGGCGACCTGCACCCCTTCCAGCGTCGCCGTCACCAGCTTGGTGAAGCCATTCTCGACGATGACGCTATAGTAGCGCCCGGTCTCCTGGTCGTGCACGCCCACAACGACGTGCTGCATCGCCGCCACCGCCGCCACTGCCTTATTCTTCGGACGCGTCTCGGATGTGGAGGCTTGTGCCGATGCCTTGTACATCTTGACCATATCCATGCTGTCCAGGTCCTTCACCACCAGCTTGAGGCGCGCGAAACCCTCCGACTTCTTCTGCGTTGGCGTGGGGAAGGGCTTCAGCGCGATGCCGTGGATGGCCATATTACGGTTTCCTTCGATCCGAACCGTGTACAGGTCGCCGGAAACATCCTTCAGTGACTTGTAGGAAGCCAGTGCATCGTATTTGCGTTTCAGCACCTTTGTTATCACTCCACTCTTGGGGGGGATGGTGGTCACCAGCACCTTCTGCAGCATCTCCTTCAACACCGAGTGTTTAAACACCTCCCCCGTCTTCCTGGTGGTGTACACGGCCACAAGCTGCTGCAGCTGGCTTTCATGCCGCTCATCCTCCTTCCCCAGATCCCCGCTCTTCGTCCGCTTGCTGTTGCGCGTCGGTGTTGTGGTGGCCGTTCTCTTGCTCATGTTGGAGGTGCAAAGGTCCTTTTGTAAGTGAGGGTGTGTGTGTGCAGCAGGGCATGTGCTGGTCTGGGGTCGCGGGGGATAAACAAATGGAACAACACGGCTCGCCAGTGTTCAGGAAAGCTCGTAAATGACAAGTGGCACATGTCATTTACATGTAATTTTACATGTACCACTTGTAAAATTTACAAGTGGCACATGTAATTTTACAAGTGCCACTTGTAAATTTACATGTAAAAATTTTTACATGTAAACCACTTGTAAAACCACTTGTAACAGTGGTTACTTCAGCGCCGTGACCGCAACCGCCGCCCCCACGCAGCTCAACCTGGCCTGCCCAGATGTGCAGGGGCACCTGCAGTCGCTTGCTGCGCCTGTCATCAAGCAGTAGGGTGTGCCGATTTGGGGGCTTCATTCATGATGGCTTGCTGCTTTTTTGAGCACATTTATGATGCGTAAAAGTGTAGGAGTGCTTCCGACGATCCTGTTCCTTTTCTGTGTGTCTAGCTATCTCGTGTTCACATGTGCTCCATACCCACATCCAAGCAGCAGGCTCTAGGGTGGTGGAAGCGTCAACGCATCATTAAGGAAGAAGGAAGCACAGTTGCTACGCTTTTTTCTCGCTCTGCCACGGCATTCAGGGTATCGACAACAGATACCCGGAGGCGTGCTGTGGGCAACACACAGAAGCAGCACACAGGTTGCTGCGGGATGGGGTGGTTGGATGCAGCCCGATCTATCAAATGATACATGGCCTCGTCACAATTATACTCTAGTCGACTACACTCGCGCCGTTGTGCCGTGCTCTTGCCGCCGTTCTATCCCTCCATCCCTCTCTCCCTCGAGCTCTTTCAGCCTCTCCATATAGTGAAGGACTGTGCCGCATCGACATCAGAGGGGAGGTAGCTCTGCCCTGTTGCACAGGAGGGGGGTTGCCGTTTCCACGCTGCAACCCGTCGGCCTGCTGATAGTGTTGTCTTGACTTCTTCAGGTTCATCGCAAAGCTGCCAAGCCCGATGAAGGTGCTCTCGAAGGATAGGCACATCGACGTTCTGCCCGCTGCCCCACAACCACCCCTCCCCCCTGCATATTGGAGACAGAAGGGGGGCAAAGTCGGCCAAGGGGGGTCCCTCCGCTCACCCGCCATTAAGAGGGCTTAAACACGTGGGGGTGCCGTGCATCGATTTTGGAGAAGCTCTGTGTTGCGGATTTGGTGGGCGGCTGTCGATACCGTCTTCTGCAAGGGGTTGAAAGGGTCTTCAACGTCACGCTTGTGACCATGGCATCATTTGTGCGTCTGCGCATAGAATGCGGGGGTGCGCACCGGGTAGCAGCAGCTTGGCCGTTGAGTTGCCATGTGTCACGCACCCCACCGTCTTGGTACCGTAGGAATCATTGAATCTCTCGAGGCACGCGTCCGATCATTCGCGTTGTCGTTTATTTCGTCAGGCCAAGGGTTGTTCGAAGCGTTGTTCAAAGGTGGAGGCTTCTTTTGTTGTCACAACCACCGGCACCACAACACTCCACTGTTGCAGGCAGTTACACACACAGAGCCACGGCAGGCGGGCGGTCCCCGCCCCGCCTGCTCAGTGCACATAGGGTGCACGGGTTGGTCCAAGCCCTAGAGGCGTGCCACGCGGCCCACCGGGTCGCCTCGATCGTGCCATGGTCGGCTTCGGGAAGTTCTTGAATGAGGCCAGCTCACAGCACGGCGTGGCGAAGCACTCCTTCGACTACCACAAGATGAAGGAGGAGCTGCAGGCCATCATCGGGGGGTCGCGGCAGCTGGAGAGTGTTGCGGAGAGCGACCTGCAGCAGTGGGACCAGACGCAGGATGATGTGGAGAGCCGCGACGACGCCAGCCAGTCCTCACGCCCGGGGTTTGCGTTGAGCGAGGTGCGCAACGCGGCAGCGATGGAGTTCATCGAAAAGCTGGAGGACGAGCTGTACCGTGTGAACAACATCGTGAAGCAGAAGCTGCGTGCGCTGCACCGCGTCCGCAAGGTGCTGGACGCAGCCCGCGCTGTGCGTGGCCTGTCTTCGGCACAGGAGCACAGCATTGTGCTCATGCAGCTCTCCAACGTGTACGACGACGTGATCCTCGTCCTCTGGTTTATGTACCTCAACTCCATCGCAGTGTCAAAGCTTGTCAAGAAGTACAACAAGAACATGCCGCATCACCGCTACACCATCGACGCCTCCCGCTGGCTCTTCCTCCGCGCAGGCCTGGCCCATGCCCAGAAGGCGAAGGTATGTGGGGGTGCCAGAGAGGCAGGGTGTTGTGAGGGGGTGTTGTCCCCATGCTGTCCCCGTCTGCCCCACCCCCCACCATGATTTTGGCCCATGTCATGCTGCTGCTCTGCAGGCGTCCATCGAGGCTGAGTTTGCGTCGTGCATCGACTCTGCTCCAGGCGAGAGCGAGTCGCTGCTTGTGGAGCGCAGCTCTGAGATCAGCGAGCTGACGAAGAGCATGAAGCAGCTGATGCAGGAGTACAAGCACCACCTCTTCCGCCATGGCGACCCGACAGACTGGGCGGTGCTGCCGCATCTGACAAGTATGATTTTTAAGCCTGCCAGACCTTTGTCTCTCCTTTCAAACCACCTGTGGGTTATTCGCCGTGTGTCATGCTGTCTGCACATGGTTAGGGCACAGCCACCCTCTCCATCCTGCTGAAGGACGGGGTTGGTGTAGCAAAAGGCAACACCGACCTCCGCCTGAAGCGTGGATTGTCTGGCAAGTCTGAATACATGCCTGACGAGAGTACATCACCACCACCACTTATCACCACATCAGGCAAGAGCACTGCCCAGCGCCGCCACAGCCGGACACAGATGGCGGAGGATGTGATGCGGATCGACGCACCGAAGCTCAAACGCGACTACATCAGCGGGGCTGTGGTGGGGCGCGGTGCGTACGGTGTTGTGTGGAAGGCAACCCACGTCAAGAGCGGCCGCATCATGGCGGTGAAGACAATCTTCGACGCGTGGTCGCACCCCATCCTCGGACAACGCACCTACCGCGAGATTCAGATCATGCAGCAGCTCAGCCACCCCAACATCATGCCGCTGCACGACCTCTACATCAGCCAGAACCAGAAAGACGTGCATCTTGTGATGCCATTCGTGCCTCACACCTGCGAGGACCTGCTTGCGAAGCGGCAGCTGCTGCTGATGCACAAAAAGTGGTTCATGCTGCAGCTCCTCAGCGCCCTCGCCTACATCCACGCGAGGGGCGTGGTGCATCGCGACCTGAAGCTGTCCAACATTCTTGTTGACGACCAGCCGATGCTCTACCTCTCTGACTTTGGGCTCGCCCGCACGCTGGCGGCGGGGAGTGAGACGACGATGTTCGACAACCCTGACTACGTGCAGACGCAGTGGTACCGCGCCCCCGAGGTGCTGCTGTGCTCCCGCACCACGACCCCCGCGGCCGACATGTGGAGCACAGGGTGCATCCTGGCGGAGCTGCTGACGGGGGTGCCGCTCTTCCCCGGGCAGGACGACCAGCAGCAGCTGGAGCTGATCATCGCGTGCTGCCCGGTGCCGAAGAACTCGCGGCTCAACGAGGAGGTGCGTGGACATCTGAAGCTGGGGCGCGACGAGCAGCCGCCGGGCAACAGCAACTCCTCCAACGGCGACACCGACACCTGCGGGGCCAGTGGGAAGGAGGGTGACAGCAACGGCAGCGAGTCGGGCGCACCGCCCGCACCTCCCGCACCCTCGCAGGATACGCAGCCCGCGTCATCGATGATGCTGGCGGTGCCGGCGCCGGCGCCGGCGCCCATCTTCCTGCTGCGGCAGAGCACCGACGATCTGATGGACCACATGCAGCAGGTGCAGGTGACCTCAGAGGCAGGGGGGCTCCGCCGTGGCAGCCGCAACTTCCTCCCGAAGCGGCGTCTGGAGGATGTCGTGTTGGGCTCGTGGAAGCTGGGGACCCAGGAGGAGTTCCCGCGGGAGCATGTGATGGACATGCTGAGGCGCATGCTGCAGTTCGAGCCGTCCAGCCGCATCACCTCGGCACAGGCTCTGACGCACGACTGGTTCCGTGCAGACGAGCCTCTCCCAGAGGCGAGCATCCAGGAGGCGATGCGTGCCGCCGTGCCGAAGTGTGGAGAGGATGACGTCCTCCTGGACCTGCCCTGCACGCACCTGCATACAGCAGCGGCGTATCGGGTGGCGGTGGAGCGTGGGCCACAGGTGTCGCAGCTGCGGTATGAGCAGCAGCAGCGCATCCACTGCAACGAGTCGGCGGCTCTCATCCAGCGGTTCTGGAGGTGGCGCCGGAAGGGCGGGGAGCGGCCTGTCATCACGGTGAGGCGGCGGACGTCGCTGCGGGGGAGCGATGCCTTTGCGGGGCGCCACCACAACCACGTCTACAACACCGGTGCGCACAGCAAGCACCACAGGTTTGGCCTGTGCCCCAACCAGAGGGGGACCGCTGTCCACTCGAGGTTCTCGCCCTCGTCGTTCACCAACCGCAGCACCCCCTCGGTGTACTCGCGGAAGGGGAAGTATGTTCGAAGGTGATAGGGTGGGGTGTGGGTGTGTGGGTGGCATCCGTGATATATTATGATGTGGCCCGTCGTGGCAAGAATCATTGCGAAAAACTATATCACCCGTTGTTGTGTTGCAGCCAAAACCACACATCACCACCACGGAACAGGCCGAACCGCAGCTCATGGTGGGATTGTGGCAAGACTCAGGAGGTCTCCTGCGGGTCCTGCGTCATCATGTAGGCCACACACAGCGAAAAGCGGCCTGTGATGAGGCATCCCCATCAGCGATATCTCCCGAAAATGCCCTATGTGACAACAGCCCCCCCCACCCCCCCACGGCAGTGATGATACTATCGGGTGGCCGCCCCAAACCCCCTTCCTCCGTCCGCAGCATGTGTTTCAAAACCCGTATCCGGGACTCAGCGGCGCACACCCTCCCACCGCCGGAGGTGGAAGGAGAGGGGTTGCAGAGGGGGGCAGAATGCGTGGGGGGGGACCAACAGTTAGTTTCCACACGTGATTCAGTCTGCTTCATCCCCCCACTCCCCAAGGAACAACACCGCCAACTCCCCTCCCCCCCCCCCCCCCCCCCCCCCTTACTCTTCCCTTTTAGTCCGGTCCTCTGTCATGCTATGTTCCGTTCTTCGAGCGATCGAGTCAGAGTGTGGGAGTGAAAACGGGCGTCTTTTTGTTTTGGGAAGGGGAGATGGGGGATGGGGGGGGGGGGTGAAGATTGAGCCCAATGGGTTGGCCCAACCACTCTGCGATCAGCTTTGGGGGGAAAGGGGTGGGGTGATTTGTGCATGTGTCCCGATCAGCTCACGGGGTTGTGGGTTGTCGCATCAAGAGCAAAAAAAGGGCGCTCGGTGAGATTACTCCGCACTTCTCGAAAAATAGAAGGGTTCACGTGCGCTGTGTGGCAAGGGCCTGCTTCACTCTGTGCCAATCTGTGACAGGTTGCCACCTACTTCGGTAAGCGGGAACATCACTCACGTTTCTGTGCCTCAGAGAGACGGCCCTTTCCCTCCCGCATGCGTCTTTCATACAAAAGAGAGATCCCGTCAAGAGCTGGGGGCGGGGATGGTGGTGGGGGGTGTAACACGGGTGTGTGCTGGCGAAGTATTCTGACGAAGGGGTAGCCGGTGTCTTTGCCTCACGTGTTTGTTCTTCCCCGCCCCTTTTTCTTATCCCACCCCTTCTATTTTCTTTTCGTTTTGAAGGATATTTATCTGTGTGTGTGTGTGTGGGGGGGGGGGGGTTTTGGTGGAAAATTGGGCTTTGCGCAAAACGGATGAATAGATCCCCTCCCCTGCTCTCCTGCCCCTTTTCAACCCAAATAAGCTTGTCAGGTGGAAATGAAAGAACAGCGGGAAGGGTGGGAGAGTGCGCTCGGTTGTCTTTGCCGCCACACACACAGCTCTTGTGCCTGCCGATCAACACCGCCGCGCTTCCGCAGACCCAAGCGAATTGTCTCTCTCTGAGCCGTGTTGTGTTACTTGTGTGCGGGTCAGCAACAAATCCACCCACGAAAGCTAAATTCTGAGGAATATTTTTTTTTGCCGTTTTGCCCGCTCTACCTGCCGTGCTGCTTGTTACGTTTCCCTCCATGGATAGCCCTGCCTGATCGCCATGAGGCCTTACTGCTGCACTAATAGGACGTTACGAAAGTTGTTGATACACCCTCCTGCCGCCCAATGCATGGCCCTGGCTCCTGCGCACGGCTTGCATCTGACTCGGACGGGAGTGTCTGAGCGCAGAGAACGCTGCACTGTGTGGAGGTGCCATGGGTAAGACGTTAAACTGCCTGGGGGGGCCGTCCCCGGACCATGACGGGTGCCTGCACCAGGAGTCTAGCACGGCCGTGGTCCAGGGCATGACCGAAAACTGCTTGGGTAACGAGGCTCCCCAGACCAGGATGGGTGGAGACACCCGGAGTCTAAATAGTCACACCACGTCAGGCCAGACCTTCGCATTGCACTCCGCGAAGACTGCCACACAGCCGCGGGGCAGGTGTGCAGCCTGTGGAAAACCTCGTACAGAAAAGACTGTAAGGGACGACAGCCCCGCCGAGGCGATACAGCGCCAGACGCGGCCCGAGTTTCTGGAGACCGACCGGGGAACTGGTTCGTCTTCAGGATAAGCGCCTCACAGAGGACTGATCCTCACCTGTGTGATCCGTGAACCTCAGCCCCATGGTGCTGGAGTGGAGCGGGTGCCTCGACCTCTTTTCGGGTTTTTTTCTATTTCTTTACCGTAAACGGAAAAAGGGTGGAACGTAAAAATGTTCCAAGTTCCCAAAAAAAGGCCAAACGTTCCATCTTTTTTACGGTCCACTATTTATTGGGACTGAATATGGAAAAGACAATGCGATTTTCGCCCGCGGGCTGGTGGGTTGCGGGGCGCGGACTGCGGCCACGCCGTAGACTCCCACACGTAGGCCTCCCGACCTCCCAGCTTTGGACCCTCCCTCCACCACCGCAACCAACGCCAGCAAGAGAAGCAAGGCATCCCTGCATGTGGAAAGGGCACGATCACCACCACTCACCTCGAGACTCACCCACCACCACACCTCGAGAAGACATTACATACAAGTTATACAGACAGAGTATCTAAAGGGACATCAAGAGAGGGAGGGTGACGGGTTTGCGGGACATTTACAGGGGCATAAACAGAGAGAGGGGATGTGGCACAGTGCTCAGCACTCAGCACTGAAGTCGAGTGACGACAGGATCCTCTCCATCTCTGCCAATTCTGCGGGGGTCGTCAGCGCTGCGTCCGGGTGCACCTCGGTTGGAGGGTCGTAGTCAGCAACAGCATCATCGGTACTTGCTGCGAGCGTTCCGGGGTCGGCGATGATGCCAGCGCGGACGAACGTTTTCACGACGGAGCTCGGCTTCACCTTGCTGAACCCACGGCACAGCCAGGCGAGATGGCGGTCGCGCATGTCCGCGGCGGTCACCTTCGTCGTCCTGGCCAGGTCAGCCATCAACTCCTGGTCGTCGAGCTCAGGGTTCTGGGCGACGAACGACACGAAATGCAGGTTCTCCGCGTCGAACACGATCAGCGGCCCGGAACGGATCTCCGTGAGGGTCGCGGCCCACTGCACCTCGGACAGGGTGATCAGCCTCACACTGGTGTAGTACTCCCGGTTGAGTGCGCCCACAGCAGCCTGGGCGGCGGGGTATGGGAGGCGCTGTGCCTCGGTGAACTGCGCAGCGTCACCATTCGCAGAACGCAGTTCCTCCAGCACCTGCTGAACAGCATCCTGTGCGCCGGGAATGCCTTCCGTGTCAGTGGGGATCACCTTCTCGAGCAGGTTGAGAGCATCCTTGACCTTCGGGAGGTAGGCCTTCCGCACGCCGTAGCTGTTGAGACACAGCTCCACAGCACGCAGGGCGTACCACCCACTCGCGTTGTCCCCAGGGTGAACCCAGTCCGCACAACCCGGAGACACCACGATGCTTGCCCTTGTGCCGGCAAGGACTGCGTTGCGGAAGGCGGCTGTCTTCACGGACGAATCGTACACCATCACTTCATGCGACCCCATCCCTGCGAAGAGGAAAGGGGTGCCAGTTTTCGCAAGGGCACGGGTTTTCCTCTTCTCGTCACGCCGGAACAGCTTGGTGCAGACACCGGTGTACCACTTCGAGAACTTTTCGCGGAGGTATTTCTTGATGTAGGCATTGAAGCCCAGGTCCAGCGGCTGCAAGAAAGCAGTAAACCCCGGAGGAATATCGACAGTCACGATGCCGCTCTCTGCGAGTGCTGCAGCAACCTTCTCGGTCTGTTGGCCCGTGAACTTGTCGATGATCAACAAGGATTTCTGCTCCTCCCCGAGCCCCTTGGTCTCTTTGACACCCGTGAGGTATGGCACCAACACCTTCTCGATGTATTCGAGGGTGGTTGCTTCGGACGCCCAGTGTTTCGGATTGGCAGTCAAGTGCCAGGTTTCCCCGTACGTCTCCAGGTACTCCTCCTCGAAGCGTCCGTGTGAGCGGGAAGTTAGGCCACCGTATATCAGCTGGACAGGGAGGAGATCGCCGGTCGCACTGGCGCCGAATACACCCGTAATCGCCTTCTTTTCGTCGGACTTCGAGAGCGGCACGTATGACGCGCCCTTCTTGTCGAAGGTCTTTGTGGTACCTGGCAGGAGGGGAAGGGCAGTGTGGTCGACATTCACCACCAAATCATCTGGGATGTTGTGCTGTGCCCTCAGACGTTGCACCTCCCCCTCGAACTCAGCCTTGGCCCGTTCCAGCAAACCCGGACTGTGGCACACCGCCGTTGTCCGCATTCGCAAGGTCCATCCCTGCGCAGCGAGGTACTTCCGAGCCCATTCCGTGCCGAGAGCTGTCTCAGAATCAATCCTGCTTGGATCACTGCTGGCACTCACCAGGCCTCGCGCGGAGGCGGACACAGTCTCAGCTGAAACCTGCGTCCCGCACCGCCTCAGGGCGCGCAACAACTGCATCAGCCTGGTCTCCTCGCTGTCGGTGAGGATTGCGGGCCGGCCGCGCTTCTGCGGGGGGGGGAAGCACCACCTCCTCTGTCACCTCACCGAGAAGAGCTGCGGCACGCTTCCGCTTGCCCAGCTCTTCCCGGTAGAGGGTCGCAAAACGGGAGGCGGAGCTCTTCGAGAGCTTCCTCCGTCCTGCGAGAGGGGCGTTCCAATCGGCAACGACTGCCGAGAGCTTCCCCTCCACCACCTTCCGGCCGATCTCCAGCTTTTCGGCCGGGCTCCAGTCACCACCGCCGGTAGGCCCCTGTGAGGATGCCTGCTGGTCGCGCACTGCACGCGTCACACTTTCAGCCTCAGCCCGCGAAATCGGACAAGCGCCGTTGCTGCCGGGGGTGTACGCTGCACGGGGCACCGTGAAGAGCAACATGCTCTTCTGCTTCGGTTCACGCTTTGGAGGCATGTGTGTGCGTGTCCCTGCAAACTGGGGGAAAGTGCGTGAGGACAGCGGGAAGATCAACGAAAACAACAAGGCGAGGCGGCAACGGAGAGGGACATGGAGAGGGGGGGGGGGCGGGGGCGAGCGCGTGACTAGCATCTGGAGTCTCTCAAGGCCGAACGAGACATATTTCGAGATACCACCCCAAACTCACACGCCACGGTTGTCGGGAGACTGACGACGTTGTCGTCTGTAAGTCCGCCCCAACCCCCTCACTTACGAATTCCAACGGAGATTTGGAATTCACGGGCCCCGAACATTGTTCCGTGTAGTACCATGCAAGGAGCGTTCCGGTAGAAGTAAAGGTAGAACCTGCTGCGCTAGCCCACATAAGCAGCCTCAGTACGGCAAGGCGCGCAGACAGAAGCTGAGACCACCGGGCTCCCTCCAGATGTAAATTCGTGAATCAGTGCCCGGAAAATTCAGGGAAATCGTACTCCTTTCGCTTTAGTGTAGTACACCCTGCAGAAACTGTGGGAGAACAGTTCCGGACTGTTGAGGCCCTGTGGTGTTAATCCTGAAGCTTCAGTCGTACGATTTCCTTGGTTCCTTCGCGACTTCGTCGCGAAGGAACTCGTAAAAAAAAAAACGCCAAGTCCACTATCCCAACCGTAAAATAGGTGGACCGTAAAAATGTTCCAAGTTCCGGAAAAATCCCATTTGTTCCATCTTTTTTACGTTCCAACTATAGTACGGTTCACCTTTATTACGGTCCACAATATTTCCGTTTACGGTATTTTCTTTTGGGTGCGTCCACCAAAGAAAACGTGGCCACCCACTCGCAGAGGCTCCCGAAAGCTCCAGCATCAGCTCGAGGTTCATGGAGTAGATCGGTGTCTCCAGAAGAAGGGGATGTCCGGTCGAAGAAGACAAACGACGAAGACAACCACACAGGCCGCACAAAAAAAAACTGTGTGTGCCTGCTCAGGCTGCACAGGAAAGGGGGGGCGTGGGGGTGTGCAGCCTCTTGCTGCTCGTGGGCAAAACAAACTAGCGTCTAGGGAGGGTGTCCTAAATTTAGGAAATTTTTGAAAAATTTGGAAAATTTTGGGGGATTTTTTGAAAAAATGGCGAAAAAAAGGGTGTGGGGAGTTGGATCCAGTTTAGCAAAGTCCGTGTATTTGGACGCGGCCCCTCAGATAAGGAAGCCGCGTCTCAGGTGCAGGATGTGGGGTGTTGTCGATTTTTCAGGGTTCGACATTCTCGGGCTGGACGGAGAGAAACGGTGGGTGCAACTCTGATCAGAAAAAACTTCAACCGAAAAAACGGGGTGTAGCTCCCTGACTGACGAGCAGCGGGAGGTGGCGAAGAGAAGCTCCTCATGCGTGGCGGCCTCCCTCGTTCGCGGCGGGAGAGGCATCCGGGGGTACGAGAGCGGCACCCGCCTGAGTTCTTTATGGAACCCACAAACCTGGGTGGTAGCCGGCCTCACGGATGTGAGGTTGGAAATGCTCCGGGAGACAGCCGATGGCGCCTCAACGCCACAGGCTATCGTTGCCGGCTTGGTGCCCATATGGTGCAAGATGAGCGGCGGAATCCGCGAACTTCGGGAACTATCAGGTAGTTTGAACGCTGAAGACTGCCCCGCCAGGCTGAATGGGAGTCACAACGCGATGAGGAACAAGGATCAGCAGCGCCTTTTCCGGCAAACACAGGGCAGCTCTCCCTGAGCAGCTGGGAATGAAACGGGACGGAACTAACGAGCAGCAGCGAAACTGTTGCAGAGCACCAGTAACCACAACGAGTCCATGACACAAGTGGAACTGCAGACACGGGGCAGCCAAGAAACGGACGCAGTCGCAGGAGACCACCTCCACTCTCAGAACGAGCAGAACTGAGAGACACTCAACGGGATAGAGCGGAATCACTGTAACGGGGACACACTGATGGCACACAGTACAGACGGACAGAAGTCAGAGTGAAACGGTTGTACAAAGGGCTCGGCTTCACCGACGTCCTTAGTACAGAGTGAAACGACGACGCCGCCGAAGGCGGCCAATCCGCCGCCCGAAGGGCGGCGGAAAAATTTTTGGGGTGTTTTTGGGTGAAAAACCGGGCAACCTGGGCCCTTTGGGACCACATAGGCCAGGAAAGGCCAAAATTTTCGATTTTTTTCGGAAATTTTTCGGTTTTTCAGAGTGTGGCAGTCCGCAGATACAGATTTTCGGGTCGGAAAAAAAAATTTTTTTTCGACCCAAAAAAATCGGATTTTTTCGGGGAGGGTCTCCGGTGGCCCCCCCTGGATTTCCTGATTTTTCCCGATTTTTCCTGATTTTCGGATTTTGCTCGAAATTTGCCCTTGTGTCAACCAGTGGCAAAATTTTCGGAAAATCGGGAAAAATCAGGAAAATCCGGAGAACCGGACACCCTCCTAGATTCTGGGGGGGTGAAACGGCGGAAAAATTTTTGGGGTGTTTTTGGGTGAAAAACCGGGCAACCTGGGCCCTTTGGGACCACATAGGCCAGGAAAGGCCAAAATTTTCGATTTTTTTCGGAAATTTTTCGGTTTTTCAGAGTGTGGCAGTCCGCAGATACAGATTTTCGGGTCGGAAAAAAAATTTTTTTTTCGACCCAAAAAAATCGGATTTTTTCGGGGAGGGTCTCCGGTGGCCCCCCCTGGATTTCCTGATTTTTCCCGATTTTTCCTGATTTTCGGATTTTGCTCGAAATTTGCCCTTGTGTCAACCAGTGGCAAAATTTTCGGAAAATCGGGAAAAATCAGGAAAATCCGGAGAACCGGACACCCTCCTAGATTCTGGGGGGGTGAAACGGCGGAAAAATTTTTGGGGTGTTTTTGGGTGAAAAACCGGGCAACCTGGGCCCTTTGGGACCACATAGGCCAGGAAAGGCCAAAATTTTCGATTTTTTTCGGAAATTTTTCGGTTTTTCAGAGTGTGGCAGTCCGCAGATACAGATTTTCGGGTCGGAAAAAAATTTTTTTTTTCGACCCAAAAAAATGACCCTAGTTATGCCGGAGCCCATGCGTCAGCACCTGGCGGGTCTTCCCCCGAAGCCGATGGCAGCGGATGTCACGGGGTGCGATGGTGATAGTCCCATGCAGATGGTGCGTCAGGGGGGCTCGGCGGGCCAGGTGGAGGAGTGCGAGAAGTGCCGCCGCCCGTTCGACCGCTCCGCGAGGCATCACGCGTGTGGCAGATGCTGGCGCAAAGTGTGCGCGTCATGCGCAGTGCGGGGTGAGCGGTGCCCAGGCTACATTGACCGGGTGGCGGTGGATGTCGACGCTCCAGACCCTGCGGAGCAACCCGCGGTCACCCCGGATCTGCGGGAGGTCCTGGAGTCCGCCCGGGCGCGCCCCCGCCGGCGGAAGCCCATCCCGAGCCGCATGCACGACACGCCGATGGGGCCCAGGCAGCCGAGTGCCCCGCACGACTCGTCGGGGGCTGCGCACCATCCAACGCGGGTGAAGGAGGAAGTGGCGGAGGAGCCGGTCGCTCCCGGCCAGGACGTGGAGATGCACCAGGGCGGAGGCTCCCAAACCTCAAACACAGCCCCCTCTGGTGCGCCCTCCGCGACCCACGGCCACAGCGTGCCCCCGGCGGAGAGTGCCTCCCGGGCTGCCCCAGCCCCCATGCAGGGGCAGGCCCAACATGCAGAGTGCCCGCCGTCGGGGTCGGGGGCCACAGAGAACCACCAGGGCGGAGGCTCCCAAACCTCAAACACAGCCCCCTCTGGTGTGCCCTCTGCGGCTCCGGTCACGGCGGCAGGCGCCCAGCCGTCTGGCCCCGCTCAGGCCGCGCGGCGCCGCCAGGGCGGAGGCTCCCACACCTTCAACACAGCCCCCTCTGGCACCTCTGGCGGAACAGCCCCCGGTGGGGCTGGCGGGATCCAGGGGGTTGCTGCGACGATGATGCGCAACGCCGCGCAGGCCCGCCGGGACGGGCAGCGCCGCAGCCGGACGGCCGCGTCCTCGAGACGCCTGGAGGAGCTGCGTCAGGGTGACGCGGCGGGCCCCATGGAGTTCGACGACGACCCGGCGAACGTGTGGGAGCCCGAGGACGACCTCCAGGCCATCGACGCCTACGGGGACGACGAGACGCCCGCGGCGAACATCCCCGCTCTGCAGGAGCTTGCGGCGTCCCGTGTCTGGGCCGAGGGGGTGGTAGCGCGGGCCCGCGGCATGGCCCCCTGCGTCTCGATGGGAGGAGCCATCCCCCGCACCGTCGAGGCGTGGAGGCACTGCTTCCACCCCAGCTATGGCCTTTGCCCCCTCTCGCCCAGGGTGGCAGGTGACGTAGCGGCGGAGTGGCTGCAGGCGCGCATCCTGCAAGGGGGCGCGCAGGCCGAGCCCGGGAACCAGACGAGGGAGCCGGGGGTCAGCCTGCGCGTCTACATGCGCAAGCTGCAGACGGAGGTGGAGCGGGGCGAGTAGGCGGAGCAGCGTCCCCACCCCCACCACCCCCCCCCCCCCCCCCCCCGGGACCTTCCCCCCCCCCCCCCCTTTCATAGATGTGTGCAGGTGGCCGTTGTGAATGGTTAGACAGGGGCTGGCCACCCCCTCCCCCGGGCTCTGCACAGCAGGTCTGGGTTAGAAACAACATAACCCCCCCCCCCCCTTCCTCCCCTCCCTTCCTCCCCCCTCCCCTCCCCTCCCCTCCCCTATTGATGTCCCCCCCCCCCCTCCCCCAGCGCTTTGCCGCTCGTGTGAGTACCGCCCTGACTGGGAGAAAGGGTAGGGCTGGTTGGGTTGGCGGAGTTGGGCGGATGGGCGAAACGGAAAAATCGACGAGGTCGCAGCGTCAGGGCGTTCTGGGCTGGCTGGTGGTGGTTGGGACAAGACCGACGAGATTAGAAGCGGCACTGGTAGACGGGTTTTGAGGCCCCCCGCCCCCAGGTTCCCCCTGCCCACCTGGACGGACCCAAGTGCCTCACACCGGATCTCTCCCCACCCGGTGGTCCACCTGACGGATACGCAAAAAAAAAAAAAAAAAAAACGGATTTTTTCGGGGAGGGTCTCCGGTGGCCCCCCCTGGATTTCCTGATTTTTCCCGATTTTTCCTGATTTTCGGATTTTGCTCGAAATTTGCCCTTGTGTCAACCAGTGGCAAAATTTTCGGAAAATCGGGAAAAATCAGGAAAATCCGGAGAACCGGACACCCTCCTAGAGCTTGTTGATTTGCCAGTATATTTCTTGTTTGCCGTTGTCCGTCGCTGCCAGACCATGGGTGCAGCGGGCCCACCCCCACCCCCACCCCCACCCCCCATTTATTTTGCTCGCAGTGGCAGCAGCACACGTGCTGGGGGGCCGCAAAAAAAAATGCAAAATCGACAAATTTGACAAAAACGCAAAATAAAAAGTAGGCAAAGGGGTCCACCAGCATCTCTCTCTCCCCCCCCTTTCCTCATCACTCTCACATGCTGGTTGTGGCCCTGGTGCTTCTTCTGTAACGCAGTGTCTGTTCCGTTGGGTCGTCTTCGGGGGTGGCGTGTTCTGCTTGTTCTGCGCTGCTGCAAGGTGAGATTGTTCACGTGTTGCACTGTGCATCGCCCCACCTCCCTGAGAGGCGACGGTCCAAAAAAAACTCCGAGGTTATGGTTTATTTCTGTGTGCCGCGAAAAGAAACAAAGATGCGCGGCGTTGTTTTGTGCGTAAAAAAGATATGCCTGCTGTGTACCGCAACAGGACCTCCTGCCGGTGTCAAAAAGATTGCGGGCAGCGCTTGGGCAGCAAAAGGACACCCCGCACATCAGGCTGCGGGAGTTGCTTTTGTGCGCCAAAAACCGTCAACCCTGGAGCGAAGGAGAAGGCGCTTCTCTGGATTAGACTCCCAGACCCTCATTTGGGTTCTGAGTTTCGTGTGAGTCGAGTGTAACATGTGTGTCAAACAGTGACGCGTCCAGAGGTGGAGACGCAATTTTGAGGGCCGCCAGTTGCCTGTCCTGAAAAAAAACACCAGGGGCCTATGTAACGCATCAAAAACCAATGAAGACCATTGTGCTCTTCTCAGTGTGTCTGTGAAATCGAAAGAGCAGGGTTGTGTGGATCCGAAGGGCTCGCAGTGCGGTGTACCGACCATGCTGCTGCCACCTGAAGACACTTTCCAAAGGCCTTTATCTGTGGTTGCTGAGAGAACCCCAAAGAGGGAAACATCATCCGAACAACACGCGACACCCCAGATCGGCGAACAGGGCTGGGGTTGGGGGGAAGGTGGGGTGGCGAGGGCGGTTCCTTTCTCTGCGCAACGAACCCAGCTCGGGGGGGGGGGGGAAGAAGTTAAATGGCCTTGACACTATCATTCAGGTGATCCAACGCAAAAAAATATATTCGAAGAAAAAATAGCACGATCTCTGTCTGGCATAATATTACATCCCTTATGCCGACGACATCAGATCTCGTTTTGGTGTCAGAACTGATACATTGCTCCTCTCTGTTCACGAGCGTTTCGCGTCGTCCGACGCCCGGGCGGGTATGCCAACAGAAGCACAGTTTCGCACGCTGCGACCTCTGCGTTGCCCCCTCCTCCTCTTGCGACAGAACTTGACTTGCTGGCGCAAGTCACGCCGCCCCGGCCCTTGGGCAGCGCTGCGGCGCAGCCAATATCTCTGGTCATCCCTCTGTCACAAGAATGGTGCCCCTTCAAAACAACACACAGGGGGCTGCAGCACACAAAAAATATACTCCGGATGTTGGCTTGAAGCCTGATACCTTTGACAGCGGGACCCATCTGACCATGACAATTAAATTTGTAACGCACAACACCAGATCCCGCCCATGCGACACACCTGGGTGAGGGTCTCGAGCTTTCCCCGCGCTGGGAGTAGTGCACAGAACCCAGAGCCATTGGCCTGTAACGCTTGCAAAAGAATAACGCTTCTCGATTGCGCCAGAAAGTATAATTATCGTTCATCGCAAGAGAGGCTGTGCTCTCCCTCTTGCCCCTGAGGACCAACGGGCTATATAAAAATTATGGTTCATCGCAGTATCCGAAATTGCTCTGGGCGGGGCTCTCGTTTCAGGGTATAACTTGGTGGCGGGAGGGGGGGTGGCAACCATCAAAATGATGCCCCAAAAGCATGCCTGATTCTCTGGCGATGCCTTGTTTTTTTTTTTGCACCGCGGTTCTTTGCCTTCTGGATCTCTGGGGGTGTTGGGGAGGGAAGTGGGTCGTCTGGGTGTCGACAGATCTATACGCACTGTGCGTCGAAGCCTGGGGGAAGAGGGGGTGGGGTGTCATGATTTCTGATCCTGAGGACTTGCTCGCTCTGCGGCCCGTTCAGAGTTCCACGTCGCATCAACTCCGGTGCGCACACACACACACACACACCAAGCCCTCAAGACTCTTGGAGCGGCCTGACTATTTAGTGTCTTTGTCGCAGCAAGGGGGCGATATATACCGCTTTTTTATTGATTTCACGTGTCAGTGTTTGACTTTTTCGCAACTTCATTTCTTCCTTTTCTCCCTCTCCAACCCCACCCGTGACACCACCAGGGTTTAGCTAGCCCTGGTCCGATTATCCCCGGTTCTTCGCTGAAGAGACGCGGCCGGGGGGAGGGGTACGAAGAGTACGCGTCGAAACCGGTGTCACGTCGTGTTGGGGAATCCTTCGGGAGTGCGATACTGAAGGGGAGGTGCTACTGCCCGTGCAGGGCGACACCGCCTTAAAACTTGATAACCACACACACACACACACACACACACACGCCTGTCAGTTTTTATTTTACAGCCCCTCCCCACACACCCCCACCCACAAAGAGCCGAATCCCCTCCCCCAAAGAAAAATGCGCCCCCGCCTCCCAACACAGCTCGGTCTAAGTCTTTCCGTATCAAAGAAGAAAACCCGTCTCCCTTACCCCGTCCCCCTTTCAGGTCAGTTCTGGTCTTTCTCTGTTGCTGGGTTCTGCTGGTTCTCTGCTTGTTGCTGTGTCAAGTCTCCTTGCGCTGGGTATAGGGTTCGGGGTGGGTGGTGTGGGGGGTAGTGGGTCGAGAGTTGAGGGAGCGAGGGTTATCTGGATCACGGTGATTATTTATGAGCGATTGCAACAAGACCCCCTCAGGGCACCGGTAGATGTAAATGATTTCAGCCGTCGTTGTGTATGGTGCCCCCCCAGTAGCACGGTGCTGCATAGCTTGCAACACACACTCACATGCCCTGCGTGTGCAGATGAAGTGATGTTCGCAAAACCACAGCAGCAGCAAACCACGAATGATGTGTACAGACTAGGTCTGGGGCGCTAGACTCCATCTCCTATATCCCAGGCAAGCCGAGTGGTGCATCGCCCGGAGGTGTCCGTCCAACGGCACCCCCTCCCCCCTCCCCCCAATGGAATCCCTGATTTTACAGATCACGAGAAAATGGGTCGCACAAAACAGCTGCCTAAGGGGGTCTTCGCTACGGGGTGGTCGTCAGTGCATTTTGGTGCATTTCCTGTTGAAATAGGTGAAAACTGACGAAGATTGTCGAAGTTTGTCGACCAGCGAAGACCCCCTAAGTGAGAATCTCATGTTTACGCCCCCCTTCCCCCCCTCCCCCCCTCCAATGCTGAGAATATGGCCAAGTCCCAAGTCCCGAGTCCCGAGCCCCAAATCCGTGGCTGGTCTTCACCCTTACAATAGCCCCTTTTCACTTGAGGTGGGGCCAGAAAAACTTTTTTGCAACCAACGAAACTCAGCTCCCAGATTAAAATGACCCCACCACAGTTCGGAGAATATCCGGAAATCCCAACTCCGAAATCCAATTTTGGGGCCCCTGGGGGGTCCGACCAAGACCCCAGGGACCAAGGGGGCGACCCGCAGTGGGACCCACTCAGACCACTGGCATGACCAAAGTCCTGGACCAGGTCAGGGCCTGGGTGGAGCTCAGCTTGTGCAAGTTGGGTTCTGTCCTGATCAGGATCGAGGTCCTGGTCTGGTGGGTGACTTAGTCATGAGGTCCCGAGGGTCTGACCCGGTCAGTGTGACCACTGGAGTCACCTCCAGCCTGGCAACATCATTTCAGGGGTGATGGCAGGCGCCGCATGGCCGAAATCACCCCATCACGATCTGCACGGGCTCCAAACATGCAAATGAACCGGGTTTCCGGTCGCCTCACGCCACCCCCTCCCGTACCATGTCCCAAGTCCGACTGAGAATAACCAAGTCCCAAGTCCCGGACCCCCAAACCTTATTCTCAGCAGTGCCCCCCTCCCCCCCTTGATTTATCGCCTGACACCGCCTGCTCAGGGAAGGGGGGGTGAGGGGGGGGGGGGGGGGGCGGGCGACCAGGGCCCTGCTGCAGGCTCTCTGATCCCTTCACAAAATCTATGGCACCGCCCGCACCAACCCCAAGCTCCCTTTGGATCGGCTCGGCCTTGCTGCATCTCCACTCTCTTGAAGGTTGTTTGTCGGAGGTGCAGGGGAGAGGGACACCTACCCCACCCCCCACCCCTCCCCTCCACCCTTCCACTTTTTAGGTGTCTCGCGCATAGAGGGGCGGAGTGGGGCGTTCACTCTGTCACCTTGTCGCTTTCGTGTGTCACTTTACATCCATTTCCCCGAGGCATACGCAGCGCATATTTTCTCAGCTATTTTTTTTTACATTTCTGAGCGAGAAGGCCTGCAAAATAAAAGGGCCTCGCCGGGTGCCCCATTTAACGTTTGACGCAGTTCTTACGGGGGGGGGGGGGAAAGGAGAGATTCAGGGGACACCAAAGGGTTTTGGGTTTGTGAATATTCCTCCTTTTTCATGTTCTGCCCCACTCCCCACCCCCACCCCCCTCTCCTACACCCAACACACACCACCTTTGGCGTGACACATAATTCGTCATCCCTGCCCGGCCTCCTTGTTTCCTCACCCTTTTATTCTCGGTGTGCCCTCTGCTGAGGGGGGATTTTTTGCAGGTTTGCAAGGGGCACGCCTGAAAACCAAGAGTGTCAAATCCCCTCCAGGCAAGCAAGAGTCGGGATTGTCAGAAATTTTGGGGTCAGAACGTGTATTCAGAGCGCCCTCCCCACCCCCACCCCCGCCTCAACACCGTTAGTCAATGTCGTTCAAATTATTCTCCAATCGGGTGGTCTTCTTCCTTTGTCGCAAAGGGCATGGCGCGTGCAGCTCAGAGTATGCACGCTGCGCCAATGGTGTGTCCAGTGACAAAACCTCACTCTCCTGTATGTTGGAGCGAGAACAGCTCCCCCAACAACAGTTATAGTGACCGGCCCCACCGGGAAAGGTGCATCCCTCTCACCCCCAGATGGCCCTTCTACTTCTATTTCTGCCTCTGCTTCACTCCTCCACCACTCCTACTCCAGATGGCATCCTAATATAACATAAACGTATATCCACGCATCGTCGGCAGGTCTGAGAAAACGGAGGGGAAGTGTTCTCGGGGCCCGCCTCGCCCGAGGCTTGCCGTCACACACACAGTCTCTTGCGCCTGTCACATCACACCACCAGACTTCCGCAGGGGAAGCTTGTTGTATTGCATTGCTCTTCAAAAAGACCCTGAAGGCAGACCATTGCTGCGAAAACGCTCAAAAAAAATATCCGAATTTCCCCGCTTTATTCCTCAGAAAACCAAGTCTCCTGCGGAAGAAACCACCCCTCGCCCCTCCCACCCCACCCCCCGAGTGAAGGTGGGGTGGGGTGGGGTGAGGTAACCTCTTTGTGCTTCTATCTTATCTTCGACTTTACTACCACGCCCCTACCTCTTTCTCGTCTCGTTGGGGGGTAGTGCCTGTCCTGCTGCAGCTTCCGGGTGGGTTTTTTTAAATGGCATTTGTTGTGGAGGGGGATCCCATACCCCCCCTCTGGCCCAGGCTAGGGGGGGGGCCCGGGGGGGGGGGGGGGTATGGGGGGGAGGGGGGGAGCGGGGTATGAAGGGGTGGGGGCAGGAGCTGACGAAGGCACTGCACCCACGACCCCCTTTGTGCCTCCCCGCCCTACACACTCAGCACACATCATGCCATGCCGTGCTGTTTTCATCAGGCATGGCCTGTCGTTTGAAGTGCATCCACCCATTCCAAGTCTATACAGTGGGAGAAATGGATGAACACTGAGTGTGACTGGGCTGGCGTTAACGCATCATGAATAATCTCGGAGGGGGCTTCGCTGTGTGTCAGATAGTGACATTTTTTTTTGCAGGCAGCTTTTGTGAGGCAGCTCGCCGTTTCTCTCTTTGTCTGCACTTCTGAGCGAGAAACACAAGCATCGCTGCGAGTTTTTGTGACACACTCCTCACTGTCTTGTTCGTCTTGCAGGCTGGCTGTGTTGTTGCCGATATACCAACAGCAATACCATCGGTGGCATCCCACCTCGCATCCCTCATCATATTGCGTTTTTTTGTCGCCCCTCTTGTGTTCTGTGCCACCCCAAGCAAAGGCCATACTCTTCACCTAATTGAGACGCGAAATGGCCCGCAGTGAGCCAAGCCTATTGCTTCTGGGGGTGGGGCGGGGTGGTTTTGCGTGTGACCCGGAGACCTTTGGTCCCTACACAGCGAGACGACCCCCCCCCCCCCCCCCCGGCCCCCCGGCCCCTCCCCCTCAGGATAAAATAAAAAGGGAGCGCGGGTTGTGGGACCTGAGTGCCCTCTCTTTCTCTCTCTCTTTTTTTTTCGAAGCCACGTTCCCCACCCCCCCCGCATTCCCCCCCCCTCCCCTCCCCTGCCCCCCACAGCTGAGTCGATCGGTGGTGACGATCCCTTTTGAGGACACGGGGGGGACAACTTCGTGCTCTGGGCTGTGCCCTAACGCGTAAACGTTGCGAGAATGGGTTCGGCTATTTTTGTTTGCCGCATCTTTCTGCACCTCGGAGCTCGTAACTCTTCCTTCCCCGAACACCCCGATGATGCGGCTGGGCGGGCTGGTTGGAGTGGGGGGTGGTGGTGGTGTGTGTGGGCGAGTGGGCCGTGGCGTGTTTCCCTCTCTCCTTTCTCCAAACACGAGCAGCCCCTACCCCACCCGTGGGTACCGGAGCTGCAGCCTTCCCTGCGACAGAATTTTTTTTGACGGTTCGGGCGTCGCTATTTCAGGAAACCTTTGTTCCGTGCGTTTCCTTTGCGAAATACACTTCACACTCACGGCGGGCTGTGTATGGAGGGTGTTCTGCGTTCGAAGAGAGCACTCGGGCTTTCTGCTGCACACCACCCTGCTCTCTGAGATTTCACTCGGGGGCTATTGTTCTTTTTTTTTGGTAGTTTTTTTCATTTGCTGTTTTCCTTGTCACAGTGAAAAAAAAATAGTTGGCAGCGCTTTGGGGGCGACAGAAGACGTGCGGTTTGTTCACCGGGTTTGGCGCGCAACCCTTTCTGTCAGACTGACTGCTCGAAGCAAGGTTGATGCGTCAGTTTCTTTTGGCAGTTTTTTGGCGCAGCCAACTCAGGTAAGCTTTTTCACCGCATGGTTCCTTGTGAACAAGTCACACGCCCCCCCAGCGGTGTTCTGCATTCGAAAGAACACCGAACCGGCGTTGATACCTCTTCTCTCTCGAGCACCACTTTCAGTTGCATTACTTTCTTCAGCAGCCTGGAGACACGGCTCGCCTTTCCACTTCAGAGTCGCGGGGTGGATTCGGGGACATACCTCACCCCGTTCGTTTCTTCCGCCACCCGATATGGTCGGGAGAGGAGGTGAGGGGGTACGGGGAGGACTCTCCCCCACATGTTGCCGCGTTGGACATGCAAGAACCGTGCTGCTGTGAGGGCAGGAGGACCCAAGGTGGCCGGTTCTCGTAGGGTTGTGCAGAGCACGGCAAGGGAACCTCGGAACAAAAATTAAGATTGCTTGCCAGGGCAACGAAACGTCAACTGGGGGGGGTTGTGCTTTCTACAGACCAGATGTCTCTCTTTATATCACTCTTTCCTCGCGATGATTTCGCGGCGACCATCTTGATGATGTTTCTCCTGAACAGAGGCTTCGCCTCACGGGCCGGGCGAAACGTTTTGTGATGATAACTGCGTAATGCCAGAACCGTCACGACACCGCCAGTTTCAACTGAGTTCAGACTGTATTTAGTTTTGGTGCCTTGGCGCGCCCACATACCAAACCCTGAAATGATCACACCCTTCCTCTGGCCTGATGAAGGGTGGGGTTGGGCGTCTCGGGTCCGTTTGGTACTCTGGCTGTGTGTGACGCGGCTTGCCGCTCTCGCACACAGGTGTGCAGAACAACAAAAAAAAATCCCCTTCGGGGATTGTCCGCCCTTTTCAGATATCACTTTGCTTTGGATTCTCCCTCTTGGTGGATACATCTTTGCGGCCAGCACAACGATTACTATCATATTGTCCCACCATCTGCCGTCCAACGTGCGCAGACCCCTTTGCCAGCTTCTTCTGCACAATGTTTGTATATGTGACCGGATTGCCCGTTATGCGGTCACTGGTGATTCTCCTTGTTTTTCTTCTTGCAAGGCTTTCCTCGCCATTTCCTTGCTTCTGTTTCGTTTCTGAGGGAAGATTTCAAACTTTTTGACGCATGTCTATATCTCACGACCCCTGGCCCCCTCAGCCCCAATGATGTCATCCTTTGTGCTCGCTGTGGGGGGTTATTTGTAACGCATTACCCTTTTCTGTGTTATGGTGTGGACTGCCAATTGGGCTGCCTGGACATGGTTGGCAGAAAACATCAATTCAATTCTCTATCTGGCTCTATATATCATTGTCTGCATTATACATTGCTACGACCGGGAGCGTATTTACCGGCTTATCGCACGGCAGCGCCCTTGTTGTGACCCAGATGTCCGAACCCCAATTTTACCCGTCTGCAGAATCATCCCGAGTTAATCAAATGCAGGCAAAGTACGTCACGCGAAGGAACATAGTCTTGTTGCTGTATTTCGGGCGGGTTTCCGCTCCGTTGGGCGTGTTTGTTTCACAATAGGGGCTCTTATCTCGCTGTGTGCAAAGTGTTTTTACTGGAGCGGGGATAACTCGTTTGTTCTCCCTTCAAAGCAAAGGCCCCGTGGAACATAATCCTGCATGAACCGCCCCCACACCCCGAAAGTTCACATGCCCTGATGACACCGCTCACTCACCTGCACAAACCGCACTGTTATCGTGCCCTGGGGTCATCGTGATTACGTTATCATCACGCTTTATTGTTACGCAAACATCCAGAAGGTGACTTTCAGCTCTGCGAGAGCCATGCTTTGCAATACCCTCTTTGTCTTCATCGAGCGAGGCTATGATTTAGTTGTTGCGAAGCGTCTCCCGCGTTGCTGCCACCTCCGCACCCTCCCCCGCACCCCTCCCTGTTTTCAGTTTAGGTGCATGCAGAGCCCTTTTTACCGTATTTATTCCAACTTTCTCACATGTTCCAACAACAACAACACATGTTCCAATTTCGCTCTTTACTTCGATAGTGGTATAAATTATAGCGGTTACGCATGCAAGCTTCAAGGTTCATAGCGCATCACGCCATTGCATCCTTTTAATTCCACCATGCCATGACGGCATGATCGCCCCGCGGGGCAACCAACACCGTTGAACACGTTGTGCGGGCCCGCCTGACCAGGCCACATTATGTTGTCAAGAACCCAAACACTACATCCAAGTCTGAACAAACCTCCCCCACAAAGCCTCATACTGTAGAGGTCGCTTCCGATATCCGACAGCTGTGCCAGCGTTCCGCTCGGCTTTGGCTTTCCGTCATACCTGAAGCTTATTCTGACAAAAAGTGGCCAAAAACCCGGTACTTATACCATACATCCTACTCTGGTTGAGTCTGGCAGAGTTCCGCAGACTTTTTTTTTTATTTTTTTGACTTTTTCTTGACTTTTTCTAGTCTGCCAGAGTCAAGAAAAAGTCAAGGAAAAGTCAACGAAAAGTCAAAAAAAGTCAAAAAGCCAAAAAGTCAAGAAAAAGTCCAAGAAAAGTCAAAGAAAAGTCCAGAAAGTCAAGGAAAAGTCAAGAAAAATTCAACACACGGCTTCTCTAAGCTCTGACTAGGAACTCGGCCCCTGAGCCAGATTTCACCCCCACCCCCACTTAGACTAAGCCCTTAACTTTCGACCCCCTAAAAATTAAGGGCTTAATTTAAGGGCTTACAGGGGGGGGCGAATAGAATTACTAAGTAATACTATTCAAAATGGCATGTTTGAAAAATTCCCAAATTTTGGGTTGGGCGCATTCCCCAGTAAGTGGTATTCCACTCCACCGAAATCGAAAAAAAAGTTGATCGTGAACTGCGCTGGTTCTGGCCAGTTCACGATCAACTTTTTTTTCGATTTTGGTGGAGTGGAATACCACGTACTGGGGAATGCGCCCAACCCAAAATTTGGGAATTTTTCAAACATGCCATTTTGAATAGTATTACTTAGTAATTCTATTCGCCCCCCCCCTGTAATTTCTTACTAAAGGCTTACTCAGGGAATACTAAGCCCTTAGTAAGGGCTTAGTATTTTACTCGAATTCTCACAGGAGCGACGGCTTCACAGGAGTGGGACCGGGTGTTCCGGGAGCATCGCGGCCCGGCGGCGAACGTGCCCGCCTCGCGGAAGGGGGCGATGACCGCAGCCGCCCGGGTTGCGCACACCGACTCGCGGGAAGGGCGGCCCAGCGGGCGCTCCCGCCCGCTCAAGCGGAGGCCCAGCACCTCCCGCGACCGCCCGGGCGGAAACAGGCCATGGAGGAAGGAGCCTCTTTTTCGCGGGGCCGGACAGCCCCAGCACAGACGCTGAGGGGGGCCCCCGGCGCCACGCCGTCCAGGGGGAGCCGGGCCCCTGGACCGGCGGCGCAACCGGGCGTAGGGTCGAGAACAATCCCCTGCCCGAGGTATGGTACGGACGTAGGGTCGACGACAGTCCCCTGTCCCCGAGCACAACCGGACGAAGGGTCGATTACAATCCCCTGTCCAAGGTATGGGACGCATCCGGGCGTAGGGTGGAGACCGATCCCCTGCCCGAGGTATGGCAGAGACGTAGGGTTGACAGAAGTCCCCTCTCACAAAGCGCAGCCGGACGTAGGGTCGACTGCGGTCCCCTGTCCGAGGCAGAGCGAGGACGAAGGGTCGATGGTCATCCCCTGTCCCGCAACGAGAAACAGCCCGCCGACGATCTCCTCCCCGGGCACACAGGTGAAGGAGGTAGGGTCGACAACAGTCCCCTCTCCACAGAGGATTCCCCAGAGGGGAGGCATCGCAGGGCGCCTCAGAAGCCCTCTGTTCCAGCGTGCCACGCAGGCCGAGGGGCGCCGGGGCAGGGCCCGACTCCACTCCCACCCCCAGACATCAGGGATGTGACGCCCCCACGGGGTCCTCAAGACGCGAACCGGGACCCACGGGAGCCTGTGAGGTGGACGCGGGCCAAGCGCGCCAGGCTGGAGGACAAGCTGTTCTCGTTCCGCGACGGACGCAGCCTAGCGGGAGCTCTGCGAAATGCGACGGGGTGGGAGGACATTCCGCGGCTAGCACTGGCCGCACACACAGCAGGGGAGAAAGACCGGCTGTCGGCCTCATTCGAGGAGTTTTGGGGCGGACTGAGTGCGGGCACGCCGAGCGACGAGGCGGTGCTGCGCTACGTCTGGACGCGCCTGGGCAGCATATCATGCAGGACTGCGAAGACATACCTCGAGCGGCTGGCGGCGATCGCGATAGAGCAGGGCGAACGTGGGACCCGCACGCGCCGCCTCCAAAACGCCAAGAAGGCGCTCCGGCGCCTCAGCACCCTCATCCGGCCCAGACAGGCCCCCCCTGTGGCGACGGCGCAAGTGCACGAGGCGCTGGGGGCACTCCAGGGGCGGGCGCGGGTGCTACTCGCGCTGTGCTGGGTGACGAGATGTCGGGTGCCGGTCCTGCGGTTTGTGACGCGGGCGGACTGGCGGGAGATCGATGGGGCAGGGGGGGATTCGCGTGCGACGTCGGCGGCGGTGTACGCGAAGGAGAAGCAAGCCCTCGAGTGGAGGCCAGAGATCTTCCTCCCCGCGGGCCCCATCACGGCGATCGTGGTGGAGTATATGCGCACAGTGGCCCCCTCCAGCACGGAACTGATCTTCGGGGGGAACTCCACAAAATATGCGGGGTTGAAGAAGGCGATCCTCGCGGCCCTGCCGGAAGGCTCCTGGCTCCACTCCTCGAGGAGAGGCGCGATCCAAGAGGTGCAGAAGGACGGAGTACCTCGACCGCTGCTGAAGCGTCTCCTCCGACACGGCAAGGACGCGGAGGACACGACGGCGAGATACCTCACCACCACGAACGACCACCAAAGGAAGACGGAAGCGGAGCTCCTCCGCGCGCTACAAATGAGCGACGCCGGCGAGGGGCCCTGCTGGGATTTTCTGATGAGTGGGGTGGGCTACGCGGATGAGCCGGGTGTGATCGGTCTGGAGGATCCCGAGTACGACTTGGACGAGTTTGAAATACTGGGCAGGCGACCGCCATCCCGCTCCTCGGAGAGGCTCGATGATTTTCAGTCCGGGTGCCTGGAGTACGACAAGCTGCGCACCTACGCGGATGAGCTGGGGGTGTCACCGGATTTCCTGGACTGGTGTACGGAGGGGGGGTTGATTGCGAGGCACCAGACATCGGCAGTCCCTCTCCCTGGGCCCACATCAGACCTGAAGCCGAGCTTTGTGGCGCAGTGTATTTCGGCGAGGGTCCTCCGCCTGCTCGGACGCGGAGATCCCAAGCGGGGCGTGGTGCGCATGTTTGACATTGCGAAGGCGGACCCCTGTGTGCGCCGCCTCATCCTTGACGGCCGCCCGGTGAACCGCCGCCTCCCGAAACCCCCGAAGTTTCGGCTTCCCACGGTGCATGAGATTGCGAGGGCCCTCCGCGACACAGACGCTTGCATGGCGCAGGTCATCGACATCCGGGGATTTTTTCACCAGTTCCCTTTGTCCGAGGGGGTATCCTCCTTTTTCTCCGTGCGGGTCGCCCAGCGATGGTATGCGTGGACACGCCTCCCGATGGGCTACTCCTACGCGCCCTGGATAGCGCAGTCCACGGCGCAGCTGTTCCTCGGGGGTCTTGTGGAGGTGACAGCGGCGGCGGTATATCTGGACGACATCCTGGTGTGGGGCACCTCGGCGGTGGAGGTCGCGGCAAGGGCGGCATACGTCCGGGACCGGATTGTGCTGGCGGGCGGAGAGATCAACGCCCGGAAGAGATCGGAGGGGCCCCTGCCGCGCGTCACCTACCTGGGAGTCGAATTCGATGTCGCCACGGGACGCTACCGCTCCGGCTGCAGTTGGGGAGAAAAGGCCGTCGTTGCGGCGGTGCCCATCCTACGGGACGCTTCCCCTTCGGTGCGGTCCTGCTGGAAGCTGTTCGGCATAGCCTTCCGCGTGGCGCACGTCAGGTAGACCCGCCTGTGCGTACTCCGTGAGACCCTGTCAACGCTGCAGGGGGCCGCGCAGCGCCTGCACGAGGGGTCTCTGACGTGGGAGGACCCGTTCGTGCTGTCCCCCGCGACGCGGGACGAGCTCGCGGCGTGCGTCGACGCAATGCGGGTGAACGACTGGCTCAGCCTACGGCGCGAGCACCCGAGGCTGGCCGACATGGCGGTGTGGAGCGACGCGTCAACAACAGGCTGGGGAGCTGTGGTGTCCGTGCCTGGGGGTGCGGACTCGCAGGTGGCCCACGGGGTGTGGGCGCGCGAGGGGCAGTCCGGCGATATGTTTGTGCTGGAGCTCCTGGCGGCGGAGAAGGCGATCCGGCTGGCTCTGGACCTCGGCAGCCGCACCCCGCTGCTGGCGGTGGACAACCAGGCCGTCGAGTGTGTGCTGCGCAAGGGGCACAGCCGCGTGCGCTTTGCGAACGTTATCTTGCAGCGCATCTTTGGGATGCTTGGGGGACGCGACGCCGTGCTGGGGGTCCATCGGATCCCGACGGCGGACATGCCCGCGGACAGCTGGTCGCGGGCGGGGTGTGTGGGTGCCACGCGGTGCGGGCGTGAAAGCGCTCACGTCGTGGAGCGGGAGAGCGGCTTCGCCGCCTCGAGCGCCTGAGCGAAGGGTCTGTCCCGGCTCTTCAGCTCTCCGGTCCCCGCACGCAGAATTCAACAACAGTGACAACAGACAGATTCCTATTCCCTCCCCTCCCCCATCAGCTGGAACGGTTTTTCGAGCACCCCGGCTGAGCTCGGGCAGCTGCTCCTTTTTTCTCTAGTATCTGGTGGCCCCCTCCTAGCTAACTTGTTAGAGCACTCGCAGAGTGCGACTTGGGGGGCCACCAGTACTACCTTTGTTTAGTGCACAGGCGCTCAATCATCAAGAAGACTCCACTCACTGAGGTGAGGTTGGAAGGGACGGAGACGAGACACCACTACAACGCCCTTCATCAGGCTCTTTCGTGCTGTCCCGGCTCTTCAGCTCTCCGGTCCCCGCACGTTGTTTACCTTCGCCGGAGAGTATTCTTCTTCTGAGAAATGCTGGAGTGTTGTCTAAGGGATGACTAAGCCCTTAGTAAGCCCTTAGTAAGAAATTAAGCCCTTAAATTAAGCCCTTAATTTTTCGGGGACTGAAAATTCAGGGCTTAAAATTTAAGTGATTTATCGCCCTACCCCTTAGTAGGAGCTTAGTGAAGCCGTGTCAACAGCTCAAAAAAAGTCAAGAAAAAGTCAAAGAAAAGTCGACAAAAGTCCACAAAAGTCTACAAATGTCCGACAAAAGTCCACAAAAGTCAGCCCAGTGCAGGACTCTTCGACAGACGGGCGGGGGAGAGAGGATGCCGCTCGAAGCATCTGACGTTGAAAAGACAACGGGGCGGCAACACAGATCCCTGCACACAGCGAACACATACGCGATCTACCCGCTCCAGCACGTGCCCCAGGCAGAGGTCTCCCACCTGACGTTCAACGTGCGGGAGGGTGCTCGGGGACATCATCACGACGGGTGGGGGGGCAGGCAAGGGATGCCCCCAGGTCCGGCTCGGCCCTCTCCAAGGTGCCCACGACTATCTCTTGATCAGATGGGCCTGCCAGGCGTTCGAGCTCCTTATCCAACGTTGCTTCCTTGGTGGATGGGTCGAGAAATAGGTCACAGAGCCCAGAGCGCGTGCACAAGCGGCTCTTCCTGGTGCTGTGTGATCGCCAAGAACCCCACAGACATGTACAATGGCCTCGTCGCGGACCCGTCAAAGTTCGCCGCCTCTGCCGATGATATGTCCCATGACGACGAGCTGGACGCCAGGAGGTGTGGGACAGGCGGCTCCGGGTCGAGCAGGTCATCATGAAACCTGCACGCTGGGGCCAGCTCGACGTCCAGGAGCGTCCCGGGGACGCTAAGGACGCCGCCGCGTACCTGCACACCGTCCGGATGTTGCTGGGCGGGCGGACTCGGGTTGAGGTGATCAACCACCTAGATGCGATGTTGTTTTTCTGCTTCTGACTGTCACGTTCTGGGCGACGCTGGGGTACTCTGCTGCCCTCGCCTTCCGCACAGAGACTGGTGATAGCTTATGTCAACAAAACGCAAGCATGCCATTCCCATGGCACAAAAAGGGTGCCGAGAAGGGCATCCCGAGCACCGGAAACGGAGCTTCCAACGAGACATGAAACACGGAGAGCCGCTGTTCCCGTAAGGCGGTGCGGACTACTACATCGCGGGGTTTTCACGGGGGCAAGCCGAGCAGGGCGCGCAAGAGAGGGAACTACTGACCTCCACGCGGAATGCCCGACAGGGGTGCCTCAGAAGAGACCCGTAAACACGCACCCGCGCAACCTGACCCCGGTCGGCCAGAAGCACTGGGCTGACTTTTGTGGACTTTTCTTGGACTTTTCTTGGACTTTTGTAGACTTTTGTGGACTTTTGTAGACTTTTCTTTGACTTTTTCTTGACTTTTTTTTGAGCTGTTGACTTTTTTTTGACTTTTTCTTGACTTTTCCTTGACTTTTTTGAGTTTTTTTTTGACTTTTTCGAGTCTGGCAGACTTTTTTAAAAAGTCAAGAAAAAGTCAAAAATCGAGGTCCCCGACCAAAAGTCTGGCAGACTCTGCCAGACTATGATGTATGTTATACTCAATTTTTTCTTGGTTTTCGTGACCTGTTTCACCCCATTTTTCGGGCCGTGCGCACCGCAGGTGACCCGAAAACCCCCGAAAACGGCATGTTTCGGAACATTGGAATCCATGGTGCCCCCGGACGTGTTCTGCGGATGAGTCCATCTTTTATTAGACCCCGTACAGAAACACGAGAAAACGTGGGAATATGCAGTTTGACCCTGGAGAAGAGAGTGGTGCACCCTTAGAGGTGGTCCAGAGAATGCAAAGAGGTCCACAGGGGGGTCTGGGGGGCGGAGCCCCCCAGCCGCCGGAGGCCACGGTAGCGAACACCTGTTCCTTGTGGGGTCCAGATTCTGTGGTGAGTTGGGTGCGTCCTCCTGAGGGCGGTCTCTGGATTCCATGACCTGATGTGATCCCAAAGGGCTTGGTCGACAGGCATACGTCACGCGGGGGTCTGGGGGGCGGAGCCCCCCAGCCGCCGGAGGCCACGGTACTGAACATCTGTTCCTTGTGCGGTATAGTCCATCTTCCTGAACTTGCGTAAATTGCGCCCAAGGGTTCGATGAGGGCGCCAAGGCTCGTCAGTGCGGGCTGGATCGTCGCCTCAAAACCAGAGATTCAATGACAGGCACTGAGGACATGGGCCAGGCCCCATGGGCTGGCCCGCCCGGGCCCCATTTTTGGTCCATTTTTTCCTCCTCCCGAAAATGCGTTTATTTGCGTCATTGGGATCCGTGGCTCACGCCATGGTATTTTTCTTTCTCCGGAAATAATATTTGTTCACACCATTTGGGCCTGAACCACCAAGAAAAAAAAATTATTGGCAATTCTGAAAATCCTTATACTCATACCGGGCAACATTCAGGTATGCTTTCCGTCCTCTTTTTTTTTTTAACTTCGTTCCCGTCCAGGGTAGTAGGGTGACCTCTCCGATTTTCCAAAACTGCTGGTTTACTGGTTTGGGGGGCGCTCCCCCGCAGAACGTTGAAATGCCCGTGTTAGCAAGGCACGCTCACGTTTCAGGTAGCCACGCATGTCGCGAACGCGGCGAGTAGCTTCAGTGTACACCTCCCAGGTAGGGAAGTCCAACCTCCTGTCAGACGTCAGCCAGGCTTCGAAGAAGCGCTTCATGAATGCGGTGCTGACCCCCTGCGCTGCACTGTACCCGGGGAAGTGAGACAGATGGAGAATCTGTTCGAGCGTAGTGTCTGCCATGTTCTTACGGAGATTTGTTTTTACGAGTTTCATCCGGCTGAACATCCTCTCCACGCTGCAGGTTGTCAGTGGAATCGTCCCGATGATGTGGCAGAGGTTGCATGTGGCGGGATACTGCATGGACAGCGTATGGTCGGATGTGAAAGCCTGGATAACTTCTTCATACCGCTCGAACTTGTTGCTCTTGATTTCCCTGATGACACCCCGCAGCTCGTTGTACAGATCAAGCGACTGGAGAGGGCTGAAGAACGGAACCACTGTCCTGACGTCCTCGCCCTCGCGCCCGCACCCGGGGAAGTGTTTCTCCTCTGTGAACATCTTTATCACTCCATCGAGACATGCTCTGGCGCTCGTGATGTCAGTGTCGTCTGCAATTGTCTCCGGCAGGTCTTTGAGGTGAGCACCCTGCGGATCCAGCACGGTGAGATGTTGCATCTCCACTGACACACCCAGCTCTGCGTCAATTGATGTGATGAGGGACTGAATGAATGGCGATGCCACACGTGCATGAAAGCTTCTGACATCGTCCTGCGAGAGCCACACCGCGCCTTGTTCAACAACTGTCCCGTCAGCCGCTGCGTTAATCGGAAGGTGAGCGTTGTAGTACACAGCGTCGCTGGATGCGTCAGATGAAAAGCGCTGAAGTTGCGTGATGTAGTGCCTCTTGAGGAGAAGATCTGTGCAAAGAAGCGATCGACCTTCTGAACAGCTTTCGAGAATTTGCCGAGAATTGGCATCACAGCAGCGAGAAGATATACCCCCAGCACAACGTCTTTCTGCTTCATCAGCGCCATGACCTCGGCCGCCTTCTCATTGCCGTCTAAGAGCCCCTTGACGCCAACGAAGATGCCACGCAGAACCGAGATCAGTGTTGTGCAACACCGTTCGTGAGAAAGCCAGCGCGTGTCACCAACCTCGCACAGCTCGAGGGTGCGCCAAAAGCCAAAGGAGTCGATGGCCTCGGCCGCAGCAATCGCGTCTCGCATGCTCTGCAACTTCCGCGTACTGTCACCACGGCCGCGGTAGAAGAGCGTGTATATTTTCGACACCAGGTCCACAGTGCTCGTCAGTGCAGGGATCTTCTTGGCCTCGGCACAGGTCACCAAATTCAGTTTGTGTGCTTGGCACCACACGAACACTGCGTACGCCGCCCACCTGGCTCTGAGCAGCATTTGGAGCCCTCCTCGCGAACCGCGCATGTTGCTCGCCCCATCTGTGCAGATCGCCACCATACTGCCCCGCTTTGTACGCAGGTCGTCTGTGCAATCCTCCACAAGGTCGAAGACATTTTCGGATGTTGAAGATTCGGTGTTGGGTCGCACACTCCAGAAGAGGTCAGTCGATTCACCCTTTTCGAGAATATGAAACATGCACACATACTGCGGGTTTTTCTGAATGTCCTGGGATTCATCGGTGAGAAAGCTCATGTAACGCGCATTCAGGATCCGCTGTCTTGTAATTTCTCGGACAGTAGCGGCGAGCGTCTTCAGCAGGTTTCCGATCAGATCGTTCGACGTCATGTTGAAGGCACCTGACAGGAACTCCCGGAGGAGGGGGTCGAACGTCGCCTCGCCGTGGAGACGTTCGCGGACGTGCCCAGCGACAGGGCGGTTGTGGCAGCACGCCTCGAAGATGTAGTGCACGACCCGGACGAAGCACTGGGCATTCATCATTTGCCTGACGTACTTCTGCACCACTGCCTCCTGGGTCGTAAAAATGGCAGCCTCGCCTGCTGTCGTGTGCGACTGGCTCGCCCGGAGGCGCGTCATGTACTGCGTCCAGTTCGTCTGGTGGGTGCGCGCCTTCGGTGCGAGGTGCTCCTTGACCTTCTGGGTCACACGTCCGCGGATATCATCCCAGAGCAGCGCCCCGCTCACGAATACCTTCTTCCTCGTCATGGTCTCGTTCTCTGTGCAGCACCTGCAGTATAGGCCATCTGCATGGGGCTGCAGCCAGGGATGACAGGTCAGCGCATCTTCCAGGATGGGATCGTCCTCCAGGAAGCGCGGGATGAGCTGGCGCTCGGAGGCGGTGGGGAAGCGGATCTCGTCGCCCCCTTCCAGGTCTGCCCGCTGTCGCAGCGAGCCGAGCGCCTCCAGCTCCTCCCGGGTGAAGGTCAGGTAGGGGGGGTGGGTGCGCCACGTGCTCCGATCAAATGCTGCCGCTGTTGTGGGTTTTCTACGCTTGCGCCGCTCCTCCAGTTCTTCATGAAGCCGCTCACGCTCCTCTTCCTCCCTGTACTCCGTCTCAGCGAGTTGAATCAGATCCTCACACCCGGTAGTCTCCGTGTGGGCCACATGCGGCGCTGCAACCTCCTCTGGGGTTTCCTGCGGGGTTTCACCTGCGAGGTCGGGAAGGTCAGGAAGAGCAACGTCGTCGGCTACTGCTTTCTGGGCTTCTTGGCGCAGTGTTGCGAGGGTACGGCGCAATTCTGGTTTTCTCGCGTTGTCTTCCTGTAACAACCGGTCGTAGTGGCGGGCAATCCTCTTTAGCGGGGGTATGGAAAAGTCGGTGAAAAAAAATGAAAAAAAATGAGAAAAAATCGGCCGAAATTTGCTGTTTTTCGCTAAAAAAAGAGTGTGGGGAGTTGGGTCCAGTTTAGCAAAGTGAGCATATTTTTCGAAAATTGAAAAATTGGGGACACCAAAAGTCCCCAAACGAGTCTTCGACTTGGCCAGCAGAGAGAATTTGTTTGGTGAAAAAATGCCCCAAAAATTGTCGGCCAAAAGTTACTGTTGAAGACGGCACAAGTTCTCTGCACAGGCTGGGTGGGCGCAACGCTGACGAACAACGACAAGCCGGAGGCTGCGACTGTGAAGAATACAACGAACGGCCCGGGTCCTCCTCTAGATGCCGAGGAACAATGTCCTTCCCACCGGTGTTACGCGGGGCGTTCCGGGGGTGGGATAGTGCTGCTGCACGGATGCCAGTGTGCCCGTTGAGGAGGGCCACTCCAGTCAGACCTGCTTGTTGCTTGTACATCACAAACAGCAGACCCAGAGTGGAGTGCCTCATCCCGGTCAACTCAAACACTGCTAGATTGACGAGGCCACCACCTCCTGGCACTGCCTGCACGACAGGGACGGGTGACCTGCAGGTCGTCGTGAGCAGGACCATGGCAGCCCACTCGAACACCTGTGCGGGGTACCGCAACTCATCTTGCTGCGGGTGTGCAGCGGGTGCGAGTGCGCCCCGGCCGGGGGTGGCACATACTCCTCCAGGTTTTGCTGACCTCCCAGAGCGATGGCTCAACAGCCACAGCCTTGCCCCGTCAGCCTGCCCACGCTCCGCCCCTGCCGACGGGGGGGGGGGGGGGGGGCTCAATCCGCAGTTCCTCGCCGCGTGGGGGGCGGAGCCCCCCACATGGGGGGTCCGGGGGGCGAAGCCCCCCGGAAATTTTTTTTCGACATGTCGAAATTTCGGCCTACCTGGCCCAGCTGGGCCCAGGCCTGGCTAACCAAAAATGGCTGAAAAAAAATTCGAAAATTTTCCGAAATTTTTCAGTGTGGCACCCCAGTGAGCCCCAGATTCTGTTGAGCCAGGCGAAAAAAAAAAATTTTTTTTGGCCAAAAAATTTTTTTTCGACATGTCGAAATTTCGGACCCCGGGTCACCAGGGCCGTATGGAAATTTAGCCACTGTGGCTACACGGTGGGCTCCAGCGGGGGTAGGGTAACCCTTTTCGGGAGTCTCAACTAGCGGGAGTCTCGGACTCCCGCTAGCGGGAGTCTTTAGCCTAAATTAGCTGGAAAATAGACTCCCGCTAGCGGGAGTCTCCAGTACATACTGCAGAAAAAGACACCCTCTCAGACTCCCGCTCCCAGACTCCCGCTAGGGTGGCTGGAGTCCACCGTGTAGCCGTAGTGGCTAAAAACAGTTAGGCGTTTTTTTCGATTTTTTTCGATTTTTTCAAAAATTGGACAACTATTTTCCCCAGCCAAAAAACCTGGCTAAATTGGCTAATTTTGGCTAATTTTGCCTAAATTTCCATACCCCCAGCACCTCGGTTTTTTGGTTCTGCTGGCTTTTAAATCCCCGTAGCGTCACCTGGTGGACCAGCCAGGGACGGAGAGTGGAGAACCCCGTGGTGGAGGTCGATTCCGCCTCGACCGTAAACCGCGAGGAGGTCCACCTCTGGTAGGTGGTGGAGCAGCTGGGGGGGAGTTCGTCGTCACCACGGACTGCGACCTTGCGCTTCATCATCTTTGCAAGGCTGAGTTGCTTCATTGCAATTCTCTCCTGCTGGGTGAGTGTAACAAGAAGAAGCGAGCACTGTGAACTGCAGATCCTTGAAGAGAGTATGGGAAGCACAGACAAGTGCTGGCATCAGAGGTGCAGAGGAGTGCCAGGGTGGGGGAAGGGAGCCAGGGGATGCTTCACTCTGAAGCAACCTGTGCCACTTTGCCACCTGTGAGGTGGCCCCCTGCTCCTGGGTCCCACTGCCCTGGTCAAAAACCCCCAAAAAAAATTTCGGTTTTTTTTGCTATAACCTGCTCAGGTCACGGTAAAAAAGACTGTTGGCAGCGCACGTATGGACACCCATACACGTACAGGTGCGCACAAACAAAAAGATCCGCTTGTGCAACACATTTTCCCCCTCACACACACACACCCGCACTCACACCATGGCTGCCCCAAGGACTGCCGAGCGCTTCAGAGTGCGCGACATCGATGTAGACAACCTGATGCCTCTCCAATTGGTGAACGGGTACGAGCCGGTGGCACCTAAGGAAATCTCATTTTTTTTTATAAATTTCCCCAAACCAGAAAACCGGCTTTTTCTGGTTTGGGAACCGCTCAGAAAGGGCACCCTATTCCCCTGTTTGCAAACCGGTTTTTCATTAGCACCCACTGTCCCTGGTCAAGAATTTGCGAAATGAACAACGGGTTTGAGGGAAACCCCCGACCGAAACCCCCCCCCCCCCCCGCCTGAATGGCTACAAAACGGACTAACATTGCAAGAAGGTGCTGGCATACTTTTCCATTCACTCTCGACGATCAAACCCCCCCGCCTTAATATTACTCCGCATCCCCATCCGCCATGCGGGATTGTCATCCTGTTGCGCTTCCCTCGGGCTCAGGATAATCACCCACACCACACCACCCATCCCGCCCACCCCCACCCTCTCGGTCCCACTGGCAGGCCCAGCGACAGAAGTGATTTGACAAGTGGAGCAGAACTCACGAAGTAACACTTCCCGCTCTGCCTTTGGGATTTGCGTTTTATTATCAGGAGACAGGCCCTTTGCAGACTAGAGTCTGGTGGATATGAATGAGGGGGGTTTGGCAGCTTTGACGGGGTGTTTTGACCCCGGAGGTTCACCGACGTTCTCATCATATATCAGCTGATCGGGGGGTGCGGGTGTAGGAGGATTGAAAAACTCAAACAGGACCTCAACTGACAAGGCAGCACATGCAGTGCTTTACTTTTTTTAACCCAGGTCCTGCCAGGATCTGTGAAAATCTGAATCTGAATCCGATATGCACACCACCATCCACACGTCGAGCCTTTTCGTCTCACAGTAAGGGATTCTGCTGTGCGATCAGACTCCCCCGCGGATGGCATGGGTGGGGAGTGGAGAGGAGAGGAGGGAGGGGGGGGGGGGTGGGTGCGTGCTGTGTTGTGTTCTGTTGTTTCCGGGGGGTGTTCTTTGCACCCCCCCCCCCCCACACCTTCCCCCACTCCGTATGTCTTGCTGGGCCTAGCTGCGCAGCCCCTTCTGGTCGAATGCGCATAGCCCGTCTCATTGTCTGTTGGAGGGGGTGGGGGTGGGTGGGTGGGTGGTCGGAGGTGAGGGGGGAAGGGTCGGGCAGTGTGTAAACTACATACAGCACGCTGCAGTCTGTGCTGCTATCTTGCAGCGCCCCAAGATGCAGCTGCTGCTGGGCATCCTGGGTGGGGAGGAGGGGCTGGCGGAAAGGCAGGGGTTTGGGTGGGGGGATGGAGAGATGGGGGGGGGGGGGGGGGGGGGGCGGTTGTGAGGTGGCGCTGCCGACGGTGGCACCGATGTCGCTCAGCCCATGTGCCCGTTGTCTGGTTTGACCCACGCTCAACACACAAAAAAACCGGGCTTTATATGCTGTGGCAGGCAAAACACAGATGCCCGAAATAGAGATGTTTTGCAGCCTTCAGCACTCCGGGGAGCGGCCGCCAGTCGCTCGAATCCCCCGCCCCCGCCCACCCCCACACTCCCTCCTTTGTCTTGGACAAACCATAACAACTTACAGACGGTGCAGATCGCGAAAAAAAAACCCCCCCCCCTCGCCCCTGTGGCCTACAAACAAACCAACAACTGTACGCAAATACGCTACTTTCGACAATCAAACCCACCCCTCACCCCTGAGAGCACTCTTTCTTCCTCTGAAGGTGCACACCCACTCCGCACACCACCACCACCACCACCACCATCTGAGTTTACGTTGGGAATTTGCAGCGGAGAGAGAGGCAGAGCGTTATCAATCCAACAACTGACATTCACTCCCTTTGCTGCATACGGCGTGAACTGGGGGTCCCCTGCAATTGTCGCCGTCAGAGCGTGCATCAGCTCCGGCGCACAGCAATGACCCATCGGGAGGCGGCGGAGTTCATACCAAGCCCCGGTGTCATCTTGGAAACGAAAGAACCTGCGGGCCTCGCGGGGCACCTCCACTTGATAGAATCCGGTACGCAGGTCCCGGGTGGTCCCGCACTCCCCGTCAACCAGGTGGACACGTGTCCAATCGGCACCGCCGCCTTGTACCCATCGAGGTCCAGGGCAGAGTTGGCCTCTTTGGGTCCACAGAATGAACCTCAGCCGGAGTCCGTCGGCCACCACCACCACCACCACCACCATCTGAGTTTACGTTGGGAATTTGCAGCGGAGAGAGAGGCAGAGCACACTCACACAACACCACCTTCATCAGGTTTTATACCCTGGGTGGTTGTTGCATCTTTGTTTTGACCACAACAAATTCCCACCACCACCACCACCACCACCACCACCACAGGGAGGCCGCCCCCCCACCCTACCCTCCTACACCCGGGAGGGCCACCCCACACCCTCCCCCGCCACCACACGCTGCGGGGATGGGGTCGTTTGCGGAGTTTAGGAAGCAGCAGGCAAAGAAGGGGCCTGGGTCGTTTTTTGTGACTGTCCGGCACGTGGCCGATGGGCGGGAGGCGCGGGTGCGCTGCCGGGGCGGCACCGCCGACATGGCAGATGTGGATGCCGCCTTCGGGCTGGACGGGGCGTGGCTGCAGCGCGAGGGGAGTGAGGGCATCGCCGTCACCCTGCAGCAGGGCCAGGTCTACCTGGCCTACGGCCAGCGCAGGCTCACCCAAGCCGACCTCCTCAACGTCCGCCGCGTCGGCTTCGGCTGCCCACCCGAAGTCCTGCTGCACGCCCCACCCGACCCCACCTCCCCACACCCCGAACGCCCGGACCGCATCCAACACACCCTCGACCTGCTCGCGCAGCACCCCTGCAGCACAGCCCTCCACACCATCCGCCCCGCCACACCCAGCCAAGCCGCGCTCCTCTCTCTGGTCCACACACCACAGGTGGTGTCACGGGTGCGGGTGAACCCCCTCCCCTACCCTGCCCGCCTCTACGCGCCTCTGCAGCCCCCCGACCCTCTCGAGGGGCTCTACTCGCGGGGGGGCGGAGTGGTGGATGTGCCGCGGGACACCTACAGCAACGCCTTCACAGCTCTGGCGGTGGATCGCAGCGTGGCGTGTGTGGCTGCTGCGTGTGAGGCTGTCTACCGGGGTGAGCTGGACAGCGGGTTCTGCTTGGTGAGGCCTCCGGGGCACCACTGCACCAACGCACAGCCGCAGGGGTTCTGCCACGTCAACAATGTGGCGGTGGGGGTGGCGCATATGCTGGAGAAGCACCCAGGTGCGCGCATCGCCGTGGTCGACTTCGACGTCCACCATGGGAACGGCACGCAGCAGATCTTCGAAGGGAACCGGCAGGTGCTCTTTGTCTCGCTGCACCGCCACGACAGGGGTCTGTTCTACCCTCACACAGGCAGTGCTGCGGAGTGCGGCACCCACCCCGCGGTGGGGGCGACGGTGAACCTCCCCTTCGACACCAAGAGGGGGACCGCCGAGGTGATCGGTGATTCCGCCTTTGAGGTTGCTTCGCTGCACCTCGTGTGCCCCGTGCTGCGGGCGTTCCGCCCGGATCTCGTGGTGGTCAGCGCTGGGTTCGACGCAGCCCGGGGAGATCCTGTCGGGAAGATGTGTGTCGACAACGGCTTCTCCCGCATGGTGCACCACATCGTGTCGGCCTGCCCCAAGACGGTGATGGTGTTGGAGGGTGGCTACAACACAGAGTGTGTGGCGCAGGGTGTGGTGGCCTCCCTGCAGTCCCTTCTTGGCCTTCCACCAGCGCCTTACGTCGAGGACTCCGCCCAGGCGCTGTGGGCGCTGCGTGCGGTGGAGGCGGTGCTGCGGGCGCAGATTGCGGCAGGCTCGATGATGGCGGGGGACCTGCGGCCTGTCCTGTCGGATGTGCAGCAAAGGGCTGCTGCGGTCGCCTCCGCGCTCGGCTTAACAGAGGAGGGATGTGCGGCGGAGCGGCAGAAGGAGTGTGAGCCGCCAGCGGGGTGATAGGCAAATACCCTTTACCCTGCATCGTGTGTGCCCCCCAGACAATGCAGGCGGGTCCGGTGTTTTTTCCGGTGTTTCCCCCCCCCCCCCTCCAACCGGCACAACGGGAAACCCTCCCCGTGACATAGATAGATTATTTACCCGCACACACCCACCTCACTCCCATGGGAGGGCGGAGTATCACCCATGGGTGGGCCCAGGCGACAGCCAGAAGCCTGAGGATTCAGTCCGAGATGGGGGGAGCCCACCACCCCGCTCTCCAAGCCACCACCCGTCCTCGCTAGCTTGATAGAGGATTCGCAAAGCGTGACTTAGGGGGGAGGTCACCAATGCCGCCTTTGTTTGGGGCACATGCGCTCTATCAGATTCCACACACCGAGGGTGAGGTTGGGAGGGGCGGAGACGGGAAACCACTGCAACTGCCCTTTTCATAAGGCCTTTTTCCTGCTGCCCCCCCCCCCCGGGGCCCTTCAGCCCTCCGGTCTCCACAGGTCTCCACACGCAGAGCCGACAACAGCGGCGGATAGATTCCTCTTCCCACCCCCCACCCCCCTTCCCCTACCCTTGCGCCCTGTGGCTGGGCTCGGGCAGGGTGCTCCATTTCCTCTAGGCCTGACGGTGGACCCCCCATATCCCCCCCGCCCCTCCACCACCACCCCCCACACCAGGCAGCCCCCAGGGAGAGGGAGACCGCCTCCCAACAATGCTAGAGTAGCATCTCCGCCGCCCCAGCCCTCCCTCCCTCACTCCCTCCTCTTCCGCCCGCATGTCGTACCCCGGGGTTTCGGATGGGGGGCTGGGGCAGCGCGTTGCCCCCCGTTCCAAGCGGAATCCGTGCATTGTGCATGTCGATCTGGAGCGGAGTGACGACCGTGACCTGCGGCGTGCCCTGGAGCAGCTGGCGCGTGCCCTCGTTGGGAGGCTCGACGCTTGCGAGCGGATCCACGCACAGATGACGGATGTGATGCGGAGGCACAACGAGCGGGTTATCGACCGCCACTCCGTATTGGGGTCATCCCACGCGAACTACTCTTCAGTCTACACAGGGGGTGGCGCTCCCCTGCACCCGGTGCCCACCGACCCACTCCCTGCCGTCGCCATTCCACGCCAGACAGCAAACCCGAGGCAGGCCTCGCAGCGCCGGAAAGGGCTCCGCCGCGCGGTGTTCATCAGCTGTGGGACCGGGCTGACGCAGCAGCAGTCCCTCCTCCGCTTCCTGCAGAGCGTGGGGCACCGCCCCGAGGTGACGTTTCTGACAACTGCGGATAGCGTCGACAAGGCGGAGTTCCCCAACCCGACGGCGGCGCACATCGGGGAGGCCCTGCAGTGGCTGGTGCAGGTGGAGGAGGGCTCGTCTGTTCTGTTCCACTTCATCGGGCGGGCAAGCGGGACGGCGTTATTCCCCAGCGACGGGGATCACAAAGGGGAGGCGGTGCGCCAGGCGCTGGCGGAGGCAATCCTCGGCATTCCCTTGGCGAATCGCATGCTGGTGGTGGTGGATACGGGGCATATGGGGACGCCCTTCGAGCTGCCGTTCTCTGTGGTGGCGCATCATGCGCCCGGTGGGTTTGAGATGACCATGGGGGCTGAGGACCAGCACTCGGGGCATGTGATTCTGGTGTCGACCTATTCGGACCACCCCGGGTTCGGGGCGGGGGCCAGCGCGCAGGGGGCTGGGGTGCTGACGGCTGCCTTTGCCGGGGTTCTGGGGAAATCGCTGCACCCGACCTGCCGCATCCTGGCGTCGACCCTGCTGGCGCAGCTGGAGAAACGGCTTGGGACCGGATCCCCCATACCACTCCTGTCCTCAAACAGGCCGTTCCATCCCGAGTCTGAGTTTGACATGTTGTGATGCTTAATCTGCGGCGGGGGGGGAGGGGGGCGGGGGGAAGGTGTTCGGGCAGCTCCCACCCGGTCTTCCTTCGTTGTTGTACTTCGATTTGTATTCAAATTTGTCTCAGCGAGTGCGTAGGGAGGAAAGTCCTTCGATAGGTGTTGCCTGAAAACACTCCAAACAAGACTTCAGACGCATGACGCGGTTGTCGGGGCCCTGACTGAGTCAGCCGACTAGTCAGATCCCGCTACCTGCCGCAAGGTGAAAACGAGTCGTCGGCCGACTAGTCCCCTGACTAGTCCGCCGGACTTGACTCGTCACCAACCCGGCTCCGGGTTACAGTCGGGAGCTGGCTACCGCGCCGTGTCGAACACAAGAGGGGGTGGGGTGGGGTGGGGTGTGGGCAGCTCATTCCCCTTGGGTATGTTTACCCGATTGTTCTTCGAGGGGTTCCTTTTCTATCTGTGTGTCGGGTGCACAAAGGCAGCATCAGATTTGTTTTTTTTGCTCGGTGCCAGCCCACACGGAACAAAAAACGACGGACCGTTTGAGGCGGGCGGGGGGTGGGAGGTGGGCGCTGGCTCTGTGCAGCCAACCCAGAGAACTGTGTCAGTGTTGGCGCCTATCTTTTGTCAGGGCGCCCAGGGCTTTCTGCACTATAGAGCGAAATCACCCACTCACGGAGCTTCTCCAGGTAGCCCCCTTCTCCTCAGGTTTTAGAGTCAGTTATGCCCCAACCTGGGGTGAATCACATAGTACGAGCTATGTGTGCATGGTGTTGTGAAAATCGCGTAATATTCTGTGGTTTCGTTGTATCTGTTTCCTCTGTATGGGGGGGTGGGGGAGGGTGGGTGGGCGTGGTGCTATTTGTTGTCGTGTCAATACCGCGCCAACACTGCAGCGGTCTGGAAAAACAAAGTGAACGAGAAGGGGGCGGCACCTACCCCTACTATGTCGAAAAGAGAAAGTGGGAGAAAAGCGCCCCCGGTTGAAGAGAGGGAGGGGCGTCGCAGCACCGCCAGCCGCCAGCGGGCCAAACGTGCTCGACACACCATCCCTACCGTTCATCAGGCCGAAGGTGCGTCTCACAGGTTGTATGTGTGCCGAAGAAGAGCCATCGGGCAGCGTGTCATCAGGAAGCGAAATTATAGAACCCAGCGGCTGCAACCGAACTGAAATTGTCGCGGAATTTCACTTTTCCGCTCTGAGGATGCCAAAGAGAAGTGAAGCCCCAACGGGACTTTCGGGGGGGGGGGGCAGTGGCTGGGGTAATTTTCTGGGGGGTCGCTTACAGCCCCGGGGGGGGGGGGGGGGGGGGGGCTGGCGTGCAGGGTGCAGGCAGCGCGCGCAAATGCGGCCTGTTTCCGGGTGCCCGCGCGCTGCCGGCGACCGTGCATCCGAGGTGCACGGTTTGGGCTGAATCTGGGTGACGTACGAGTAGGGCTCCCACCCTGAAAATGGGCTACCTGCGGTCACTCCAGGTACCTGACATCACCCGAAAGTGACCCAAAATCAGCGGGACCCCCTCCTCGGGTGTTCCGAAACCCCTTTCTTTTGACTATTTGGAATCTGTGCGGATCGTAGTGGGGTCACACTGTGGGTCGAGGTGTCAAGCTTCACCCATGAAATGTGGGTCTGATTCAGGGTCTGGTCATAGGAGGCTGGCCCCAGGAGGATGTGACTGGGAGGCAGCCACACCAGCCCACCCACCCAGCGGGACCCCCTCCTCGGGTATTCCAAAACCCCGTTCTTCTGAACGTTTGGAACTTTTGCGAATCGTAGTGGGGTCACTTTGTGGGTCTAGGAGCCAAACACCGTCCATGAAATGTGCCTCTGGTTCAGGGGCTGGTCCTAAGGGAATGTGACTGGGAGGCAGCCACACCCACCCACCCAGCGGGACCCCCTCCACGGGTGTTCCAAAACCCCTTTCTTTTGAACGTTTGGAATTTGTGCGGATCACAGTGGGGTCACTTTGGTGGTGTGCGAGCCAAGCATCACCCATGAAACACGGGTCTAGTTCAGGGGCTGGTCAGCGTGGCTGGGAGGCAGTCAGCCCACACCCCACCCCACCCACCCAGCGGGACCCCCTCCTCGGGTGTTCCAAAACCCCTTTCTTTTGAACGTTTGGAATTTTTGCGGATCACAGTGGGGTCACTTTGGTGGTGTACGAGCCAAGAAGCCTGACCTCAGCCCGCGGGGAGTTGCAGTGTCTGCCTGCCGGAACCTTCCCCCTGCCACATACACCATACGTCACCACATGGTACCGTACGGCACCAATGGGCATACGGCCACTCCACCCCCGCACAGTGCCTGGGGCTAGCTCCTCCCTGTTGGTACACAGTTTACACTAAAGCCCCGCGTTTGCGGCGGGCGATAAGCGAGCATGGCGACTTTCATGGAGAAGGTTGCTGCCTGGTACGGGCAGGGGACCATGCAGGCGGAGCTGGATCACTTCCTCGAGGAGCATGCCGTTGGGGTGACGACCGACACCGATGAGCAGACGCATGAGAACATGGAAGTGTATCTCAAGTTTCAGAAGATTATCGAGCGCGGGCTCTCGTCTTTCTGCAAAGACGAAGGCATCGGCGAGCAGGAGTTCTACAAACGCTGCGAGGCGGAGGAGCAGTCAGACGTATGCCGATGCGTGCAGGTCTCTCGTCAAATTGCAGAGTAGCGGCAATCCGCCCGAGGCGTGGGAGCAGGAGCGGGGGTGTGGGTGTGGGGGTGGGTGGGTGGGGTGGCCCGCAAGCTGCTGTGCCGCACAAACCGGATGATGAAACAACAATATAATCTGTCAATCCCCTGACCGCTCTGCGTGACGATAATATGTTGCATGTCCTTAACTAAAGCACCTGACAGCGCTGAATGACACACACCCCCTTTGGCTGGCCGGGAGCCACGAATGCACGAGGGACCAGCCCCACACCGCAGGCTACACGCATATCCCACTTATCCCACCACACTCTTCACCAACCGACCGTACAACACGAGCATCGCACAAAATTTCAGGCCGTTTCTCAGCCCCTGGCCTGTTCCACATCCCCACACAGCGAAACCTCAAACCCAAAGGTCAGACTGGGATTGAGCGGCCTTGCCGGTCAACATACCGACCCCGACATCAAGGACGCCTGTGGCGGACTCGTTCACCAGCTGGAGGAAGTTAGGCCAATCACTCCGTTTCTTTCACTTCAGTAAAAATGAAATGGGGAACACACTGCATTGAGAGAAGGGTGCTGAGAGAAGGCCTCTGCGCCTGAGCAGCCTTACATTTCTCGACTTCAGCGCCCCACACCCACCGCCACTGCAACACAGGTGAGCAGCCGCATCCTGACTGCCATTCTCCAAGGCGCTTCGTATGAGGCTTTCCTGAGCCTCGTTGTGGACTGGAAAGAGGAGCAGGACGACGATGACGACTAGGGCAGGGCATATGGGCGTGCCTCCAGAGCCGAGGGCGGGACTGCCACAGCTTCCCGACATGCGTTGCAAAGGTGCGACCCCACCGGGTGATGCGTACGTTTCGTGCAAAAAAAAGTGCAAACCACCATCGCCATTCCATTCGGGGTGGTTCGCCCTGGCTTTCTGCTGTGCTGCTCAAAACACGCCACGGCAAAGAAATGCTCAAATGTTTCAAAAATGGCGCGGCCCCCTGGCCCCCGGCCCCCGTCAGCCTTCCGCCCAGCCATTGGCCGCGATAGCGACGCATATATTCTCGAGGGGGGCAGCTTGTATTGCGCGCCACTACACCTCATACACAGGGGGGTCCTGGTGGGGGGTGGTGCGCTGCCGTGGAGGCTGCATTTACCCCCCAGGCCCTGGGGTAAGGATTTTTGGTAGTTCACGGATTTCCTCCGGGGGGGGGTGGGGGGGGGGGGCTCCCCGCGGGCTGAGGTCAGGCTGGCGACCCAGGTTTTCAGGGTGACACCAGGATTTCCTCGAAATTTTGGGTGACCCCCCACCCCCTGGTCGGGCACCCTACCAGGGGGGGGGGGGGGTCACGAGGGGGGGTATGGGGGGGTACCCCCCCTACCCGACCCCCCTCCCGACTCGGGAGGGGGGGGGGGGGTCAGGAGGTGGTACTTTCACCCAATTGATGTTTCCCAGTAATAGGTGTAAATGGGCACCCCATGGCCAAAATGACCCCATCGCGATCCGCACAGATTCCAAACGTTCAAAAGAACGGGTTTTTGGAAAATCCGAGGGGGGGGTCCCGCTGGGTGGGTATGTGGGGTGTAGTGGACTGGCTGCCTCCCAGACACCCCCACGACCAGTCCCTGAACCAGACCCGTGTTTCATGGGTGATACTTGGCTCACACACCATCAAAGTGACCCCACTGTGATCCGCACAAATTCCAAACGTTCAAAAGAAAGAGGTTTTGGAACACCCGAGGAGGGGGTCCCGCTGGGTGGGTGGGGTGTCATGGTGTGTGTCACCCAGCCACCCTTCACCCATAACCAGCCCCTGAACCAGACCGCTTTTTCATGGGTGAAGCTGGGCACCTAGACCACCAAAGTGACCCCACTACGATCCGCAAAAGTTTCAAACGTTCAAAAGAACGGGGTTTTGGAACACCCGAGGAGGGGGTCCCACTGGGTGGGTAGGTGGGTGTGGGCTGACTGCCTCCCAGCCACGCTGACCAGCCCCTGAACCAGACCCGTGTTTCATGGGTGAAACTTGGCTCGCACACCACCAAAGTGACCCCACTGTGATCCGCACAAATTCCAAACGTTCAAAAGAAAGGGGTTTTGGAACACCCGCGGAGGGGGTCCCGCTGGGTGGGTGGGCTGGCTGACTCTCGGCCGTGTGGCTACCTCAGTCACTTTCTCTTCGGACCAGCCCCTGAACCAGAGGCACATTTCATGGACGATTTTTGCCACATAGACCTATAAAATGACCCCACTACGATCCGCAAAAGTTTCAAACGTTCAAAAGAACGGGGTTTTGGAACACCCGAGGAGGGGGTCCCGCTGGGTGGGTGGCTGGGTGGGGTGGCATGGTGTGTTACTCCCAGTCACCTTCACCCATGACCAGCCCCTGAACCAGAGCCACATTTCATGGACAAAGTTTGTCACCTAGACCTACAAAGTGACCCCACTACGATGCGCACAGATTCCAAATATTCAAAAGAAGGGGGTTTCGGAACACCCGAGGAGGGGGTCCCGCTGGGTGGGTGGGCTGGCTGACTCTCGGCCTCCCAGTCACAGTCTCCTATGACCAGCCCCTGAACTAGACCCACATTTCATGGGTGAAGCTTGGCACCTAGACCCACAGTGTGACCCCACTACGATCCGCACAGAGCCCAAAGAGTGCAATGGAAGGGGTCAATCGCGATTCCGCGAGTCGAAGATTCCGCACTTTTGGGTCACTTTCAGGTGATGTCAGGTCACTGGAGTGACTGCAGATAGCCCATTTTCAGGGTGGGAGCCCTACTCGTACGTCACCCCAGATTCAGCCCAAACCCGTGCACCCAGGGTGCACGGTCGCCGGGAGCGCGTGGGCACCCGGAAACAGGTCGCATTTGCGCGCGCTGCCTGCAACCCTGCACGCCAGCCCCCACCCCCCCCCCCCCCCCCCCCCCCCCCCCTAGGGCAGTGGTGGCAGCGTACGGCCGTACGGTACGCGTACGCGTACGCCGTACGCACTTTCTGAAAAATCGCGCTGCGTACGCGTACGCAGATTTTGCGTACGGCTGGTATTCCAGGTCTCTCAGCACACAGTAGGCCACCCAGCGGGTGGCTGGGCCCTGGCCTTTGATCTTGCCTTTCACAGATGGTTCCTTGCCGCGCACGTGGCGAATAACTCGCAACACCTGCAAGTACACCCGCAATCATACTGCAAAAGGTACCACTTCCGACTGGAAGGCTCGAAGGCTGCCCCTGGTACACCTGAGTTCGACTGTTGGATTTGGTGTGCGGCCATGGCCGTCTCCTGTGCTCCATAGACTGCCGTACGCAGCGCCGTACGCGTACGCGTACGCCGTACGCACTTTTTGAAAATCACGCTGCGTACGCGTACGCAGCCACCACTGCCCTAGGGGGGGTCAAATGCCACCCTTTTACGTGGACAAACACGATTTTTCAAAAAACCGGCGCAGAGGCCCCAAAGCCCCCGTAAACCCTCCAAACCCCCCCAGATCGGTCCGGAAACCCATCGAACCCCACTTTTCCACCATTCCGGGCACCTCAGGTGCCCGAATTGGGGTACCTAAATTTTGTGCCACCGTTTGGTACCGTACAGTGCCACTGTGTGGGAGGTTGGAAAAGAAAATGCCCCAACACACCACATCTGAGGGTTGCAATGCATGTTGCTTGCCAACCACGTCATCCGGTGGGTGTCAGGCGCTATGTAGGTGGCATTAGCCAGGTCTTCGATGTGTTCTGGCTTGTATATATACCTCCCTGCCACCATGCACCGGGAGGCTGCCTGTAGGTACGGAACAGTCCAGATGGTCGTGTGATTCCTGTGCAGCAGTGCTCCACAACCGGGATGTGTTGACAACGACTGTTGCAACACGAGCTGTACATTCCGGGAACACATGAAGTGCGCTGTCGTGGTACCCATTGTGCCAGAATTGGTAGTTGCTGCGGTCTACTTTGCCTGGCCCAAGAGCACTGGTACTGAACGGTGCAATATGCGTGGCGAGGTGAATACAACGGAAGCGCGCAAAGTCAATACAGCTCTCGGATGGCGGGTGGTGGTGCCACTAGTGTGTGACGTTCACTCGAGGATACAACGCATCACAATGAATCAGCAACCGTGGACCGAGTACAATACGCTCTCTGTGGCTGGTGTGGGGGACAAAGGCAGTGCCTGTGCCGCAGGCAGGGAGGTATATATACAAGCCAGAACACATCGAAGACCTGGCTAATGCCACCTACATAGCGCCTGACACCCACCGGATGACGTGGTTGGCAAGCAACATGCATTGCAACCCTCAGATGTGGTGTGTTGGGGCATTTTCTTTTCCAACCTCCCACACAGTGGCACTGTACGGTACCAAACGGTGGCACAAAATTTAGGTACCCCAATTCGGGCACCTGAGGTGCCCGGAATGGTGGAAAAGTGGGGTTCGATGGGTTTCCGGACCGATCTGGGGGGGTTTGGAGGGTTTACGGGGGCTTTGGGGCCTCTGCGCCGGTTTTTTGAAAAATCGTGTTTGTCACCCCCATTTGACCCCCCCTACCCCCCCCCCCCCCCCCCGACGTCACGACCTCCCCAATACCCCAGCCCCTG